>OY720441.1:351149950-351514842 GCA_963082915.1 Dolichopus griseipennis
ATATAACAATTTAAAACAAGTAATTTAATTAAATAATATAACTCACAGATATAGAGAACAATATAATTACATTAAATTATTACAATATAAACAAAAATAGGATTGTGTCTATTGAAAATCTAAGACGTTTCTACATGTTATAAGGCGTAGGTCTATGTCATGAATAAATTGTATATGGAATTCATTTGATCAGTTCTAATAATAAGAATATAATATTTCCCCCTGTTCCGACATGCACATCAATAGTAAGGCTGTAAAAAAAATAAATTATATAATAATAGTTAATTGATTATATTTGGTGATTATATTTCTCTTAAAATCTTAATGATTTTCCATATTTGTCAATAATATTTTTAGAATGTTACGAAATTAATAATCAATATACACAAAATTAAATTAAAATATGATATAAATATTTATTTTTTATAAAAATTGATATAAAACAGTATATATGCCACTACTGTAAGAAAGCATGCCCAACTTCTGTATCACATCGTATGTTGATAATGAAGATCACAGCGAAGTGTTGATAAATAAAATAATAATTAATATAAGTTTTATTTTTACATTTTAAAAAAATTATATTGCATATTATATATATTATAATTTAATATAATCTCATTTTCCTTTAATAACTGAATAATATAATAATAAATTAATATATTTGTTTAAATCTCAATCAGTAACCAACTTATGAATGAAATTTAGCTGTCATTTAAATTTAGACAGATAAATTGATTTGCCATCAATCAAAATACAAACTGACATTTGCGGTTAATATTATCTAGAAATATTTTGTTGTTATTACTTATTTACATAATATACCATTTATTTTATCTAAATTTTTCTAATGCAAATATAGTATTTGTAAAAATGTATATATATATATATATTTTGGACAGTCAAGTTTATTGCTAAAATTGATAATAAAAAAAATTTTACACATTTCAAAAAAAAATTTCAGATACCTATAGTTTTTATGATTTACATGTATTTTTTAATTTGAACAAATTACATTTGTTTTAGACCATCCAAATCGATCATTAAAAAAGTCTGATGTTTGGTACAACTCACTAGTACTTGCTCAATTTCAGGTCGATACATTGATGGTTGCAAAAAGCAAATGTTTAAATGATAATTTATTATTAATAACGGTTACATTTTGTATTACGCAGATTATGCTTCGATTCAAGTAATAGATACACAAAAAAAAAAAAAACGAATGACTTATATAATTCCTTGTTGTATCTTAAAAATTTTAAGATGAATATATAGTTATATAGTCTACCTTTTGTATGTTTTGAATTTGATAAAATGTTGGGGTCGTTAGTTCAAATCCTTTCTTAATGAAATATTTTTAATTTCAATTAATATTTTTTTATTTAATTACGTACTTGTTTAAATTTTAAATTATTAAAATTAAATTCGATAAATGTGTTTGTTAATAAAAGACTTGAAGTTTTTTTATAAATTTATTTTGTTTCAATAATGATCTATTTCTCCAGCTATTAACTTTTTGTAGACATATTTTTAAAATATGTTGCTAAGCTATGTATATTATTTCACAAACCTTTGTTTGGATTCAAATCGAAATACTAGTTTGTTGCCAACATTCTATAAAGTACCTATTCATCATGCATTTTATGGACATAAAGTTGTTTTAAATAAGTTTTGAATTGAGTTTTGCATTATCAAATGCAAATTATAAATTAAATTTTTTGAATTTTTTTGCTATACATAACCTAAATAAGTTACAAAATATATATAATTTTGTTTGATTTCTATGGTGAATGTCATTTGGCTTTATTTCATTGATGAGGGAAACTTTGAAATTGCTTTGATTACATTGCTTATAATTTTACAAATTTGTTACATAGGTAATTGTTACAATATTGTAAAAAAAATTCCAAAAGCTTTAGGATAATGCTCGTATTATTTCATTTTAAGTTTTGGACTTATATCATAACACTCCAATCTTTTCATATCACATTGATCAACACAAACTGTCTTGAACTTATTTTTATATTTTCTTTATTTTAAAAACATTTTCCATTATAACAACCTTGTAATACGCCACAGTTAACAGAGGTGACCTCCCGCATAGTGATGACCTTCATAAAATAATTTTATTTTGAAATTAAATTTCATTCTATTGTGAACTAATTACCCATAAGCTTAAATTTTTTTTATTATTAATTTATTTTTTTACATAACGGATAAAAAAATAATAAAATTACTTAACATTTTGACCACCACTGTGTTTTTTATTTTATATTGTACTATATTTTTATTGCCTACAGATTCTGCAACGGTTTGAAAAATAATGGAAATAAAAATATTGTTTTTTTTTTTGGAGAGTTTTTTATCGTATTTTTCTTGAATTTGTTTTTTACAATCCAGAAAAAATAACAATAGATATGAAAAGGACAGACAATAGGTACAGGATAAAGTAAAAACAACAACAACTACAACTACAAACAAACAATGAAAGTTTCATACAAAACACAAACAAAAAAACAAACAATAACAATACTATGATATTTCTCCCGAATGAACTTTAATTGAACCTGAAATAATTTTATGTAGCATGCAATTAAAGTGGAATTAACTTTGATTTATTATTTTTGTTAAATAAAATTTTTTTTGCTGTACATAAAATTAAATTTAAAAAAAAAAAAAATATGGCCAAAAAAGTCTTTTTTAAAGTAAATTAATATTTATGTATATGTATGTGTGAACATAAAAAAAAACAAACAAAATCGTTTTTTTAAACGAAACGATTGTAAAAAAAAAAAAAACATAAAGCAGAAAATAAATTATTTAGAGGCGATAGTGGTTTATTAAATGTTTTTAAAATAAAGTTCAATAAATAAAATTTATATATACATATGTCCATTCCATTTAATTATTCAATTTTCCAGCAATTGTTTTTTTTTTTGTATTTTATATAAATCCTAAAAATAATACCAAATAGTTTAATTTTTAATATTTTTATTTTTTTATTTAAAATTAAATGAAATACAAAAAAAAACCTAAACCAGAAAATTAAATTTAAAATAATTAAAAAGAATTTTGTAGTACAATGAAAATACAAAACAATATCAAATACAAGTTTCATTAGATAAAATAGTGTTTTAATTGAAACTGACAGTAAAATTTTTTTTTCTATGTATGTATACAAATAAATGAAATTGTATACAAAGAACATATGTTTAATAAATTCAATTATTTTTAAACTAAATAGTATTGGGGAGCGTATCAAATTCTCGCGAATCAAAATCTCGTGTATTAAAATTTTGTGCTTTTATAAATCATGCGTTTCATAATGTCGCGTATCACAATCTCGTGTTGCAAAATCTCGTGTTAGAAAAGCTCGCGCTCTTTATAATTTTGTAATTGAAATACTATGTATAGGTAGTAAATATAATTAGAACTAATTTTAGAGTTGTCTTCAGGGTTTTAATGGTTTGATTAACAGGAGCTTGTTTACTGCGAGTGTTTGCTGTCGCTATTTTAAAAGTTTTGTAGTTGAAATATTAATTTAGGAAATATAATTAGAAGCTATTTTAAAGTATTATATCTTCTTTAAAGGGGATTTTAAGGCGACAGTCTCCACTATCCTAAAATGCTTTTTAATGTTTTAAAATTGAAATATGTATGCAAAAACCTAATTCTGAGGGAAAAAGTGGCATCTCCCACTATTTTAAAATATTTTTTAATGTCTTATTATTGAAATGTGTGTGCAAAAAATTTACTAGGTACAAAATCATGATTGAACGCCTTTTACAGAATATGTGTATATATGTCTTAACTAGGATGGGTTTTAGAGTTGAATTCATAGACAGAATTATACGCTTTTTCCAGAATATTTATATATATGAATGTGTGAGATTCTAAATTAAGAGGTGATTTAGGGTTATATTCACAATCAGAGTTTAAAATTCGAGATTTTGGCACACAAGATTTTGAAACGCGAGATTTTGTACCCAACCCATGGTATTGTACAGTTGAGTCTAGGTATACTGAACAAGGTCAAATATTTAATTGGTTATTTATTGAAGAATGTTCAAAGAAAACCTGAAGTTAGTTTTGCAATTGCCCGAATGAATCTGGAGATATGAAAGATTGAAATAAACCATAATTTGTACTTGTGTTTGAAAAAAACTTTCTTAAAACTAATCTCATATTACATACGTATCTTTAAAACCACTTTGTTTATAAAAAAACCTTCAGCTGGATTTGGCACTGTTCGAAAAAGGTTAACAAAATAAAAAGTGGAAGTTGTAGTCGAAAAAAACATGTATGTATTAAAGTTTAAATTAAGAAAATTTATTGCAAGGTTATAAAAAATTAACTAATCAAGCTATGTATTAAATTTCAATTGATAGCGTTAGTAGCCCACTGCTTACATGGAGTTTGATTTTGAGAGCTTTTAAGACTCCAAGAAAGATCTTTACCAGCAATTATGAACAAAAGTTCTTAATACTTTTATTAAAGAGATTTTCAGTTTTATGGCCTTAAATTTTAACTTATTATCTGAGTGGCACAGTGGCTAGAGTACTGACATTTCCTTCGCGAGGCTTAGGGTAAAATACCAATAATAGTGAAAAAACTTTTATCTGGCTTTCGAATCATTTCAGCTATATTTAGATATCTATAATAAAAAGAATATATGATAAGATAAAAAAATACAAAATATACAAAAATATTTAAATTGAATAATATAACTCACAGATACAGAAATACTATTAAAACTAAAATTTGAAATTATTACAATATATAACAAATTGCATCTATTAAAAATCTAAGACGTTTCTAAAAGTTATAAGATCTAGTATAATCTCATTTATTAATTGTTTAAAGAGTTACTCAAGATCAATCCTAAAAATAAGAATATAAAATGTTCACTACCACCTCTCGCATTTCAATTCTAAATTAAAAAAGAAAATTTCCTATACTCTAGAAACTTTTATTTAAATAATTTATATTCTAATCCCTATAGTTTTAAATCAATTTTACAATTAAATACTCCCATTAAGGTTTTGATTCTTTCTATATAATCAATCTAATTACCGTATAATCAAAATTTGAAATACCTATGTTTTGTCACTGATAACATATTATCAATAATAATAACAGAATTTTAAAATAATATATCTTTTATTTTGTATTTAATTTAAAAAAAAACCGAATTAAAAAGCTTTAGGGCATTTATGTATTCATTTATAATCTCATGAGATTATCTGTATTTTATTAAATTAAACAAAATTTATTAAATTAAAATAAATTAAATGATATAAAATTACTAACCTTTAGTAATAGTACTGTATTTAAAAAATTAAATAAATTTGAAAAAATTTCAGAAACGAGTATGTAATTTATAATAAACATTTTTATTAGCTTTAATTTACTAAAAATTATTTCTATAAAACTAATGAAAATTTAATTAAATGTTAATTTTAAATAATTTATATTGTCATATTTTAATATTTTAATATAATTGAAATTTTTTATAGCATTTTTAAACAAACAATTCAATTATACGAAAAATTATTTCAATTATATTCTGAAAGCTTTATTCTAGTTGTAAATATTGTAAACTTCTAATAAATATTAGTATAAGGAAGCAGGCGTCATTGGAATGAGGCTTGGTATAAGACACTCCAGATAATTGTTTAATATCACATATATTATATCACAATGAGTACATTAAACCGATACTTTGCAAAGAGGTTTTATAACTCTTCTAAATTTAATTTTTAAGGATTAAAATAGCTGGATTCTAAGACATAAACGTCCCTGTAGTATATTAGCCAAAATTCATAATCAAGAGACTACCAATACACGTATATGATCCTTTTATATTGTACTCTAGTTCTAATTTGATCAAATAATTTGTACTCGAATATAAATGTAATCATATCATCTAAACAAATACTTTAAAACCCTCACTCCACAATACAATATAGACTAAATATCTTGTTTTTGCATTAATTTCTCCTAAAAATATGCAAATTATAAATTAAAATCAAAAAACAAATTTTCTCAGATATATGATCCGTTTTGGTACTCTAGTTCTAATATGATTGATTAATTTGTACTCGAATATAAATGTAATCATATCATTTACACAAATACTTTAAAACTTCTCACTCCACAATACAATATAGACTAAATACTTTGTTTTTGGATTAATTTCTCCTAAAAATATGCAAATTATAAATTAAAATCCAAAACAAATTTTTTCAGATATATGATCCGTTTTGGTACTCTAGTTCTAATATGATTGATTAATTTGTACTCGAATATAAATGTGATCATATCATTTACACAAATACTTTAAAACTTCTCACTCCACAATACAATGTAGACTAAATATTTAGTTTTTGCATTAATTTCTCCTAAAAATATGCAAATTATAAATTAAAATCCAAAACAAATTTTTTCAGATATATGATCCTTTTTTGTACTCTAGTTCTAATATGATTGATTAATTTGTACTCGAATATAAATGTAATCATATCATCTACACAAGTACTTTATACCTACTAACTCCACAATACAATGTAGTCTAAATATCATGTTTTGCATTAATTTCCCTAAAAATATGCAAATTGTATATTAAAATCAAAAAACAAATTTTTCCAGATTTATAATTAATGAAATAAAAACGAATATAAATTTAGATTAGAAACTATTATTTGCATAAATCTTCAAATTTTTTTCTTACTTTTGTTTTGTTTTCTATCAACAATAAGAATTTGAAAATGTTATTTTCATTTTCATTCCCAAAAATAATTTCCCTCACCTAACAAATATTGAAAAACAAAATGAAAATTTTTTCAAAAAAAATACAATATAAATTTGAGATTTTTAAAAATCTCTTGAAATTAAATACAAAAAAGAAAAATTAAAAGAAAAAACTTTATTAAACAAATGAATAAAAAACACTATTATCCTAGAAAATATCCTAGAATCTTAAATATTCATTTGTGTGTGTTTGTATGTGTAAAGCACATTTGGATTATGCGCCAACAAGTAATAAATTGAAAAAGTTTAGACTTAAAAGTCCATTTCATGCAAAAAAAAAAGCAACATAAAAAATAGAAAAAAATGAAATCCTAAAAAAAAATCTCAAAACTTTTTATACTAACCTCATTCTTCTTTAAATTTGTAATCTCTTTTGTCTTATGTATACGAGTACAAGCTTGTTGCATTTTTTTCATTATTTGCAATTTGCAATATAATTTTTTTCTCTGTGTATTCTCTATGATTTTTAATATTACAAGTAATTGTTCATGAGCCACTGTAATGGATTATCTCCCAAGGAGGAATAAATGATTTTACAGAATATTGAGGTTTAGGAATTACCACCTTTTGAAATTGAATATCGTGAGTTGAATCTAGTGTTGAAGAATTATTTTACTTTACAGCGACTTTGAATACAACGTCTTATATTACAATTTGCTTATTTTATATTAAATTAAAAGATTCATTGAGCAGTCAAAAGTTGACAACATTTTATGCGTCTAAGCTACATCATGCTTTATTTAGTTGGACGATCTTCTCCAACCACCTCCACACACATTTCATATTTCTTGGTTCCCACCTTTCCTTCCCTTTTAAAACTTTCTTCCTAATCATCGAACTTTGCCAATCCTTCGAGTTCTAATCCCACTTTTTAGTTCTTCTAAATCACTTATTTAGAAAAAAAAGAAATATTTTTCCCACCCCTTTTGGATTTTACTTCCTAGTAATTCTACCGCGCAAACAGTTCGGGGACTCCACTTTTTTATTCTTTCTAAATTACCCATTCAATTCTTGATGTAGTTATATATTCTTTCCGAACTCTTCTTCAACCCACCCACTTCTCTGCAGCTATTTTATAATATTCATATAAGGTTCGGATGATCATCCCACTGCAACCTTTTTATTCGAGGATCTAATTTTACAGATTAAATACCTTTACGGAGTTAAGGTTTTTTGATATGCTATTAAATTTTCCATACCCCTTACTCGCCACTCACTAAACAACTTTCAGCACTACCCAGGTCCTTTGAACTTAAACTACTTAAAACACAGGTAAACAATTTTAAAATGTTTCAATATTTTCCTTTCAATAAAACTAAAAACAAAGCATCAACAACACTTTACTGAAATATAATAGCTGCCTGTCATAGGACAGTAAATAGAACAGGCGAAAGATTCAAATAAAAAAGACATTCAATCGCTGGAAAATTTTATCATCAGACAGCAAAAAGCGTATTAAAATAATAAAAAAAAATAAATGAACAGTTACGATGTAATGGTCAAAAGAAGCTGACAACAAGAGCAAGCAATATTAATTCTGCAACTTGTGCAAGTAAAAAATACAAAAAAAAAGAGAAAAACACAAAAACAAATTAAACGCGAAAAAATGAAAGATGAACATTGAAATGTTTAAGCGAAAAATAAAAGATTACAAAAAAAAAAACAAATTTACAGTTATAATTTTTTTTTTTTTTTACAAATTTTCTTTCTTTCAGGATAATAAGAAAATAAGTGTATCCTTTTATTTACTTGAATAGTTTTATTATCGTTGTCTTGTGCTTTGAAAATTTGTGATTCTGGATAAAAATTTTCAATTAAAGATTGAAAACAAAAATGAAGTTTTTTTCTTCTTTGTTATAAATAGGGGCGATCCTTAAAAAAAGAATAATAATATTGGTCGTAAGCATTAGGTTAGAATATATTGAGTTCGACTTTACGACATTTTAAATTTATATTTAATTGATTACCCGTTTGATGCTTGAATAAATAAAATAGTCTTTCGCGGCCCTTCTTTAATCCTAGTAATCAGCGATATTTCATTAGATAAAAAGGTCAGATGCTCATCCTAGTTTTCTGTTTATGGGAGGAGGTGGTTTATTAAATTATTAATCTTCAAAAAAGCAAAATACGAATTTTTAAAATGAGTATCTTGGAGTAACGAATTGGCAGCAAAACCTAGCCCCCAAACATTAAAGTGCCGATTTGTGAAAAATTTCTTGAAATTTTTCCCATCTTAAGTTCTTATTACAGAATTATACGGCAACATTTTGAATTAATAAGCACACAAATTTAATTTCAACTCTAAAATTTATCGAAATCAGATTATCGCGCATTCATATTTATAAATACTCAGCTTCTCGTATAGAATATAATCAAATGACAATTCACAAATAAAATACAAGGTAAATGACATGACGGATATATTCCACCTGTGCGTATGATATTCTTCGCCGTTCTGTGGGTATAAGTAATTCAAACTTATTGTCCTTATTTTTTGGTAATAGAGTATGCTGAATCTTATGGATACTGAAATATGAATATAAGATCTTTTAGATGTACTGTTCAAACCTAAGCTCCTGCTCTGCCTGATATAGTTATTGTTCAAAAGTTTAATAATATTAATAACCACATGGCATTAGGACTTGTACCAAATATAATCAAAATTTTTATTAGAAATCTATCTAAAAGCTTTTAATTTGGTTCGATTATAAGCCTTCACCATATTATCCATATTATGGGAATAGAGCTAAACATTCGTTTTAATTATTATTATTAGAACCGGCCATTCAAGATTCAATACCAACCGCTATTCGCCTCACAAAGAAATATATTTAAATATTTAGCTGAATATCAACTAGTTTAATAATTAAAATGTAAATTGCCCCACATTTAAAAAAATATTTTAATTTTTTTCTTATCATATTTTTTTTTTGTCCATGTTTTTCCTGTAGAAAAATCTGAGTAAAATTCTATAAATTCCAAATAAAAAGTTTTTACCACTCTTGGGGAAACTTTAGTAATAATTCCAGGACACAAAAATATTTTTTTTTGCCTAGTATCACAAAAAAATTAAATAAAAAAAACCAGAGGAAATTAAATTTTAGAGTTAAAGACAGAACAAACAAAAATTAGACTTTATAAATTTTTATGTTTTGTACAAGATTGTTAAAAATGAAATTAATATTAAATTCACTTTCAATTGAAAATTATATTATTTTCATTAGATCTAAGAAAAGTTTTTTTTTTAATATTTATGATTTATTAAAAGAAAATGCAACGTAGACAAATTTATTGTAAATATTTTTAAGGAAAACCGTTCTTAATTTGAGAAAAAATTTTTAGGAAAATGAACCAAAAAATTGCATACTTACAGGCTTGCATATGTACTTTTTTAGAAAATTGCATACTTACAGGTGCGTATATGTTCTTTTTTTGAAAAATTGCATACTTAAAGGGTCTTATTGAATTTTTGTTATGTAATACATATTTAATTTATAGCTTTAAATAAACAAATATAATTTTTAAAAAAATCTTATCTGAAGGTCTATTAGATATCAAAAAGTTCTCCAATCTGCAATCAGCCTCTTTTAAAAAACATTATTTAAATATTAAATTCGTCTTAAAGCTTAGTACAAAGGCAAGATTTATGCTTTTAAAGTTCTCAATATTTTTTTTTTATAAATGAAAACAGAAGAGATCGCAATAAGAAAATTATAGGTTTTGTTTAACAGTTTATAGTAGCACTAATTTTGAGCTGCTAGAAAAAAAACCATTTTAAAAAACTAACTTGTTTTAAGAATTTCTCGAAACCAACTAAAAAAATAATTCAAAATCAATTAGAAATAGAGATTCAGAGGTTGGTACCCTAAATTTTAGATAAATAATTATTAGCCCTACCTAGAATTTTATATTAATTTTAGAAAAATTTTTATTGATTAGTAAGTCAAAAAAAATTTCATATAAATATATTTTAAGAGTATTATGTAACTTAGAATTTGTTAGTTTTTATCAGATTTAAATATTAGATATTAAATATTCCTAATAAGTTCTTTAATGTTAAGTTTAGAACTATTTTTCTAACCCAACTATATTTAAAACAATTTAAATTCAACAGGCAATGTCTAAATTAAAGTAAAAAATTCTTATTTTTAATTCAAAACCACTAACAGTCAAAGTAAGGACGTCATAAATGGGAGGTAATAATTAAAATTAAAAATTCACATTTAAATATGAATTTTAATATCAAATGTATGAAATACCTGGCAGCTCACATTTTGAGCACTAGGTAGTTAGACCCTGCATCTTAGGCAAAGTTGTTCTAGGTAAAATAAATTCTATTTGGAAACAAAGTTTTTGCTATTCAGAGCAGCACATGTGTGTTTATCTGTGTTGCTTTTAGATAGAAAATTTCACCGTAGTTAAGCTTGGAATTTGTTAACCTTTTCGGCGAAGCTTAATTAAAATTAAATACTGGTTTTTACAAGAGAATAATACCCCATTTGTCAAAAGACTGCCTTGATCCGAAGTGAAATATAAAAACAAATTTTCTGTATTTAAATTATAAATTTTTTTTTTTCATTTTTGCATTAACCCATTGCGGTCCAATGTCTCGTAAAACATCTTCTTAAAATTGCTTTGTCTTCTGAGAAAATTTCCTCCTTATAACACAGGAGTTTCTCTAGCAATATATATATATATAAAAGTATTTTTTTGATTGAAAACCATTTTTATCTAAGAAATAAGAATACAAAGAAATCCAAACTATACAAAATTCAATTAATTTGTTCCTTTTCTTAATTTGGTATCAAACTTTTGCTATTTCATTAATTCAGTTCTTTCTTATTCCTCTTGTATAATTTCTTGTTACAACTTTAATTAGAAGTTCTTTAGAATCCGAAATGAAAGTATTTTTTTTTTTTCTAAATATTCGGAATCTTAAACAAAAACAAAAAAAAAAATATGTAGTAAATTTTGTAATATTTTTTTTTTTATTAGTTTTCTTCCCCCCTGTCCCTTCACTGCTTTTTTATTTCAGTTTTTACTCCATTTTTTTGTTTTTTTTTGCTTTTAAATATTAAAAAAATTTATGTTTATTCATAAAAAGTTAAAAAAAAAAAAAAAAATTTAATTGAGAAGGTAATGGTGATGATTCGAAGTAGAAATATAAAACAGAACTCATTAATAAATAAGAATTTTTTTTTTTTAAATCTGATGAATTATATGAAAACAGTAAAGAAAAAAGAAGTGGAAATATGCAATTTAGAGTTTAAATTCTTTATTTCATTTCTTATTAAATTTTTGTTTTTTTTTTTTATAATCCCCAGAATAAATGAATTATGCTTATAGAATACTGAATGAATAAATATAAAATATCATAACTATATTAAATTTCGTTAGTCCGAAGAACTATAGGATAATTTAGGAGAAAGTTCGAGTTAACAAGCTCGTTATTAGTTAAATTATTCGTTATTATTAATTGGAAACATCCTCGTCTCGTTATTAGTCAAAATGGAAACATACTCTTACAATTGAACTCCGGCTACTAGTTTTCGAGAAATAGGGACGTTTTATATTTTTGGTTTACAAAATATCAAAAAAGCTCTAGAAATAAAATATCTTTACGTAACTGTTAATTATCGATCAGGGCTAATTTAGAATGTGACCGAAAGCGATATTGTGAAATACATCAAGCTATAATGCCTTAAATGTACCAGTCACATGCAACGTATGCCGGATTCCGCATTCCAAAGAACGTGTTGAATGGGAAAATAAATAGAAAAAGACCAGTAAGGAAGCTGAGAAATTGATGGATTGATGTCGTCGAGCTAGATGCTGTATCAATGCTCAAAGAACAAAATTGGATAACTGCTGCCCACATTTGAGTGAACTTGAAGAGGATTTTTAAGGAGGTTAAAGTTCGATAACGGACTATGGCGCCATGGAAGAGAAGGAACTGTTAATTTTTATTTTGTTCCGGACCCCTGGTTACAAATAAGAAAAGTGATCTTTAAAAGTGATGTAAAGAAATCGACCTGCCGAATATTTAACTCTTTGAAACTGTATGAATAATAATAATATATTGTATGAGGTTAGATGGACTGAAAGACACCAAGAGAAAAGTTTAGTTAATTCTGGCACAAAATCAATTAAAAACACTTCTATTTAAAACGAAACTGAGGAACAAACCTTTAGTACCAATATAAGATTTAATTTTTCGGGTCTGATTTCAGAGAAAGAATATTATGGAATTAAGAATGGAAGCTGTGAGTTACGTAGACTATTTTAAACCAAACTAAGAAACAGAGCTCTGTATGGAATTTTTCGGATTAGATAACAGAAAAGTATCTAAAAGGAGTATCTAAACTTAAAGTCTATGAATAAATTTCAAAAAACTTCACCCAAATTTATTTAATTGAATACTTTAAAATATTACAAAAATTACAAAATTCAACTTAAACACCGATTGCTTTGTCTTATAATAAACGTTCTTTCAAAAATTATACAACATTATTTTTCTGCAATATTTCATAATAATAAAATTATTACTTTTATTATTTCATTTTATATTTTTTTTTGTATTCCATCATTCTTTCTGCCAAGTTTTTTTGTTTTTTTTTATTGAGAAATTTAATTATTTTTGTTTAAGTTTAATTAAGAGATTTGTTTTTATATTTTTTTTTTTAATAATAACTAACTAAAATGGAAGTCATGCATAAATTATATTTCCTAGTTATTATTTAAACTAAACCATCTGTGAAAGATTTTTTATCCTACTTAAAATTAAAAAGTAAAAATTCAAAAAAAAAACAAAAAATGGTGAGAAAACTTTAAATAAATTTATTTTTTTTTTTTTCACGGTTATTAAGAAAAAAATTTAAATTTTACTGAAATAAAATTGTTTTAAAAAGAAATTGCAAAATGGAATTTAAATGGAATTCAAATGGAATTTTGTATTTGTTCCACAAAAGCAAAATTAACACGGGTGATTGAGTCATTTGTGTCAATTAATTAAGAATTGACAGATATTCTTGTACTTGAAATTATTTTATCTAATTATTTTATTTTAGATAGATACTACCAAGTACTACTACTTATATTTAAGATATTATCTACTTATTAGGAATCTTGTATTGAAAAAATTATCTTTAATCCTGTAAATCCTGTATTTTTCAATATGTATTGAAAAAAGTGTTTTAATTAAAATATTCCGTAAATGTCAACAGAAAACTCGCAAATCAGTTATAGAAATAAGATTGGTACTTATACATACAACTGCAAACTTTCCAACAAAAAATGGTTAGAAAAAACAAAGGATTATTGGATTTCAAACCAAACGCAAGTTTAATGAAGTCTAAAATTTGGAATATTAATTTTAATGAAATCAAGGATTTTCTTAAGGTCTTTAGTGATTTTTTTCTTGAATCAATTGGCCGCACTTTGTCAATTACATCTAACAACAAAAACTGCCAGTATTTGATAACAACACACAAACCTAAATCCGATACACAGAAGTTAACTACATATAAACATGATACACCGAGTTAACGCCAGCGTCTATTTAATTTTTTTTGAAGTTTTAATGTGTCAAAAATTTAAATTAGAAATAAATATTTTGATTTTTTTAAAGTTAAAAATTAAGAATACAGTAATTACATTTTGTTTAAATTAAAAAAGTATAGATCATTTGTCAAATTAAAAATTCTAATTCATGGTTAGAGTTCAATCATTTACTTGACATTAGTTTCAATTAGATTTAGATATGTATATATCATTTTAAACGGTTTTCCACAAAATTCAAATTATACAAGACATTGCTTGTTTATTTAAGGGACTTTGAATTTGAAAAAGAAATTATTGTCTAGTTAATTACATAACAAACTTAGAAACTTTGCACTGAAGTACGATGCTTGTTACTAAAAGATTAATGTCTTCCGAGGTATATTGTTTCAGTTTTTATAAATTCTGGATCTTCATTTTAAAAGGCATATTTAAATATAGAATTCGATAATTTGTAGTAAGCTTACTTAAATTTATATTAACAAAAACTTAAAAATTGTAATTATGTTTTAAGTTAACATTTTTTTCAATTAATAACTGATCACTGAATTATGAGTTTTAAACCCTTTTGAACCGTTGTCCATAAGATTGTAATAATCAAAAAAATTGTACTCTATAAAATCAATCTATTTAAGATTCAAATTTAATTACCTGCATTATATTAATCAGTGTTGAAAAAAAATTAATAGGAATGATTGAGTCATTTATGTCAGATACTTCAGAAATATCAAATTCAATTAAAGAAGTTTTGTTAACCAATGAACTTAGGCAATGAATTTAAATAGGAACAGTTTTTCAAATAATTTTAAAAATTTACTTAAGATAAAAACTTTAAAGTTCTTTGCATCTATCTGCCTGCACCTTGAAATTCGAGGAAGAAGGCGTAAAACAAAATTTGCAAAACTTTGAATGAAAAATGGAAAATTTCGGAAAAACATTTAAAATGGTGTCCATTCGTATTGAATATCTATCATTTAAAAAAAAATTATGAAAATCATTTTGTTTAGTTATGATTAAATATTATAATGTCAAAGCAAATAGTTAATACTTAATATCGAATGTTAAAAGTATAGAAATTTGAATATTATTTGGCCCCAGGCCTCAGTGGAATAGTGGGAAAGAATTTAGTCTACTCATCGAGGGGTTTGGGGTTCAATTAATTTGGAACCATTGATTTTAATTTATTAGAACCAAATTCACCAATTTTCACCAAATTTACCAAGAACCAATTTTTGGAACCATTGACTTTAATTTTTTAGAACCAAATTCAATTCTATTCTAATATTTTTATCATTAAAAACATTTGACCGCTTTTGACATTTGGCGGCTTTTGAATCAAAAAGTCACGGATTCAAACCTTGGTCAGATCATATCTAATAAAAAAATATTATGTATATTATAATAGTATAATAAGAAGTCCAAATGCCAAATAGGCAAAGAACTATTATAACATCATGCCAATATTTACTATTGTCTGGTACTACAAATAAATAAATAATCATTCATAAATTTATTTTGAATTAAGATTAAATATTTATTTTAGAAAATTTCCAAAATTGCTATATATTATGCATAATTAGTTACTTGCCAATGGCAACGATTAAAATTAAAATATTTTAATAAATTGTTAAATTGTTAGATAAAGACCTACCTATATATTTTTAATGTATTTTGAGGGCTTTACCTATATATTTTTAATGTAGGTATATACTTATATAATGTATGAAAAGGAAAATTCTTAAAATACAAACTACATAACGACACACATTTTCATCCTTTTTTTCATTGCAATTTTTTTGAATAACACATTAATTCTAAAATGAAAATATTAACAGATCTATTTGAATTCCAAACATTCAAGAAATTTAATAGTACCTATTTGTATATAAAACATTTTAAAGATCATATTCTTCTAAATCTAAAAGACTCTCTTCACATGTCCATGTGAACAAAAAAAATATTTTAACGCAATCTATGGATGCATGGATATTTAGAAAAAAAATACTCCAAGGTTCAAATCATTTGACTTCATAAATTTTAGGTATTTAAAAAACTCTGAGTTAGAATTTTATGTTTTTTAGATTCCTTTCATTCATTTTCGAGGCTTTCATTCATTCATTTTGTCCGCATGAACGTAGTTCAAAGGGTATACTAAATTTGGCATTACGTATTTGACGCTGTAAACAAAGGGGAGTAGATAAAGTTGGTCGAAAATTGAGTCGAATTTGTTATGTCTGTTCAGTCGTTCATCCGTCTATCTGTAAATACCAAAATTCAAAAACGATCTAAGATTCTGAAATATTGGATCTGAAAGCTAGGTGTCTCAAATTTTGCAAAGTTCTACGGCCAACGTCTGCACAGTAATTAGACGTTGGAATAGCTGCGATACAACTTAAATTTCCTTTTATGCTTAAATTAGTTAGTCATAAGTTGTGTGCTTTTAATGTGTACTTTCAAAATTTTGTAAAGCCAGAAAGTATCTCAGAGTTGACATAGTTCCACTCTACTTTCTTCCTTGTTTCCTATTTTTATTTTAAACTACGAGTTTATGCAGTTTAAACTTCTAAACATATACAATTTTAAACTTTAAAAATTCGAACAAAGAAATCAATTTGAAATTTGCATAAAATCTAAAGTACGTATATACTTACATAACTACATTAAAAATTGAAAGTAAATACTATAGAAGGTCTTCTACTTTAAAGGCTACGATACAATTTTTTTTTTTTGCATTTTGTATTAAAAACTTTAGAATTGAATCAATAAATTGTAAAGTAAGAAAATTAAAAAAAGTATAGAACAACATTTTTAAATTGAAGAAGCCTTTTTAAATTATGCATGTATAATGTACACATTATATACAAACACAAAAACATATTCATTGCATTTTAATATAAAGAAACACAACTTTTAACAACAAACTTTCTAAGAATTACGAACACAATTGACCATAAGGAATCCTATTTTTTAGAAATATACAATGTAGAAAACTATTCAAGAATTCTGTCCGCCCTCTTTCAATTTATATATATATATATATATATATATATATATATGTTTGCAACAACATCAACAACAGCAACAAAAGCAATTTTTATGCATAAAAACAACTTTACTTTCATAAAATATATTTAATTATTTCCGACACTTTTAAATTAAAAGATTTCTTTAAAAATGGAAAAACTTTTTGAAGAAATTGTACAAAGTAAGAAAATTCTTATGTAATAATATACTTATTAATGAATAATGTTAAGGTAATGGATTCTTAGTTAATACCACATAATGAAATAAATGTATATATATATATATACAAAATAAATAACAAAAATGAAACTAAAATAACTATTATAAAACCTTTTAATTTTACATTTATAGGGTTTATTTTATATTTGGTTCCTATTTAAATCAAAGGTACCTTAAATAGTTAGTTATGCACCTCTATTGTATTTCTTTTCTTTTTTTTATTTTAACTAATTTTAAATTTTTTTATTATTATCATGATAAGAAAATCATAAAATTGTGCAAATTTTTAAATTATATACAAAATAAAAGAAATAAAACTAGAAATAGAATACTTGTAGGCGCAACAGTGTAATAGGAAAGCTATTAGGAAGTATAAATTCAATTAATAAATCTTTATGTTAAAAAATATCGTAAAAAGTATTGTTAAAACTATTAAAAAGCAATTTAAATTTTGCATAATATAAGTCATTAAACAAAAATTCCAGATACCTTTCCACTGCGTAACCAAGGTCCCGAATAAGTTAACTGAATTTTGAAAAAATGCATACTTTTAGGATGATTTTTAAATGTCATCAACTTTTATTATAGTACCAGTCTGTAACAATTACAACTATTTTATTTTTCATCAACTATGATATATGGGGTCTCGATGGCATAGTTTTTAAGTACCTGGCATATAGACCGAGGGAGTGGAGGTCCGATCCTGCAGCTCAGACCGTAAGTTTTTTTTTGAAGGAAAAGTTCTGAAAAAGAAACTTTTAGTGCAATTGCCCCTTACTATCAAAAATAATAATTATATAATATAATTTAATAAATATAATATAATCTAATAATAATATCCCAATCAAAAATGGTCTCGAGAACCGATGATTTTAAAATATTGCATTATGATCTATGATAGTTACCTAATGCTATTTAATGATTAAAATAAATAATGTATTGTATATTAAAAATTCAAAGGACATCCAGACCTAATATTCATCAATATTGCGAAAAAGTTGAATCTAAGAGATAAAATAAGAATACAAATGTCAGAGCTTCACGTATGAGCTGTACAGAATTAAGTTGCCAAAGCTATTTGTCAGACCTATGCAGTAGTAGTTGGCTTGAATCTTCTCTGTGAGAAAAATAATATTTGTGGAAAAATTTCTTATCAGATTTTCAATGTTACATACTTCCAAAGTGTTATCACTATAGATTCTAAATAAAGAGAATATTGCACTTGTTTTTCTCTTTTATAGCACTTCGCTTTGTCTCTGTTGTAAAATTTTACAGTTGTTAATGCCAAACAATTGATTTACTCTTCAAACTATTTCATATTTTGATGAAACTTTATTCGAAAGTTACCCATAAAATTTACCCAACGGTTCTCTGTGGGATTTGAAGACGACATTCAACTGCTTCAAAAACAAAGTGTGTCTAAAAAGCTTCTGTTGTTGCGATTAATTATCTTAATCCTTACAACTTATACTGACAGCAATGTAGCATTCCATGGTCCAGAAAAAGCTTTGAATATTGTCGAATAGCTGTATTGTATAACGAGCCTATAAATACACATTATAGTACGATGGGAGCAAATTCCATTAAACTTAATTTAAGTTTAATATGAAATATTGTATTCAATTAGTTGTTTTACTAATTAGGACCACTAATGAATAAAAACAAATTGTACCAACAGCACATTAATCAAAATATATTTTCACATAAAAGTTTTGCAGTAAAAATAACACAACAACAAAATAAACTTAATACACAACATAAAAATAAATAATATTTCTTAAGTTTTTGTAAAAAGTTCGAATCAATTTAAAATTAAAAAGAAAAACAATTTCATTAAAAACAAAATAATTAAATTTAAAATACCACATGAACCTCATTGCATTTCAATACAAAAATATAAAAAAAAAAAAAAAAAAAAAAAAAAAAAAATATAAAATAACGATTAAAAGTAAAATATTGTTGCATGATGCCACTGTATTTATTGTTGCAACACAATTGCATACATTAAATAATAAATAAGAAACAAAAAAAAAAAACCGTTATAAAAATACATAAAAATATTTTCATTACTTTTTAATTAATTTTCATTTTCATTCTTTAAGTGTAAATTAGTTTTTTTTTTTTTTTCTTCCATATAAATTTTTAATTATTTTCTTTCGCCATCGCGTAAATTTTACGGCAATAACAAGACAAGAACAAAACACAATAATAAAACAAGAAATAATTAAGACAATTATTATATACTCATTACTTCTTTCTGAAATTTAAAAAAAGTATTGTAATCGGTAGGAATCATTTTTGACATTTAGAAGAATTTTGACATTTTGACAAATTTTGACACTTTGATGAATTTTTAAAATTTTTTAACTGTTATTTTTTAATAAATCATTTGGAGAACCCTTCTACTACAATTAAGAATATTGCATTTGCTACCTGTCAAAATATAAAATTGAGAGTTCAGTTAACGTAAGAACTGCCAACATAACCAAGAAGTTGGATGTTAGGAAGTTATTTGCAGAGGCATTATTGTAACAATACCAATTTTTTATATAAATACAACGTCAAAAAATGTAATTTAATAAGACGTCTCTCATATAAAACTTGATATTTAGAATTCCTAAAGGCGTTTACAAATAAACGGGAAAGTCCAGATGAGAACACTTTTAGTTAAATTTTTTAAACAACAAAAATTTACATTTGTCAAAGAAAACAGACTAGTAACAAGAAACAATTATCTCCAATTTAACCATTAATTTGAGAGAAATTTAACAAGGTTCGAATTAATTAAAAATATGTGCTGCAATTAATTAAGTGAAAAACTATTTTTTGACATAACAATAAATTGGGTTAATAATGTCAAGTGAATTATTTTGGATATTAAGTTAATGGAATATCGAATATTAAGTTGATCAACGTCATCCTTAAAACTTTGAAAAATAATTAAAAGCTCGATCAATGTTCAATGATAAAGGAAAAATAGACTTAGTATAAGAAATGCCTTAGCATTGCATCTGTACTTTTTTATCGCATTTTCTTTACAATACCTTCCTACTTTATTTCAAATTTATTGCATTTTCCGATTAAATGAAACAATTTTTTAACTGAATGAAACTATTTTTCAACTATCTTTCAACGGAATGAAACTATTTTTCAGTTGAATGAAATTTTTTTCGATTGAATGAATCCTTTTTCCAATAGAATGAAACATTTTTCAATATAAATGAACTCTTTCTTAAAATTAATGAAACCTTTTTCAGAGTAAATGAAACTAAAAAAATTTCAAATAAAAACAAAGTTCGGGGATATAAAAAAAACTGGGAAGAACACGCTTGTACCAAATTTCAAGTTTCTATTTTTATAAATTTCTAAGATTTCCTTGTTAGAGTTGCGTGTTAGAAATGTGGTGCTTACTGTAAGAGAATGAAACATTTCACTAATTGCTGCAGTAAATACTTCTGGTATAGTGCGCCATAGAATAATATCTTATGCAAGTGTTAATTCTGATCAGTTTAAAATATTTGTAATTTGGTTATTTGGCAGCTTTTTGGTTAAGGATAATGCCAAAATTCACAAAGGAACAGATGTTGAAGAAATAATTACGAAAAGTGGCTCTATTTTAAAATTTTTACCACCATATTCTTCAATACATAACCCAATAGAGAAAGCATTTTCTAAAATAAATGTGTATATGTGCGTACAGTGTTAAGCGAAACTTGAAGTTTGCATAATCTTTCCCACGTAATTAAGAAAAGTTCAAGTGTCCTAACACCAAACATCAACAGATTGCTTCAAAATCTACCAATCGGTCAACCGCTACATTAAATCAGTATTTCAAAGCTTGTGAAATTGAAAATACCATGTAGATTTCATAATTAGACCAATCTTTCGATGCCAACTGAATAAGGTTTTGGTAAATTACATGTGGAAGAATATTCTCGATCTTGTATCACATAATAATATGGAAACCTACACTTGAATAATCTCTCAGCGTTCTAAAATTGTACAACACAATAACTGTGAATTGACAATGAATGAAGTAAATTTTTTGATTAATCAAAAAATAGAATTGTAACTATTGAAAATCTAAGACGTTTCTACATGTTAAAAGGCCTAGTACTATTTCATGTTAAAATTGTATGTGGAATTCAATAAGAACTTTCTGTTCCAACAAGTATCTATGGTTTAGACAGTCTATTAACCTAACAGTTAAACAGATAGCGGCTTAAAACAAAAAAAAAAACAAAAAAAAAAACAGAACTTTTAAATTTTAGGTCATGTACAAGTACTTTAAATGTCACATGAAAATTGTTTTAAAACTGAGTATAGTTCTATTTATCAAACTAATCAAACCAACCCTTGTCTTTATTTACATTTATATAATCTTAAATTTGAAAAATCAATTAAAAATAACATTGCCTTAATTTTCCATTAAGGTGTAATAGACAAGCAATTAATGCCAGAACAAAAGTAGCAAATAAATTAGATGACAATTCAATACCTACCCAGTTTACAATCGACTATTTTATATTTAAAGAACATCATAAACAATTCACAGAATCGTATATTTCATACAATAATATTTTATAAGGGTTTAAAATTTTACCAAAATACACCATTTACAATACCAATCAATACAACTTTCAAACAAGAAAAGTTGTGTAAAACTTTTTTGTTTTTAATTATTAATTTAAAAATATCAAAACCACAGTATTACCACGCAGTTAAAATCGTAAAAATAGTTTTCAATTATTGTGTTAAATTTTCAATGGAAAAAAATCGAAATCGAAATGCATAAAGCTTCGTTGAAATTTTAATAGCTTCTGTTTTACGTCAAAATTTAATTAAATTAATTATTTATTAAATTGATTTATCATTAATTTATCGAGAGTTTATTGTTTTTGTATTTTTCTTTTATTCACATTTTAAATTTACAATAGTTTCGTACCTACTTATAAAATATTAATAGATTTTCATTCACAATAATTCAATGAAATGAAAGCAAGTGAAATTTTTTGAAGAATTATATTTAATATACAGTAAGATATTTTTATATTGAATAAATATATATTTGTAAATTCGTATAAATGTTGAAGTGATTTTATAAGTATAATAAACAAGGTAATAAAATAAAAATATTTATTAATATTAATATCATATATATATATATGTATACATATATACATATATATATACATATATATATTTATACATATTAATATGATATTTATAGATTTTTAGTAATAGCATATACTAAATATAGGTAAAAGCAATTGAATTATGAATTTTATTGAATCCTTAAATATTTATTGAATTGTTTGATTAGAATTGAATGGTAAATTATTTATTTTTTTATTTTATTATTTTTTTTTTTTTTATATATAAATCCTTGATTTTATATTAGCTATTATTTTCATTTTTTATTTGACATTCTATTGTGACTTTAACAGATTATTAAATTTGAAATTGTTAATACGTCAAATTGTTAAATATTTGACATATAATGAAAAATTGTAAATACGTCAAATGTTTTAACATTTTTTAAAATGAAAAAACAAATTAAATGGCTAGGAGTAATATATTGCTTTATCATAGTATTTTATTCTGATCAATAAGTGATTAAATCTATGAATTATAAATTAAGATATTCTTGAAAATTTTAAACTGAGACCTACTAATCCGGCTGGATGGCGTAGTGTTTAGAATGCCGAACTCTTATGTGAGGCATCCAGATTTAAATCTCAGAATAATTGAATACTATGGTAGATTTACATAATTAATATTTCTATATATGAATACTGAAATGTATTACAAAATATTAACAATTAAATTACAAAAACAATTAATGTTTTATATAATAATAAATTTAATTTATATATATATCTCACAGATACACAAATATATATATATATATATTAAACATTCCTTGTTAAAAATTAAATATTTTCCCAATTCATACACAGAAATAAAGATTAACTGAAATTTAAAACATCTAACGAGTGAAAAGTACCAAGTATTCATAGAACGAACTCAATTACTTTCTAGGTCAATTCTTAAAATAAGAACATTTAATTTCTAGTACCTTTCCAGTGAATCCAAAATGTACTTATGTTATGAGTAAGTGTATATAAATGTATATAAGTAATTCATATACACAAATAAATATTAATTGAAATTTAAGACATTTAACGAGTGAAAAGTACCAAGTATTCATAGAACGAACTCAATTACTTTCTAGATCAATTCTAAAAATAAGAACATTTAATTTCTAGTACCTTTCCAGTGAATCCAAAATGTACTTATGTTATGAGTAAGTATATATAAGTAATTCATATACACAAACAAAGATTAGTTGAAATTTATGAAATCTAACATGTGAAGAGTACTTAACACTCGAATAACAAATTCAATTACTTTCCAAATAAATTCTAAAAATAAGAACATTTAATTTCCAGTACTTTTCTAGTGAATTCTAAATGTACTTATGTTATGAGTAAGTTTCTAATAATGTGTATATAAGTGTATATAAGTAATTCATATATACAAATAAATATTAAATGGAATTTAAGACATCTTAAGAGTAAAAAGTATCTAGTACTCATAGAATGAATTCAATTACTTTCTGGATCAATTCTAAAAATAAGAACATTTAATTTCCGGTACCTTTCTAGTGAATTCTAAATGTACACTTATGGTATGAGTAAGTTTGTAAAAATGTGTATATAAGTGCATATATAAGTAATTCATACACACAAATAAAGATTAATCGGCATTTAAGACATCTAACGAGTGAAAAGTACCTAGTACTCATAGAACGAATTCAATTACTTTCTAGATCAATTTTTAAAATACTTTTCTAGTGAAATCTAAATTATCCCCCCTCTGATTAGCAGTTGATCTGTTAAGCAGTGATTTTAAGAAAGTAACTATATTACGATTATTAACAGTACTAATCATTACCACACTCTAAGTCAAGGTCGTAATAGCAACGCTTGCAAATAATTTATATGTAAAAAAAATTTATAAAAACAAAATATTTTGAAGTACCAAATACTCAAAAGCACACCCGTACACTTTATTCATTTTTAAAATTAAACTATTTTGCATAAGTCTCACAGTACATACGAGTACTTTTTCAGTATTATTTTGCATTTTTAAACTTTTTAAATTGAAACATTGAAACAAAAATAAATAAACACAATTTTTTTTTTTTTTTTTAATTGGTTTTCATTTTAATTTATTTCTGGATTATTTCTAAAATTTACATGGAAAATTTTCTTTTTAATCTGACCATCAAAAGAGAATAAACATAACCTAACTTTAAAATTGAATCTATAGTTGAATTGTTGAATAAAACATTAAAATTTACAAAATAAAACAACAATTCGTAATAAAAATAAAAGTGGTTTCGAAAATTTCTACAATTTAAATCAAAATATTTTTTTCATTCAAAAAAAATTAAAAATAAAAAGTATCTATAAGTCACGAAAAAATGTAGCAAAATTAAATTTTTTTATTTTAAACTTAAAATATTTTAATGTTTTATTTGAATAAAATTTTTTTATAAATTTAATTTCAAAATTAACCAAAAGTACACTAAAATAGGACACTAATTTTTAATTGAATCTTTTATATATACTAATATATATTATATTTTAAAATCAAAGAAACAATTCATTGGATAGTTCTTTGTTTAAAAAAAATTTAAATTGATTCAATTAAAATTTTTAAGATACATTAAAATACTAATTTCTATTTCTCTATTGTTTCATTGTACACAAAAGATACCATTTTATGTTAAAAATATAATATTTTAAATTTAATTTAAATTAAAACGTGAGATAAATAAATTTATAATATCTATAAAATACTTTTGCAATTATCAAACTATTAAAGCATATTAAAAATTTCTTAATCTCTTTCTATTCAATTTTTGAATCTATCAAAACAAATTTTAATTAAATTATATTTAAGATAAATTTTAAATAAAATTTTTGCAAAATAATATTTTCTATTATAAATTTTATGAATATATTAAGAAAATTTAATTTTAATTAAAAAAATTTTTTTTTTTTAATTACTCATAACAAAGCGTATTATATATATATATATATATATATACATATAAACAATGTTAAATAAATTAAAAAACTTTAAAAATTAATTAAAACACTTAAGTTTTTTTGTAGCCAACCTACTTTTCTTTCCAAGAATTTTGTTAACGACTTTTGAATTTGAATTTTAAAATCAGTTCCGACATTAAGTCATCATGAGGAGTAATCAAAGATCTGAAAGAATTAAAAATATCTAACACACTTTGTTTGGATGCCTTTGCAGGCAAATTATATTCAGGCAATAAAAAAATTAATTTTAAAATTAATCTGGGACTTTTTTGTGAGGGAGCATTCCGAAAATGGGTCTTCTATTCCTAAAAACTTGCACAAATTTTATTATTATCAACCTTGTATAAAAACAAACACAATTAGCGAAATTCATTAAACCTATCAGTACTAGCTCATTCTTCCAAGGAAGCAGCAGGCGGACTTGATTAAAAAAATAAAAAACCGAAGCAATTCAAATTAACGGAATGTCTCAGAATATAGAATTCCAAAAACAAAAAAATTAGATTAGGGAACTAAAAGATTACATTCCGTAACAGTCTCATAGGTGAAATTATGAAGCTAAGAAATGAAAAAAAAAGATGTTGCAAAATGAATTCAAGTGTAATAAAATGAATTTAGAAAAACTTAAACAGAAAAATAAAATTCAATGGTATTAGATACTATAATTAATGTAATGTATGATCTCCATTCAGTTGCAAAAACAATTGCAGAAGCAAGTGCCATAAACATTGAATCCAAAGACACAAAAAACATTTAAGAAAACTTTAAACTCTAAGCAAAATCCATTACCATCTAACGTAAGAGTTTATTACTTATCCTGATAAAATAAAATATCTGAGATTTTTGAATAAATACTATGAGTTATTAATTTTGAGATCATTTAATATGTGCAACATGTATATAGAAATAACTTTTAATTCTAGAATCGCTGGAAACTATTTTGATGTAAGTAAAAAAGGGTTTGTGTACTTGATAAATTAATTCGGAGCTAAATGTCCACAAAGGATTTAATTTGAGATTTTTTTTCTCCTGATTTATCCCCTGGAAGAGCATAGGGCTTCCGCAAAGCTTCTGTATCGCACTCTATCGTGAGCTAGTTCTTTTACTCTGCCCACGTTCTGCCGCTATTCTCAATTTCCTTAGCGACTGGCCTTCTCCAAGATATCCTAGGTCTACCCAGGATAATGCCTGGCGCGCGATGTTTTCTGACTCTTTCCGAAGTGTACGACCAATGCACTCCATTTTCTTCTCTCTATTTGGCAAAGAATAGTTTCCTGCCCCGATATTCTCAGTATTATATTTTGATTTATTTGTAAGAATTTGAGATATGCAAAGAGGAAATTATCGGCTTTTAATGAACATAATCTAAATTTTTTTAAATTCTGTCGATGATTGTCAAAAAATTTTCAATTCTGAATTTTTATTTATTTATTGCTTTTTTAATATAAAAAAAACTTTTCCAATATTTCGCCGTATTTTCAATATTTAATTATCTGAATTCATAAATCTCCGTGGAACTTTTGACTCACTCATCGGAGCTATAATCTACCTTGAACTTTTGGTTTATTTTTTAATTCATAAGTCTCCAGAAGATTTTTCACTTTGGGACTTTTGTCATATAGTCAAATTTTATTTCCTAAAATAAAAGAAAAACGGTTAAAGCTTCTGGTGCAAAAATCAGTTCAATATCCCACTATAAAAAATTGTTCTTCAACAAATACACTCCTTATCTTTGATTCAGAACCGTACCCTATATTTTTCTTCCAATGGAGCTGTGAATAAATGATTTCCTATAAATACCAAATATTTTTCATTTAGCTCTTTAGGTTCTAAGAGCACATTTAGAAAATGATACAAAAAATTAAATAAAAAAAATATTAAATACGAAATACTAGCCTAAAATGTAGAACATAAAAAATTGACGGTAGAACTTGGAAATTTGATATTGTTTTAATATAAAAGAAAATTGCTGGTATAAGAAACAGTTCTTTTATTTTTTGAAAACTTTTAAGCTTAAAATATTGAAAATTTTCATTAACCCAAAATTGATTGTAGATCTTTTGCATTTAAAAGTGTTTTAGTATAAAAGTAAATTGTTGAAATGAGTAAAAGTTCTTCTTCTTATTAACCTTAATCCAGCAATTTACTTTTATATTAAAACACTTTTAAATGCGAAAAATCTACTAAAAATTTTTGGTTTATGAAAATTTTCAATATTCTATAATATAAATATAATAAATATATAATATTATATAAATATAATATTAATTGATTACTTCAATAAACCAATAGTAAGAATATTTTAATTAATATACTTAATAATATAATTAATTTAAAAAAATAATTTTAATTAACTCACCTAAAGTTATTTATTTAATTTTTTATTTGATGGTATTCTTTTTTGCTAAATATTAACTTTAATTTTTTTTTTTATTAATTTTATTTTTTTATTTAATTTATTTTTATTTATTTTAAATTATTTTTTTTTAAATTTTAAAAATGAATCTTAAATTACATTAAATATATATAATTATTATAAAATGATTAATCTATTGAACATTATATTTTTTTTTAATTAGGTATTTATTATTAGTATAGCCTTAATATTAACACATAGCTATTATTTAAAATAATTTATTATTATTAACAAAAAATTGCACATTATTTGGAATGGAATAATAAAAAAAAAAAAAACAAACCACACACAATTAATAACAAATGAATTTATAATAAGTATTATAAAAAAAAAATATTTTTATATTTATTTTATTAATTTAACAATAATTATTAATTACTTTTATATACACAAAAAAAAATTAATAATAATAATAATTTAAATATTATTATTGCACTTTACATTCAATAAATATACAAAAACAAAAAATACAAAGAAATTCTATTTATTTACTGTTAAAAAAATATATAAAATTAATGTTTTGATATCAAGTAAATTAATTCTTAATAATTAATATTAAAAATGTATATATATTAATATTAATATAAATATTATTTTTTTGTAAAATAATTAATTTGAATTGTTTCAGTTAATTAATAATAACAAATTGTTGTAATATATTTATTTATAATTTAAACAATTTAATTAATAGCTTATCTTACTTTTATTAATATACTTGTATTATATTAATAATAACTATTAATTTTAATTTAATATTTTATTTGAAATTATAGAAATAATATTTTTATTTCATATTAATTATTCATTGAAGTATATATATATATTAATTATACATTAAATATATTTTTTTAATAATATTTTTAGTTTTTCTTTTAATTTTATATTCTTTTTATTTTACATTTTAAACAGATTATTATTATTATTTTATTATTATAAATTTCTTTAATAATTTTTAAATAAATTCGAATTATTTTGTTATTTTAATTAGTAATTAATTAATATAGTGTTATTATTAATTGATTGATTGCTATTGTATAAATTAATATTTAAAATAATTAAAATCCATAAATGTAATTAATACTATTCGGAAAATTAAAATCAATTGTTTTTTTTTTATTCTTTACATTTTAATTAGTTGTAATTATTAAGTATTATATATTAATATACAATTGATTTAGATATATGTTGTCTATTGTTTAAATAATATACCAATTACAAACATATTTTAGTTGATTTCACTCATTACTTTCTAATAAAAAAAATTTTTTATTAATTTATTTATTTTATTTTTCACTTATTCAGAATATCTTTCAAAATCAATTGGCAGTGATAATAAAATGTATATAACTAATTAATTAATATATATATATATATTTTTTTTTAAAAAACCTAGTCTGTCTTTTTCGTCTATTTTGATTTTATTATCTATTATTTTTTTTTATTTTTATATTTTTTTTTTTTTTTATTATTCAAAAAAAAAAATTTATTATGTTCGAAAAAAATTCGCATCCGTACAGTAACACGCACGTTAAACGAATAAAATAGTACGTTAAAATACCGTTATTTATTTGTTATCCGTCATAAAGAACATAAAGAGATAAAACAAATTATATTCTGTTTTATTTTTTGTTTTTTTTTTTTTTTTTTTTTTTTTTCTTTTAATTTTTCGGTGTAGTTTTTTCGACTTTACGGTTATATTGCATGCTCGTAACCGTTATTTCTTATTTTGACTATACGAGTAAATTTTGTATTTTTTTTTTTTTTTATTTTGTTACTCTTCTTTTGTTATTTGTATATCCTGTTATTCTTTTAGGAGTTTTTGTAACTGTTTATTTTTTTTTTTGAAGATTTTTCAATGCAAAAAAGGAATTTTCCAAAAATTCAGTTTTTATTTTGATTCATTGTATTAAAATAACTGTTATAACTGTATTAATGTACCGTTGTTTTAAAAAGTAACATTACAAATTCCATTAAAAATTAAAATCCGTTATTATTTTCTTAAAATCAATGTATTGGAATAATTTTGACATTATTTGACATTTAATATTGACAGTTTTTTTTTTCTTATTATTATTATTTTTATTTATTTTTTTTTTTTTGAAAAATTTAATTTTCATTTATTTCGAAAATTTGAGTACAAAAAATTCAAATTATTTCAAAAACCTTCACACCATTTATCAAAAATAAAACAAGAACAACACACACTAAAATAAAAATAAAATCGAATTTTACTGGGTAAATGCGTGCGTGTTAGACCGGCAAATTATGAATCTATACTGAATTTTTTGATAAAAATTGTGCATTTTATCCGTTATTCACGAATATCAAAATATAAAAACAAAAACAAATTCAAAAAAAAAACAAAAACACAAATACAAAATAAAATAAAAACGAATAAAATTTTATTCAAAAAAAAAACAAAAAACAAAAACAAAAAAATAAGAAATACAAATTTTATTGTAAACTGAAATTGCAAGAAAATCAAGAAAATTTTTTTATTACAAACTTATAAACATATATATGCATATATAAATATAATACAAACATGAGTGTAAATTCTCTTTTATATTTTTTCATTTATTTGTTTTTTTATTTTGTTTTTTTTTTTGTTTTGTTGTGTAATATGAGTGTATAGAAAAGCTTTTAATGTCTTTGTTCTCTATGTTTTTTTTTTATTATTTTTTACCGTTAGTCTTTATATTTTAAATGCTATTTTATGTGTTTTTTGTTTTTGTTTTTGTTGTATGGTTTTTTGTTTCATTTTTTTTTTGTACTGTTATAAAATCCGAAGATGTTACGAACTATTAAATACGAAAAAAAAAAAGCAAATAAAATGATGAAATTACGAAGAGATTGTTGATGAATTCTCTTCAATAAAAGAAAAGTACCATTTCAGTTTTTAGGTTATTTGTGTTCCAAAAATTGTGGAATATAAAAATCAAAATAGAATATTATTTTTTTTGATTTTGTTGTTTTTTTTGTTTTTATGAAAGACATTAGAAATTTTTTTATTGTTTTTTATTTTTAATGTTTTTTTTTGACATTTTTTTTTGACAGCTCATAAATTTTTTTAATTAATAATTGAAAATGATTATCCTTTGAATTGAATGGGAAAAGTTTTTTTATAGTAAGGTGCGATTCGAGTTGGCGGCTTAAAATTTAAATTAAATTTCGGCTTGTTACTTAATTTTTATCAGCTGAAGATTTGAATATGAAAGTTGTGAAGATAAAATTATAAGAATTGTATGGTTCAGTGGTTAGCAAAGTGTCTTAGGGTGTAAATAGATCTGAGTTTGATCCTCCTTAAAAGACAAAAATTTTATTATAGAAAATTAATTTATTTGGATTGTTTCTTTAAAAATTTGTAACTTTAAAAACTAAAATATTTCACTTCACTTCAATAAAAAACCATAAACCAAATAATTATATAGACGATCAGTTTCATATAAAAAATGTTGAAGGGTTTTTTTTTATGTCAGTCCGTTCATTTTTGGTTCATTAATTTAAAATTTATACAAGTAGGTACTTAAATATGGTGACAGTTCTTCTTTCAGATAGTCTTAATCCAGCAATTTACTTTTATATTAAAACACTTTTAAATGCAGAAGATCTACCATCAATTTTTGGTTAATGAAAATGTTCAACATTTTAAGTTCAAAAATTTTCAAACATTAAAAGAACAGTTTTTTATACCAGCAATTTATTTTTGTATTAACACAGTAACAAATTCCCAAGATCTACCTTCAATTTTTTATTTTTTTTAGTGGGCTAGTACTACTTTAAGAAAAGTATATATTGAAAAAAATATTTTTTTTTATTTTATTTTATTTTCTGCCCAGTTTTATCTCAACAATATATTTTTCTAATTGATAGTTTTATATTACCATTTTATACAATTTTTACATAACATAATGATATATTTTGCCTTTTGGTTCACTCAATTTGTATTTGGAATTTTGACACAACACACATGATGATTCATAACAATTTTACCAGTCATCAGTTGTTTGAATCAAGTTGTATACAATTGGCATCTTCAGACCAAATTAGCAATGTAACTTTTTTTAAACTGCTTATCCTTACAAGATGACTAAAATGACTAGAATCACATATTTGGAACTTTTTCTTTGCACTACATCCTTGAATTTCCCCAATTTTTCTATATCTGTCTAGTGTCAGATGTTTCTTATTCACAATATAAATTTTCAGCCCACAAGCCATTTTAAGGATTACGTGTAAACATCATCATCCAACAAATATTTATACAAAAGTTATTGGCTATTTAAAACATTGAAAAAAAATGAAACTATATTTTTTTTTTTATTTTATTTATTTCAATTTACAATGCCTTAAGAGAGAATAATAACCCTCATGTTAGGCTATATAGATTATTATACATTTCATTTTATCAAACATTATTTATAGAAAGTAATAAGATGTATTAATCAATTTACAAGACAAGTGGAACAAAAATAATCATAATAATTTTATCATTAAAAATTAAATATAAAAAAAATCAAAAATTAAAAATTAAAAAAAATTAAATAATTAAAAAAAAAAATAATTAGAATTAAATAGAAAAGCCAGAAAGAAAATAAAAAGAAAACAAAAAGATAATGAATTTATAACACAGAATATAATCCAACAAAAGCAATAAAAAAAAAAAAAATATATGAAAATGAATGTGCTAAAATTAATTATATATTATATATGTCCGGAAGATTTCAGAACACAAAACAATTGTAGAAGAAGTTTAAATTCAATTTCGTTCTCTGCTATATTGAGTAATACATTTTTTTTTTAATTCAATTTTTAGTTGATTACTCCTTAAAAGTTTTTGATGGTTTGGTAAGGTATTATACAATTTAATTCCTTGATGTAACATTGTAGATGAACCATAATGTGAAGTTCTTTTCCTATTTATATGAATTAAATTTTGATTCCTTGTATTTACTTGGTGAAAATCACTACGTTTAGGCAATGAAGTTATAGTATGAATATTTGAACAATTTATGTCATGAATATGAAGTATAAGTTTTATATTGAATAAATCTTTTATCAGTAACAAATTTTTTTCACTATGTATATAATGTGTTTTTTCTTGCCAACTGTAATTATACAAGCTTTTTATTGATTTATTTTGAATTACTTGAAGTTTATCAATTATTTGTTGAGTTGCTATACCCCATAGTTTTATACCATAACTTAAATGGCAATGGAACAGCGCATTATATACTGATGATTTCACACTATTTGGTAACAAATCAGAAATATTATTGAATACACCAACTGTAGAAGAAAGCTTTTTACAAAGGTTAGAAGTGTGAGTATTCCATTTTAATTTGTTGTCAATCCAAATCCCTAAATATTTAAATTCATTTACTTGCTGTAATGAATTCGTAGAGATTTTTATGTCGAGTAGATGAGGTGAAGAATCAATTACCATATATTTTGTTTTTTTAATGTTGATTGTTAATTTTTGATTAGTCATCCAAGAGCATAGTTTGTTTATCTCAGCGTTCATTTTTAATTGCAGTTCATTATAGCTTTTAGCATGGAAAATAAGGCAAACATCGTCGGCAAATAATATTATTTCTGCATCAAGGCCAATATCAGTTATGTTATCTATAAAAATTTTGAATAATAATGGACCAAGTATGCTACCCTGTGGTACCCCGTAAGGTACTTTTTCCTTTGTGCTTATTTTTGATCCTATTTGAGTAAATTGTATTCGTTGACTTAAATAAGAAGCAAACCATTTGTATGCTAACCCTTTAATACCATAACATTGCAATTTCTTCAATAATATATTATGATCAACAGTATCAAATGCTTTCGTTAAGTCCAGGAAAAATACCGATACTGCGTTCTTATTATCTTTTAAATTTTGTGTAGTATTTATCATGTCAACCACAGCAGTCTCTGAATTAGATTTTATTCTAAAACCATATTGATTTTTGGAAAGGAGATTATTTTTTTCCAGAAATGAGCAAAGTTGTTTGTTAATTACTTTTTCCATTATTTTAGACAAAACGGGAGCCAAACAAATAGGTCTGTAATTATAAGAATCATTTTTACAACCAGATTTAAAAATAGGTATTATTTTCCCGATTTTAAGTTGTTCTGGAACTAGGTTTTCACTTAAAGATTTGTTAACAATTACCGCAATCGGTTCATATAGATACTCATTACATATTTTTAACATATTTGTAGATATATTTAAAATATCAGCCGAATTTGAGTTTTTTAAGTTTTTTATAATATTATATATTTCATATTTATCCGTATTTTCAAATTTAAATGATTTGTTAGTTTTGACATTTGTGTGAAATAATTTATCTTTATATTCCAGGGCCAGCGATTCTCCAATCGTAGCAAAATAGTGATTTAACTCATTTATTTTATTTTGAGCATCAACATCACACATTCCTTTTAATAATTCGACTTTATTTTTCTTACTATTCCCTCTATAAATTACCTCATTAATGCAATTCCAGATCTTAGAAGAATTATCCTTACTATTCTTAAATTTCTTTTCAAAATATTCTTTTTTTTTTTTTCTACGCATACTGGTAACTCTATTCCGATAATATTTGTATAGACGTTCTAAGTCCGTATTTGACATATCTTTGATCCATTTTGAGTACCAAAATTGTTTGCATTTTGTAGTTAAGATAAGATCTTTATCTATCCATTTTTTATTATTATTATTATTATTATTATTATTATTATTATTATTATTATTATTATTATTATTATTATAATTGATGATTTTATATTTAGAGGCTTTATCTATTTTTTTATTTAATTTCAATATAAATTCAGATAATGTTTCTTCACAATTTTTTCATCATTTAGAATTATCAAATCACTTGCTAATAAATTTTTCAACACATTTATATTTGTGCAGCGTATTGACCCATCTCTATTTTCTGTATTGTCAAGCTCATTCCTAATTAGACATTTTGACACTTCAATTATAATGACATTATGATCTGAAATGTCAATAGCGACATGAGATAACATAATCTGATCATTAACATTATTTGTAAACAAGTGATCTATACAAGTTTTAGTTAAGTTTCTAGATATAATATTTTCATTACATATATAAAAAGAGTGCATTAACATTAAGTTTTTATAATTGTTAATTTTGTTTGAATTTTCTAATAAATTTAAATTAAAATCACCTGTAATATATGTTTCAATTGAGTGTTTAGATTCCATAATACATTTTTCCAATTCAGTTAAGAAATTATTAAATGTTTCATTTAGTTCAGACGGAGCTCTGTAAACATTTATTAAGATAAAAAATTTATTGTTTTTTTTAATTTTTACACTTAAAAAGCTATCATTGTTATTACTGAATGAATACAGTGTGTCAAAGTTTAATTTCTTGTTGATAAATATTCCACAACCACCACCAATTTTATCTGGGCGACATGAGTAAATGGATTGAAAATTTAAAAAATTATAATATTTTGTTTCATCATTTTTCAGCCATGTTTCAGTAATACAGATTACATCAATGGAATTTTTTAGATTTAAAAGAATAATTTCCAGCTCATCAATTTTGTTTTTCAAGCTACGCGCATTTAGATACAATATTTTTAATGTATTGTTATGTTGATTTAAACTTACTTCACTTATTGTATTTATGTTTTTATTAATTGGGTTAACTAGGAATGGGTTTGAATTATTATTTTGTAAAATCATTAATTATATCAATGTTTTGCACAAAAATAATTTTACTTTTGGAGTCTTTTCTAATAAAAACCTTTCCTTCCTTAACCCAAGCGTAAGCAATATGTTTTTCCCTTTTCAAATCTCTGGCCCTTTTAAATATATAACTATAATAGCTGGTTAAGCATTCATTTATAAACACAGGATGATTACTGTTATCTTTTAGCACCATTCCTGAATGTAAGTAGTTCTTATTAACTTTATGTTCTTTGTATGAATTCATTAGTTTAAGCTTAGAATCTTTATGCATTAAATTAATCACAATTGCTGGTGGCCCAGCTGATTCATTAACATTTTTTACTAATTTTTCATTATTTTTTCTATAAATTTCTTTAATGATATGCTCAGATGGATTTAAATTAAAATTATTTAGCACATTAGAACCAAGTGTAGACAAATTTTCATTTTCATGAAAAGGAACACCACTTAGTTGTATAGAATGACTTAATTTTTCCTGTTTTTGTTCATTCATTTTTATTGACATACGATTCAATTTTGTTTTTAAGATATCAACTTCATTATATAGATCAGTGTTTTCAGAAATAAGTTTTTCTGCAATATTTTTATAATCATTTATAGTTGTTTTTAGATTTTTGACTTCATTTTCAAGTGATTCATTTTTTCGTAGTAACTCATCTAGTTTTTTACTCAAATTTTCAATGCTGATTATTATTAATGATTCAAGAACACTTCGAACCAATCTCAACATATCCAAAATTAAATCTTAGATTTTTGTAACATTTTCAATATTTAATATCGGCATAAAAATGTAAAAGGACTTTTGGATCGAGAATTATGTATCTAATAATAAATTAGGGGTATGATTTTAAATAAGGATCCTTAATAACATATATATATATATATATATATATATATATATATATATATATATATATATATATATATTTTATATATTCAATATACAAAAACCTCAGAAACTTCCAAATTAAATTTATTAATAATCCTTTGTATTATAAATAGCCGCGGGAATTGTTGGTAATCATTCTACAACTGTACAATGAAGATAAAATGTCTTTGCACAATATTAAAAATTAACATTTGCACTTTATCTTTAATACAGAATTTTTTTTTTTTTAATTTTAAACTCCCATTTACTCTCAATTCAATTTTTGATCAAAATCAATCAACTTAAGAGAAATTATTTACTGAGTAACTTTTTTTTAAATTTTCTCTTAATTTAAATGTAATTCAATATTTCGTCCTTAATACAACTCAAAAAATAGAAAAAGACTAACACACATACACACATATATGTATTTTAAAAATATTAATAAAAATAAAATTTTTGTTTACATTTAATAACATTCTCACAAATAGGTTTTTGTGGAATGTAATTGAAATACGCATGTTCAAAAATTTAGAATACAAATTTTTTAAGAGTACTCATTATTCGTTACTATATTTTGATTATTTTTTTATTCATAGAATTTTTATTTTATTTTATAATAGATTTTAATGCTATCGCTCATATTTCGGTTTTTTGAAAAAACAAAAAAATATATATATATCTATATATATATTTTTTTTTTAATTTAAAGTCTTTTATCTTTTTAGATATACTTATATTGTTTGTATATTGTGTTCAGTATATGGATAATACAGTGTAGAGTAGAGTACAGATATCAATTATAATTCATATCATTATTATTTTCTTAACTAGTTCATCATGAGAATTTGGTATTTTTTGTAACGGTAGTTTTTACTGGTGTAAAAATATCTATACCATATGTTATATTTGAATAAAAATTTTAAATTGGAATAAAAGTGCTGAACGTAAAGAAAAATCGAGCAATTACTGTTATTCCTTGACTTACAGTGGAAAAGTAATTGTCTTAAAAAAAAAGGTAGAAAATTTATTGCAATCTCATTAATTAAGTAATTTCAAATTTTTGAAAAAGAATGCCAAAATGCATTCGAACTGCATTACTAAGCGTTTTACTCAAGCAAATGAAATTTGCAGCAATAAGGTTGAAAACTCTACTTGGATTCGAAGGTAATCTGGGAGTTTTCAAAAACAAAATATCAAATGTATATTGATGGGTTTTTTAGAATCTCAAATAGTTGAAAAACCTTTGTATCAAGTCAAGAGACATGAAAGAAAAATTATAAATAAAAGCTACGGGATCCTTGTGGCAGATTCTGATATAATTACCCATGTTGTGTCATACACTGTCTTCAATAGTACAGTACAACTAATAAATGATACATTTGTGCAATTACTCTAGGTTGTATTTTTAAAAATAACTTATTACCTTAAATAACCATTCGATCCTGTTATAATTAGAATGAAATATTTAATTTAAACAAGATGTGAAATGGAAGTCCTTCGATCTGAGGCATTAGCGGTTCAACTTTACATTTCATTTTTAAAAAAAAGCTGCTTCATATATCTACTGCATAGATATATAACGTCACAACTTTATTTATTTATTTATTTTAATAATTTTCATCACATTGCAAATCTAAAAGAATTCCAAAAATTTCCTTTGATTTCTTTTGAAAAGTTTTTTGACATTGATTGGTACAAAAGAAACAACATTTGAATTTAAAATTGTTGTGATGTTGCAAACAAATAATGAAAAATTTATTTTGCAACTTTATATCTTTTATGATAGTTAAAGTGAGAACAGAGGACAGTATAACACTTTTCTATGCAAAAAGAATGTCTACAAAAATGTAGATTGGTATAAATGCTGTTTTTATAACGGATTAAACTTCTTTTTGATAAGATCGGAAATGACAATTTCCTTTAAGAGGACTTAGAGTACAAATAAACAAAACAGAGAAATTTTATAATATGATATAATAGTAAAAATGGAATATTTATATAAGGATTAGTTTTTCCTTTATTTTTTTTTTTTAATTTGTTAATAATTGTTCTAATTGTCTTAGTCCTTCACGGAAATTCTTAATCTTTTTCGGAAATTTTATTTTATTTTTAATTGCTGGAAAAATTTTGCAACAATTAAAATATAGTAATTGAAATTAATGTATGCTGTTTTTCATTTTAAATTGAAAATTTTTGAGTTCGTTTGAGAGTTGTTGGAAATTTCTAGAAATATGGAGATATTTGCAGTTCAACTTTATGTAATCATTGATGATTTATTTATAAGCCAGCTCATTGTATCTAAAAAAAGGTTGATTCATAAATTTGCATTCCAGGTTTTATCAAGCTTCTTTATTTTCCGTATCGGGTTTTTTTCCAAGTGTTGAAGAAGTTCGCTGGGATGTTATTAAGGGATCTATAGTTCTCAAAAATTTCGGAGTCATTCTCGCCTTGTTTGTAGTGGGGTCAATCACACGAACTTATTAATTACGAAACTACAAATTCAAATCCCACACTAAATACGACTGAGATAATTGAATTGTGTACGCGTAAGCAGTTAGCTCTAAGGGTAGACTTAATTTGTCATTGCATTTGTGGCGCTTTAAAAAAATCCGAAAGATAAAAAAAATATAAACTTTAGTGTATGGATCAGATAAGGATCGAAAAGTCCGAGTCTCAGCTTGGACGATAACTCAAAAACTAAAAGAATAAACCTCTGAAACTTTAATAATTTCACATATACTGGATTCTCTGTACTTTTAAAATTAAATCAATGCCCTTAGCGGTTTCGTGTAGTTGTCATTCAACTTTTCAACTTTTTTTATATGATAAAGGTGGGTTCCAGACCAGTTTAGTTAATTTTTTTATCATGTTTACATAATGTTGGTGCGAATATCCCAGAGTTGACACAATATCATTTAATTTTGAATTATTTTCAGCCCTGATCAAATATTCATTCATTTAATAACGGTATTTCCATTATAAACTTATTATTTTTTAAATTAAATTAATTAAACACCTGTAAACACATAAAAATTAGAAAAATAAAATTATATTAAGAATCTCCTTTAAATTTTATGCATTTTTGATAAAAATAAATTATTTAACACCACTTCATCATTTTATATTTATTTTAAAAATAAAGAATGCACAAGTACCTCATATTCAAAAAGTCATTTAAACGTCATTATAAAGAAAACATACATATGTGTAGGTTAAGGTTTACTAAAACGGTAAACTTCTTAAGTTAATTTTTTTGTTTTCTCTTTTAAAATTTTTTTTTTTTTTGTTTCTCATTAATTTTTTTTTTTTGTTTTTGTTGTTGTTTTTTTATATTTTTTTGATTACATAAAGTGTAATTTACTTTCACACAAAGTTGTTTTTTTCCTTCACTTAAGATTTGTTTTAATAAAATACATATGTGCATATACAAACATACGTATGTATAAGTCTGTAAATATTGTTGAAGAGCTTAAATGGTTATAACTTTGTATTAATGTTTTTTTTTTTGAGTTTTTTAAGTTTTTTCTGTTTCTTTCACTCTTTTGTGTTCACTTGAACGTTGGCCATTGTTATGTTTTACAAACTAAAAGAAAATGAAACAAAAACTGTTTTGTTTTTATTTTTGTTTCCACCTTTTTTTTGGTTTTCATTGTTTTTTCGTTTTATTAACTCTTAAGTAATATGAAAAGCAGGGGCTTCAATGGGTTGATGGGTAAGCACTTCACTTACTAACATGAGGATACGGGTTCGATTTCCGTACGGGTCATGAATTTTTTTTTGATAGAGCAAACTTATTGATAATTATTCTTTACAAATCCCCATGGCAACCAAATATAATTTAAAATATACAAATATATAACATAAAAAAATAAATAATATTACTTATAAATTGTTAGAAAGTATTGAAAGTGGGTTCACAACGGGTCGTGAGGCCTACATGTTAGGATGGCACATACTATCTTCCATGTCAAAACAACAACAAGATGGAAAGCAGTTGGGAGGGATGTAAATCAAAAGCTAGTTAAAGCTGCATATTATCACAAAACATTCTAAAATTTTTAATCCATTGCAATCCATTGGATTCATTGGATCGTCTGTTTGATATTAATATTTAAATTTTAAAAAATTTTTAAAAGGTGTCCAAGTTCCAGATGCCTAAAATAATCGAAATTTTATTGCTTGACACCTGGAAGGACAAATATGAAGGATTAGACAGATCTTTCAAAACTTAAACTTCAACAATTCCTTTACAAAACATTAAAGAGATACAGGGCTTTTGTAAAATACCTACAATTTATATATAACAAAAAATATATATATATGTATGATGGATTCGAAATTTTTGTAAATGGTTTTTTTTCTCAATTTATGAACATTACAAAACATTATTGTAAAATCTTTGAATATCGGGCCTTAATTAAACTTTATAAAACTATAGATTTTGGACAAGGTTTTTGCTCAACTAAAAATGTCTTTCTATATAAGATAAATTTTTCGAATTGCAGATAAGATATATGTATAGGTAGTACCATATGTAGTACATTTAAGTCAGCGGCCCTGATCTTAAAATTTAGATAAAAGGAATTTGAAATATTTTTAAACAATAATATAAACATCAAAGAACTACATATAACTAGTTTTTTTCTTGGTCAAATTTATGAATTCATTCATATTCATATTCAGAAATACTTTGTTTACATAGGGTTTCTATATTAGGGTTTTTTAAGTTTGAATGCTGCAATGTATGTATGTTCAGTTGATTATAAAAATTTACATATAAAAGTTTTTGGACACGGAGAGGGTTTCTGGCTTAACATTTTTGCTCTAACGGAGCGTAAAGTTTCAAGTATTTAAACTATTTTTTCCCGTAAAAATGGTTTGACAAATTGCCTCCAATTTTTGAGTAAGTGTTGCTCTTTGACAAATATATTGACTCTATAAACAGACTTTGAATTTTGCTGTGTTATTTGTATGGGTTAACAATCGGCATGACGATTAGTCAAAAAAAATTTTTGGGATCGAATTATGTCCAATTTTACGAAGACTTGCTTTGATCCAAAAGAAGTCTCATAAAAATTTAAATTCCTTTAATCTATTGCGGTACAATCTACCATGTATAACTTTTGTGTTGCTCTCATTCAGAGTTCATCGGGTATTAGATGGTTTATTAAAATTATCAAAGACACAAACCAAGCTGTCATGTAAAAACACAAGCATACAAAATGTCCTTTATGCAGTTAAGACAGCTACAACCTTATAACCGATTTACACAATACTTATCAGAAACATTCATTTAGACTTTAAATTGGTTGACCGCTTTTTTCTCGGGTTGGTAACTGTTTCCGAACAACAACATCTTGGTTTTACGATACCTATATCAAGAAGTCGTTGTTTTCTTATTCGTTCATGCATTCTTATGTGTTGCTCTTTGGAAGTGCAATCAATTTTAATAACAAATTCTGAATTCATATCGACATTTGTTACTAAATTTTTAAATCTATTTTTTTCAGAGGTCGTTCTAGACCCAAAAGAAAGTTTTAAAAATATTTCTCTCCTAATTAACACTCTAAAACTAAATGTCAAGTTTATGTGTTATATTATGGTAAAAACTTTTAAATAAGAATGTCATCAAAAATCTTAATACCAAAAAACCTATACTAACTTTTTTAAAAAAAAAAAAAAAGAAAAATTTAACCACAGAATTGTTTTTAGCATGAATATTGTTGAAAATCTTAAACCGATTTATTTAATGAAAAACTAAAGAACTAAAGTACGCAAAATAAAGTTATTCACAATAGTTAGTCACATATTATATATGTTATTCCCATAAACGTGCTGAACGTTACGTTTAGTGTAATATCGAACGAATTTCGCATAAATGTTAAATAATTATAACTTTAAACGATTTATAAATTAATAAGAAAAAAAAATTATTAAAATTTAAAAAATAAAATCGTTCAACCTTTTTCCGATTCATAAGTTATTTCTGAATAATATTAATAACATTAAACTTAAATAAAACATGCGTGAGAAATACCTTTTTTATTAATAATATGATATTATTAAAATGAATTTAATAACCATGCAATCATATTACATACCTACGTATGAACTGAATGCAAATTTTTTTTTTTAAGAAAATTATTACGGAAGGAAACAAAAAATTCATAGTTTTCATTTTTTTTTTAAAAACTTCCTTGTTTCTTTTGTAATTTAAATCGTTTTAAACTTAAATGAAAAAACGAGTTGATTTTTCTTAGGTTTTTCTTTAGTTTTTCATTTTTTTCAATTCTTTTGTATTTTAATTCTTCTTGATTTTTTTTTTTAAAGTTAAAACTTTGTATGGTTTACCAGTAAATAATACTTAAAATAAAATTTAGTGCTTTTTTCACCTTTTCTTCTATAGTAATATTGATAACTTTTCTTATACCTGCATCTATTTCTCTCTCGCTCTCTCTCTTGTTTTTTGTCTTAATTTTTTTTAAATGAACAGAAAATTACCTGAATAACGAGTAAATATATAGGAAAAAAATTAATTTAAATAAGAATATAAAAAAAAAGTAACCACAGTGCAACAATATTTCAAAAGATACATGCAAAAGATACTTTTACATCTTTAAAGTTATTCAATTTGTTTCAATGTTTTCTATTTTAAAGTTCCTATATAAATTTTCCGAAAACGATTTTTATTTTCTAGGCTGACATATCCAAAATTTTATAGAAATTTAAATCGATGCTAGAAACTCCTGAATGTAGAACGTCTTAAATTTTCAATAGATACAATTCTATTTGTTTTATATTGTAATTATTTTATTTTTAAATTATAAGATACTTTTGTATCTGTGAGTTATATTATTCAATTAAACTATTTCTTATTCTATTAATAATATGCTTAATTTGTATCCAATGACGAATGGTAGCTTAGTAGTGTTGAAGTTTTTTTTCACTTTTACCGGGTCTTCGAAAGAAAAGTTGACAATGGCAGATACCCAGCCGGGCCACCAAGTAGTAATTTAGATGATATTCTGCAATACATTTGATTTAGCTATCGTATAGTACTGATAGCGTTTTAAAAAATGTTATTAGTATTAAAGTCAACTTATAATAATTTATATTTGAAAGATATACTTAATACAGGGTGCCTGAAATTACATTCACATTAGTTTCTATTGAAAACGAAAATCCTACTTAAATAAATACAAGATGAAAGCAGAGGACATAAACACAGCATTCTAAGGTGCTTATACAACTTTAAACTATTATGCAAATAATTAAATCGGAAAATTGCTTTTATTAGAAGGGACGAACAGGTCTTTGTCGTGTATTTTATCACTGAAAGCTTCGCACCAACACAAATCATTAATAAAAATGAAATCTAAAAATCATTAATACAATATATGATACTGATGGATTGCGATATACATAGATTACTTTTCGAGCAACTATGTTGCATGTATACATAGTTATTCGAAATACGATTACATTTATTTAAGTATATATTTTTTTCAAATTAAAGTAACGAAATAAAAATTACTTACATTGTATTTCGTTAGCAATATGATTAATATTATAGTAGGTAGTATAACATTTGTATTTTTAGTACATATAACTGCACCCAGAACTATAAAACGATTTTTATGAATTTAACTGTTTTTTACGTCCCAATCCCGATCCTAAAAATCAAGCGATGCATATATGTTTATGGGCTTCATTCTAAATTTTTAATAAGAAGGGGGGTGGTTTTTGTTGATCAAAGTTCAACTCTACGTAAATGAATCTGAGTGGCTTTCGATGCTTTCCATCAACGCAAAATACGAGAACGTTTATAAAATTGGCTTTAAACATATCTTTAGCGTGAGTTAGGATTGCATTTCTTAGAAATTTCAACGGATTATTTCCTAAAACAAAAATTTAAAAGTTATGTTTGTTTGACTAGCTACAAAGAAAATTTAGAAGCAAAACGCTTTATATTATAATTAGCCTATACACGGTACGCGTTGCTGCGCCTCTCAATGGAGGTTTAATTTAAGTTGATGCCAATTAAAAAAAGTTAACATAAAAATTACATAAGGGATAAATGTTAATTTCAAAATGTATAATAATTTCGAAGCAATTATAAAGCAAGTTTTTTAAAACGATTTTTCTAGGACTAATCTAGCAATTTTTTAACAAATTTATGAAACTTCCCTTCAATTTTTTCCTAATTATTAATAATACGCAGAAAATATAATTAACTTAACATTATTTGCCAGAAACCCACCATCCTTAACTCCACCGTCCAAGAGCACCACGCTGTCACACATGCTAAATTTGAAGTCAATTGGCCAAACCGTTTTAATTTTAGAACAATAAAGTTAGTTTAAATACTTGCACCACAGCCCCAAATTGGCGGTCCGTTAGAGCAAAATTTTCGGTGTAGGATTTCTTTCCGTACCTAAAAACCTCTATATACAAATTTTCGGCTGAGCTGTTTCGCTACATGGAAACAAAGAACAAACAAACAAATTTCATTTTTATGTATATAGATTAAAATTCTTTGATTTTGTATCCAGATTTAAAAGTCTGTAAAATTTATTAAAACTAAAAATCAAATTGGAAAATATCGGACTGAAAGAGGCTTTAAAGATACTTCATTTAAATTTTCCTGTAAATTTTCAATTTAATTTACTATATAGATAACTTTTCTTGTAGCTCTTCCCATTTTCCCCACTTCATAGCTCACTTTTTTCACTATAATAATACTCCAGAATTCTACGCCTCATTAAACACAGCGAAAACGAACAACTAAAACAAAAATTTATATCACAAAATAAACTTTTTTTTTATAGGTGCATATTTGTTACCTATTCAGGATCATTTAGTTTTCATCCAATTACTTCAGGAAATAAACTTTAAAGTTTCATTTAATGTCGACATCAAAATAAAAAAAAAAACAAAAATAAAAAAATAGAAAAATAATAATAAAAATCCAATAATGGTAACAAAAATGTCAATTAGAAATTGTACAGCTGACATATAATTGGTTTTGAATGTGTTAGTGTATTATATAAAAGTTATATAATATAATTTATGCATATATATTATATATGTAGGTTATATATATATTTATATATATATATTTTATTGGATAAAGTAGATACACACACACACACAAAAAGGAGTTATAAAAAAATCCCATATTCTATTTAATGTTATTTTAATGTACGCTAGTTTAAAGCTGTCATAAATGCATTTTACTGCATATTTTATATTTTTTTTGATTGTTTTCCTTGTGTTTTTGAGAGAAAAATGTGGGAGTGTTGAAATTTTAGCAATATTCAATTATGTTGCTGAACAATTTATTTAAAATTTTTTTTTTATTAGTTTTCATTGATGCTTTTATAGTTAATTAAATTTAATAAAGTGTGAGGAGTAAAAGTGAATACACACTGTATTTCATTTAAATATGTTAACTGAAAAATCAAATTAAACTTTACACTTTAAGCTAGTAGAGGATGAGGAATGATTTTTGAGGACTTCTGTCATATTATGTAAAACAAATGTATTTTTACAAAAGCGAGATTGATTTTCTGCCAAAGAACTAATTCGTCAAATCGTAAAGTCTCGTGTCTCGAAACTCGTGCTCTTATATAAGGCTCGTTTAATATTAACAGGGGTTATAATGTCTACCACATCTTCGGAAAGGCGGTGTTCAGTCAGACGTAAGAATGCTGAATATTGTTAGAAGTTGGAGAGAAGCTGCAAAAGACAAAAGTCAATGGAGGAAGGTTTTGGACTCGGCTCAAAAATAATAATTTGTTATGCCAATAAAGTAAAAAATTAAGTAATTTTAAATTAGAGTTTCAATCATTCATTTAGCTGAGGTTTGGGGATAGCAAATTTTTTATTTTAAATGATAAATTCCTGATATATGTAGTATGGAAAAAAAAAATAAGGGTTAATAGAGTTAGATACAAAATTAGGGTTTGTTTAGTTTAGTTTGTTTAGTTTACCAACAATTTGTTTAGTGGAGTATATGGCTTGGTTGAAACAATCAAAAGCACTAAAGAAGACTTGAAAAATTAATTAATTAATTAAGTCAAATTAAAAGGATACCTAATCAATGATCTAACCAATGGCGTAATGGTAAAGACGTCGTCCTTTCATGTGGAAGATGTCGGATTCAAACTCCGGTCAGATTATACCTAATACAAAAATATCGTAAAATTGTATAATTATACCATGATATAAAATAAGATTAAATTAAAAAATATTTACAGTAATAACTCTTGATATTGCGTAAACGAAGTAAAATACTTTGCACTTTCCGACTTTAGACTTAACATAACCTAACAACATTTTTTTTCTACCATATCTACAGGACGGCATTATTCACTTTTCACTTTTGAAAATTCACTTTTGACACTGACAGTATACATTGTATGCGTATACAAGTACACATACATTGGTATTTAAAAAAAAAAGTTAATAAATTAAATTTGAAAGTATATTAAGAATGAAATGTAACAAGAATTATTTTTAATGGTTTTTTTTTTTTATTTTTTGTGATTTTTAGAAACTTCAAAAAAATTAACTTTGAAACTAATTGGTTTAAAAATTTAATTTACAAAAAATACAATACATACATAATATTTTTTTCAACTATGTATATTATGGAATACTTTTTTTGTGTCACAAGTTTTTATCAAACTTCAAATGTTAATTGATTATTTTAATTAAATTTCTAATAATAATTTCTTATTTCATTTAATTTTAATTTATATTTTTTTTTTAATTTTATTTAGTTAATACAAAATTTTCAATTTGTTTTTTACTATTTTTCAATTTACAATACTTTTTTAATTGACAATGCTAATTGATAAATTGAACGTGTATGACATCTCGTCAAACTCAAAAAATTATCATTGAGTAAAATCTAAAATTTTTTGATTACTTTAATAATTAAATATTTTAAATTGAATGTATTCGTTTATTCATTGAATATTTTTTATTTTCAAAATCTATGTTGCATTGACATAAATGTGACATTTTTAAAATTTAAATTATGATAGAAAAATTAATAATCATTGAAATAATGTTATGGAAAGTACAGACTGTAAGGTAAAACTGAAATTATTAAAACAATGGAAATTAATAAACAAACAAAATTACAAGTGTAATTATCCATTGCGGGTTAACAACAGCTTTTTATAAATTTTTTGGTTATTTTACTCTAAATTAGAAACGGTTTAACCGATTTTCTTCAAATTTTGTATATGTGTTCCGTTTTGAGAATGAAATTAACTCTTTTAACAGACTTGCCGGCCCGACGATTGACAAAAAAAGATTTGGAAGCAAATTACGTCCAATTTTGCGCAATACTGCTTTGCCAAAGAGAAAGTGTAGTTCCGTTAACTCATTGGGGCACAGTGGCTTTTTATAGATTTTTGCGTTACTTAACTCTAAATTAGAAACGATTTGACCGGTTGATATAAAATTTTATATGTGTGAGAGATCTCAAATTTTATATGTGTGAAGCAACTTGAAAATGGAGTTGAGTCTGTTAACAGTCGGTACTACGATTGGTCAAAAAAATTTTTTGGAAATAAATTACGTTAAATTTAGGAAAGTAGTTTGTACTGCTTTGAATTACAGAAAATTTCAAAAATTACTAGAATAATCCTAGAAAAATTGTTTTAAAAAGATTGCTTTCATCCATTTTAAAATTTACACGTGTAAACCGTGTGTAATTTTTGTGTAAACTTTTCGCAGTAACATCAACTTCAATTAAACCTCCATTGACAGGCGCAGCAACGCGCACCAGGTATTAGCTAGTAGCTATATAATTTTGAAAATGGGCTTTTTTAAAAATACTTGTTTCATCACTTGTAAATAATTTTAAAATTTATAAAGCGTGCTGCCATTTTTTTATTCTCATAATTTGAAAAATATCTAATATTTGTAAAAAAATAATCAAGAAAAATATGTTTTAAATTTCAATTTGAATGACTTTAAGTTTCAAATTAGTTGATGGGTACAGAAGACTGTTTTCGAATAATTTCTTAAAAATCTTTCTACGCTTTTTAACAAAACTTTTATGAATTTACTTCCTTAGTTAATCTTCAAAATAAAATTTAATATAGCATAAATTTAATAAATGAAATAATAAGAAAAAGTGAATTAAATTCTTAAAAACAATTTTCAATTAAATTTCATGAATTATAATTTCTTAAAGACTTTATTTCTTTTTATACAATATTCAATTTTTTTATTTTTATCGCTATTACAAAATTTTATTAATTTTCTTTCATTAAATCAATATCAAATCAATAAACAAAATAAAATAAAAATTTTTTCTTTTTTTTCCTTGAACAAAATTAAGCACATGCCAAAAGCACAAAACCTCAAACAAAAAAAAAAACAAAATAACTGTAAAAATTTCTAATGCAAAAAAACTTTTTTCGAAAATCATCCTCAATTGCCACAATAACAACACTAATAACAAAAATAATAATAAATCTCCATTAACACGCATTATAAGGCACAATTTGTCCTCACTTATCTTTGTTAATATTATAGAAAAAAAAATAAAACAAAATAATAAAAAAAGAGTAAATGAAAGAAAAAATAAAAATCAAAATATAATTCTTTCCTTTTCTATATATCATTAATACCTAATATTTTTATTGTATTTTGTTTTGTTTTGCCTACACTATGGTAAAACTCTTTTACCACCATTGTATTTTTATTATAACTCTTTATTATTTAAGTCTATAAACCGTTATTAAATAATTCTTTTACAATTTTGTTTTTGTTCTAAACTTTTATTATTTTATTATTTTTTTTATTATTTGTTTTTTTTTTATTGTTGTTATTGTTGTTATTGTTTCTATATTTATAACAATTTGTAAAATCACTGCCTTTAATATTTAACCATTAAGTTAAGTTATTTCCGAAAATGAACTTCACTTAACTTAGTGTCTACATTTATTTAAGGTTGCCAGTTAAACGGTAACTCTATAGAAATATATTTCTGTTTTGACTCTGATAACGGAACTTCCACAAAATGGCGCTAACTAATTTTGATTTTGGCTTTTAATTTTATTTATAGCCATGTTTTTTCTTCTTTTTGAATAGCTTTTCACCATTTATTTCAAGCGAGCTTTTAGATTTAAAGACAATTACGGCTCTCCTTAGCACTTCGCTTTTCTACTTTTACTTTCTATTCCTTATTTATGCGACAAGTAGCTTTTCGGTTGTTATACTATATTAAAATTTTTATATTTCTTTGTCAGATAGTAATTTCCATATATTGAAAGATACTTATTGATCAAAACCTGCACCCTATTAATATGTCAGGTTCATTTTACACAGAAGTCAAATATCTTAATTTTGGATTTTATTGTTTTGGTTTGTGATTATCTCACTATTATCTCTATAAGAAAACTGCTGTTGTCTGATTGTGTAGGCAAGTTATATCTTATGTTTAAATCTTATGTTTAAATCTTATGAAAATATTATGTCATAAAATTCTTCTTAATTTAGTTTGACATTCTAAATTTAGTTAGACAATTGAAAGTTTTGACAGTATTCACTAAGTGTCAAGTTTTAAAAAATTTAAAACAAAATTACAAGTGTAATTATCACAATTTGAATCCTTAACTCAAACTTGTTTTACTCAATTATAGGTGAATTATAAAAGTTAATGTGTGTTGTTCTAAGTGAAACCATCGCATTTTTTCTCAAACCTAGAAAGCAGTTGCTATTCCATAGGGCCTTTTAATGACTTTTCATGAATCAAATATTCTGACAGATGTAATTAAGTTTAATCTTGACAAACAAAATTTTGACTATCAACTTTAAATTTTTTAAGTTATTTATACTTCAAATTGATCTTTTTAAATTTATTTTGAGATTTTTAACTTCTAACCCGTGTATCTACGTATATAAGTTAAACTTTATAATTATTGTATATTTTCCTCCATTCCTGCACAAATTTATTTTTAGGCACAGTTCGGCAACCCTATCAACCATTTTATAACAACTTATGTATTAGTACGCTTATATATACGTATAACATCAATTTGTATGATTGTAAATCAAAGCTTTCACTTTTAATTTTTATTTATATTTTGTTTTTGTTTTTTTTTTGCCTTTGTAATTACAAACTTTTCTTTAAAGATGTCATCTTTGATTGTTGTTTCTTTTTTGTGGAAATCAATTAAATAATTTCACAATAACGGTTTCCGTCTGTTATTGCTATTTGTTTTTATTTTGTTGTTTTTGTGTTTTATTTATACTTTTTTTTTATTCAAAGAGAAGTAAAAGGGAAATAACATACATTTTTACTTAGTCAACTATATTGATTTCAATTAGAAATAAATATTTTATAATAAATACATTTTAATCCGTTCAATTGGAAATTAAATTAAAAATGAAAAATATCTAAAATAAAAGAAGAAGAGCCTCATTATTTTGCTTCTGTTATGTATAGAGTTTATAAATTTACTGTAAATTTCCTCAATAATAATAAAAAATACTTTAAAACATTTAAGTCATAAACATGTTGTATATTTATTCTAAAAAATTATTATTTTAGCTTGCAGTCGCTTAAACCACGGACCCTCCCAACAAGAAATGCGCTAATCTGGAATTCTGGAGGATTGAATCCAGGTCAACAAGTAGACCCAGAGCAACATGGAGATTAGTATGGTTGTGGATATATTAAGTAAACACCAAATACCCTGAAATGAAATAGTAGAAAAAGTTGTGTGTAGAAATTAATGGAGATTTCAAGTTGAAGCCCTATGCTCTCAAGTGTAGTAAGAGAAAAAAAAAGCCTCGAACACACACAGTGAAGCAAACAGAGGAATTGATTCAGGAAAAATTTCCAACGTGATGATTTTTATAGAAGAGTCACAGACGAGTGCAGAATTAAATAATATTAAATTATTCCTTAAATTTATACTAAAAAAAATCGTTCTCTCGACCTCTCAGTGACTGCCGCCTTAAATTGCTCGTAAAAATGTCTTAAAAAAATCAATGTCAGTATTTGGAGGTCTTATAATTGTTACAACAACTAATATACGTATTTGTTCATTTACGCTTTAGAACTACAGGTCTCCTACATAATTTTTCCAAGTCAAATTACAGTTAAGACTAAAGAAATTAAATTGCAAAGCCTCGGAAGGAGTTCTTAAAAAAGAATTTACGTTAGAGTTTACATTAGAGTTTTTTGTGTCATATTATTCAAAACTTGAAAGTTCTTTAGACGATTACAGGCATAGTAGAATACAATAATATTATATTAAATTAAACTATGTATTAATAATATATTCTTTAATAAAAGCCTCGTGCATTGATGTGTGCATTGTATATACATTTTAAAATTTAATTTTTTGGAATTATATATATGAGCGAGTGTGTATTCTTACAAAAAGGATAAATAAATATTTTCATTTATTAAGTAAACAAAATCCTTCTTAATAGTATTAATATCCACTAATACATTCAAAACCTGGAACATTTTTGATTTAACTCAAATATTAAAATATTTTTAAGTCTAATGTATTGAACCTTGGTTCACCGACATATTTAAGTCTTTCAAATTTTCAATTGTGATTTTGGGAAACCCTCTTATTGATTTTATTCTATATTAAAATACATTTCCCCAAAAATTTTTAATGTTTCTTGTATATAGCCTATAAAACTAAAGTTATAAATTAATTTTTATACTAAACATCATACTTCTACACAAAAATTTATAAATTAAATGATTTGAAAATGTTTTCTTAACAAAATACCTACTGACTAACAAAATATTTATAATATCATACTTCAATTCAATAACATTTAAACTCTATATAATCTCTTTTTTATATTTTTTTATATTTTTATCAAGTGATTAACTTCTTGACTCACTCACTTTTTAAGAACTTATCTCTAATATCACATATACGAGTATTCAATATTCACCTTAAAACAATGAAAACTTTATCCCTTAATACTTGTTGGCAATTCTTCATTTCCTTACTTCTTTTTGTATACTATATAGATATATATTTCTATAAATCTAAATATTTGAATGTAACAATATGTTCAAATTCACAAATATATATTTCCTATAACATTACATCCTCACACACACATACCAATTTGTATTTAAGTTTTTATTGTTGGCGCGAAAATCAATTAACTTTTTCCTTTTGACTTGTATAATTCAATTTTTATGGTGAAAAAATTTTCTTTTTTCCTTTTTTTTTTTTTTTTGTGACTTTTCATTGGTTTTTTTTTATTTTTACTTTGTTGCTTGCGCTTATTTGGTTTTTCTTAATTGTTTTCACATTAAGAATTTTTTCATTATCTTCACATTGTTCGATGTTCGGAAATCTAAGAATCCTTTATTCGTTTTTTTTTTGTTTTTGTCCTTTTTTTATTAAATATCCACATATGTTTAGATTGTGCACTTATATAAATGTGTAAATGTTATAAAATGATTGTTTTTATTTATTTATGTACAGTATTGGACAAAAATGATTAAACAGATTTAAAAATATTTTTATCATTTTACCTTAGTCCTGAAACCAGCTGAAAATTAACAAGTCTAAAAAATTACTTGCAAAATAGTCGTTAGCTCACCAATTTGTATTAGTGCCCTAAATGTCAGGGAGTGTCACATAACCTATCTCGAAAAATATCGAGTTTTTAAAATAGATACAAAATTAGAAATTATCAGAATATAAAAAACAAGATTTTAAAAAAAGAAGATTTTCTAAAAACAAGATTTTCTAAAAACGAGATTTTCTGAAATAAAATTTTTTGGAAACGAGATTTTTTGAAAATGGGACTTACTAAATCGAGATTTCGACCCTAACCCACCCATGAACACAGTCTTTTAATATCTTTAACTTGATACTGATACGAATGCAGACGCAAAACATTTTTTGTCATTTCTTATCGTGGAGATCTAAGAACTGTGCTCCATTGATGCATATTGTTTCAAGTGTCACTTCCAGAAACAAAATGTTTGTTCTCCATTAACATTCGAAACCTGGGTTATATATTTGATTCGTATAGCTAGTTGAATTGAGTTGCTAGCCAATGTTTTCTTCATTTCATCCTATGTTTCAGATAAATTTCTGGGTTCTTTAAACACTGGGAGACTGTGTCCTTTAGAGACTTTGTTTGTGCTACAGCTTTTCCATTTGTCATATTTGAGTGCATATGTTACATATATGGATTTCATTAACTTTATTCCTTCACTTTTTAGGCATTCGATAATTGGATTCATCTTAATTTTCCACATTGTAGCAATTGTTCGATAGGATTTAAAAATGTATCTGTAGTTGTTAATACTATGACATAGCACGATAACCTCTTAAAAAAATTACCTTTTCTTTCATTCAAAAATTAGTGAATCCGGAACTCAGAGGTCACGAAGAGCAGAGGTTCTAACGGTATATCCTTCTTTTACTTTTATATACTTTGCACTTAAATTTTTGCTCGTCACTGTATTTAAAAATAATGGGTTAATGTTTCCTTAAGTGTATAATAATACATAAATATATATATATATATATTTATATATACATATATATATATGTACATCTAAATTGATATATTTCTCCTATTGTTTTTCTATTTTATTTTCGATTTGTCTCTTTTAAGGATTGGCAAAACATGGCAATTATTTGCTAGTAATTTGTCTCTTTATCCACCCAACTTAAATTCAAGGTTTATTTTTTTTTTTTTGTTTTTTTTTTTACAAGTTAAATCAAACATTCGAACATACACTTATAACTAAGTATATAGTTGTATATGACAAATGGACACAAATCATGAAGGTAAGAATAAAAAAAAAAAAAATAAAAATAGAAAATACAATAAAAAATTATTATGTGAAAGAAAATTAAAGAAAGTGATTAGAAAGGGACAACAAAGGACAAAAAAAAAATATAGACTGGAAAATATATATATATATATATATATATATACTTAAGCCAAGACAATATAATTCCTTAAGTTAACAAATTGATTTTAATCAGAGATTTATCAGAGATTTCCTTTAGATAAAAATAAAGTTGATGAATGAATTTTTGAGTAAAAAAATAACAAAATATTTCATTAAAAAAATTTTGTGTATTTCATTTTGAGGTTAAATTTAATAGCCAAAGATTATTGAATTTTTGGTTTGAGTACAATTTTAAAAAAAAATGTTAATAGAATTTATTGGTTTTCTTTATTATATAAAATATTTATATTTGTAAGATTTATTTTAAATTTAAGAATTTTACAAATTAAATTTTGAAGGGACTGCAGCGATTTTAAATCTAATGTATATATTAATCTTTAACGTATAATTAAATTAAATTGAAAACATTAGAAGCAAATATTTAAATGTGTTGGGAAGGGGTTTATATTATATGTTTTAATGTTTTTTTTTAGATAATTTAAATAGGTTTGTATGCTTCAACTAAATTCAAATATTTTAATAATTAATGACAAGGAACTACTTCCAAACACATTACTGAGATTTACTTATAGAATTGATAGCAAAGGAACTACTTCAAAACCCATTACTGAGAACTAGTTATAGAACTAATATACGGAATAAGAATATTATCGAAGATACGAAATAAGAAATCTTAATTTAAACTGAAAGCTGTATAACTTTTTTTCTAAAAGGCAACCGGCCTTTTTTTATGTTGCACTAAAAAGCTAATTTAGTAAGCTTCCAAAAATAGTATTAAGGTTGATCTTACGTTTGTTAGTTCCTGAATTATAAACAAAAACCAAAAAAATTTATAAATCCCGTTATCTCAAAAACCATTAGGAATAGACCTCACTTAATACTATGTTTTTTGCTTGTCCCCTATCACCCCTCGCCTATCACCCCTTACAAGGACACCGTTTAAATGATTTTTGAATTTGCATTTTAAAAAACTTTTGACAATCAAAATAATCTAACAAGAAATACTTTTGTCCTAAAACATGCCGTTGTCCTGGCGATTTTCTTTTTATAATAATAGCAAAGGCATATCTACCAAAAAAAAAAATGTGTTTGTTTTTGTGCTCAAACTATCCGTTTTGTGTTTCTTTTTCAACTTAGAGCGGGTTCAGAGCGCAAACTTTGAGCTCGATAGGTTTTTATCACAGTTGTCAAAAAATAGTTTAAAGACCGTTCTTTTGATTTTACATTAATAAAAATTTGACATTTGACAAAAAAAACTTTTTTGGATAAAATGCAATATGATAATTGTAAATTTCAGCTCTTAGCGCATCTTCTCAACTCAGAGTGATACAACTTGAACCTGGGTCATGCTTTGCTCCCGCCGTTCGGCCTCTGCTCTGAGCATAGATCTGATTATAAAAGGAAAAACCTCCTTTTATTATGCGCTGTCAAATATTAATGTTTATTTGTCACATTGATTCGAATTTCGACCTGTTTTTGGGGATCACAGCAGATTTTCAAACTGTCTGAAATTTTTAAATATAAAAGAGTTGGCAAAAATGTTTTGTTAATTTACTCAACATTCAAATTTTGCTATTATTTGCAAAAAAAATAACCACTTATTTAGAACATAATGAAAATTGTCTGTAAATTGTTTATTGACTATGACAGCACTGTTGTTGCCAAATGTCATAACCCTATCGGCAAAAAAATAGTGTACTTTATATATATATAGTCGAATTCGATTAAATTTGAAAATTTACATTAGTAGTAAATAGAAGCGAGTTTAGAGTTGGTTGTAGGGTTTTAATTCGCTTTTCCAGAATATTTACATATATGGATGTGTGAGATTCTAAATTGAGAAAGAAACGCGGAATTTTAAAACGCGAGATTTTGACAAACGAGATTTTGAAGCGCGAGATTTTGTACATAACCTCATAATAATAAATGAAAACTGTTAACTATGTACAGATACAGAAATGTACCCAACTCTGTACAGATCAACCTAACACTTGATCAATTAAACAACATAGAAAAGTTCGAAAAAATGTTGTTATACAAATTCATATCAACTTAAAATTCCGAAAATATTAAAAAATTTTAATTTGCCATTTAATATATACGATAATTTATAAAAATTTTAATTTAAAAATCAAATTTTTTGATTCTAACAAACAAAAAGTGTAAACAAGTTGAATTAAAACTTCTTTTTGATCATTTTCATATTAAATTTTTATTAAAAAACATTTTTTTTACCCAAAAATTAATCAAACTTTCATAAACTTTTGAAGAATATTATATATGTATATTTATTTACATAGATTAATCAAGAAAATTTTAACAGATACATTATTCATTAAATTTGCCTTATATCTACAACCTCATGTATCAACAGTTTCTCTTTTTTAACTTCAAATAATGTTTTTTTTTGGGAAAATTAAATTAAATTAGTACTCTACGCTATCAAAAGCCTTTAATATGATTAGCAGAATAAGTATAGGAAACATTTTTTATTGCAATTGTTGCATAGATGTTATAAGCACCAGCATGCATTCAAAGGTTCGAATTTATTAATCTAAAGAATCAGTATTTTACTTTCAAATGACCACAAATAGAAAAACTAATGTTTGTTTATACTTTCGCATCTTGTATATATAACCCTTTAATCACCAAATACAGAGGCACTAGAATATTTGTTATGTTAAAAGTTATTTTCAAAAGTAGTTAATTCTGTCTTTGATTAAAATTTTTAATTTATATTTCATATCCGTATGACTATGGGTCAAAAGGGTATAATAAATTAATAATTACGTTCGTCACGCAGAGAAGGAGGAGGCTGCTCTATCAAAAACTAGGATTCTGAAATTCATCGAGTTTCAGGTTCGAGTAGCTGCCATACAACTTCTTTTATTATTTTGAGAATTACTGTATACCTATCCAGCCGATGGCGCAGTGGTTGTGGCACCGCCCTTTCATGCGAAAGGTCCCGGGTTCGATCCCTGGCTGAGTAAACGTAATAATTTGTATATAGTAACTTATAATTAAATATTTAATAATCTAAAAATAGAAGAATAATAATTATTAATAAATAAAAATATTACTTATAATCGTGTTCGTGCTCAAAAAACATCTATTCTGTACGTGCAGGGATTGGGGTATGCAAAATTACAGTGATACCATGCAGGAAATCTAGAAAAGCGCAGTGACATCTTGCGGAGAATTTTGGTGTCGTCTTGTACACAAGACTTGAGATTAAAAATCATGTGGAATAGTTACAGCAGCCCAATCATTTAGCTTAGTGAACAAAACAAATAACGAAACGGAAACAGGGCCTCGGTTAGAATCTTTGTGGAAGCCCCATGCTTCCCAAGGGGGTAAAACAAAAAAAAAACTCTATACTTATTGAAGCTTGGTATGTGAAATTTTGTCAATAGTAGTTAACTTTAATGGCTAACGTCTGAATAAAATATTGTTTAGTGGAATGGAAAAGATCAAAGAGCTACCATAGAACTTATATTTTCTAGGTAATAAACCGTTTATTACGTTCATAAGGGTATCCTAGAATTGACACAGTTTATTCTACTACACTCTTCCCCGTTCTTTATGATTTTAAAATTAAAGTATTAAAACCATAACATAAATATATATACATATATGTATATATATACATATACATAATATATGTACATAGACATATATGTATATATTCCTTAAGGATGATAATAATACAGGATAAATGTATTATCCTATCAACAAAAATTATTTCATATAAAAAAAATAACCGAAAACATTTTCATAATAATTTCCTTTTCCTTTCCAAATTTTTTCCAAAAATTGTTGTTCTTGTTTTTGTTTTTTTTTTCATCTTAAAATTCTAATGAAATATAAATATGAAAAACTGATGTTAAGCAACTCTTTTGTTGCTCATTAGCATTTAAATGAAAATTGTTGCTGATGCTTTTTTTTTTATTTTTTATTTTGTTTTTTTTTTTAATTTTTTAAAAACAACAACAAAAAAAAAAGTCTTACTACCGTTTTATTTTACCACATCACTATTCCTTGAGAAATGCATGTTGTTATTATTATTTTTATTTTTATTATTATTATTATTACTATTGTTGTTATTGTATTTGTTATGTCCTTCCTTGTATATTCGGTATTTTATCATCCTTAACTTTTATTGTTTTAATATATATATATTTATATATATATATGTCCGTCTCTTTCTATCTTCTTCTAATATCTTTTCTGTCTCACCAATATTAGCTTTAAAAAAAAAACAACAAAGGACTATTCAAAACATCTGGTATAAATTTTAACTGTCTCTGTTTCTCACCTTTTAATTTTTACAAAAATAAAAAAATAACATTAAAATAAAAACAAAAAGCCGTTATATACTCCGGTATAGATAAACTCTCACGGAAATGATTCGGATGATGCTAATTTTTTTTTTTTTTGTGCTTTTTTTTGTGTTGGTTATTTGGTCCATAAAAAGATTACGAGAATTGAGATGAAATGATCAACTTTCAACTTTTCATATTAAAAATAAAAATAAGAAAAACAAAAATTGTGAAAAATCAAAAAAAAAAAAAACAGACTTAAAAAAGTTCAAAGGAATTAACTTTATTCATTTTTATATTTAGGTGTAGTTATTCTCTTATTCACTTTTATTCTCTTGATCTCGTTTTTCGTATTTACATCTTCGTAATCCCTCTCTTTTGATATCATAATTTGTAGTAAAGGGGTTAATTTAACAGCTCTGAGAAACAAAGCCAAATTGAACTAAAGCCCAAAAAGTAAATGAACTTAATAAACTAATAATACATCCTAAAAGAATTCGTCCTGAAAGATGCGAAAATTGACGCCGTCGTGAAATAACCCCAGAATCATAAAGAGCTGGGATAATTCACTTATTAGCTGAAAAAAAAAACAAAAACAAATAAACCTAAGGTATTATAAATAAGCAGACTCATATGGAAAATTCAAGTTTTAGAACCTCTCACAATTTGATCATTCATTCAAGAGATCAGAATCAAATGTGATCGGACTCAAGATTTGAGTGGAACTTTGAATTGAGTCGAAATTTGAGCTGTTCTAAAAACAATTACAGTTGTTGTGGATTTCATTGTTCATAGTTCATAAAAGTTAATTTATATTATGAATGTTATTTCATTTTAGTAAAAATTCCCAGAGTCTATCCTGTACACAGTATCCAACTTGAAAAATTTTGGTTTTAATCGTAATTTTTAAAAAAATTTTACTCAGAAAAAAAGAAAGAGTTCGGACGAATATTTTTTAGTAATTTTCAAAAAATTATAATAATAAAAAAAAAAAAAAAAAAACAAAAAGTGCTAAAGGTGAAAATTTTTGATGAACAAAGTTTTCTTTTTTAAATAAAAATGAACAAAAAATTATAAATGGGTGTGAAGTAATTCTCATGAGATATTATTAAAAAACAAACAAAAATCCAAATATTTTTATATTAATTCTAATGAACCACAGAGTGAATGGAAAATGTAACAATATTTTAAAATAATTTAAGAGATCCATGTGATTTGTAAAATTAAGGGAAATTGATGCTGAAGAAATTTAAAATTAAAGATGCTTTCAAGCATTAAATTGGATTCCACTAAATAGTGATTCACTTAGAAACGATTGATAAGAGTACAGGAATCTAAAATAGGATTTCAATGCAAAAGATTAAATAACATTAGAACATTGAAATACATCAGTTGAATAAAGATAACTTATTCAAACAAAGTACCGATCATCGATTAAAAGAGGTTCTCAAGTGCAAAACTGTTTAACAGTTATAATAGTCTTATAAAACTAATTTTTGAAACTGTTCTTTGAATATGTAAAAAACTTAAATAAAATAAAAATTTAAATGGAAGCGTATCAAAATTTTGCGAGACAAAATCTCTGCTTCAAAATCTCGTGTTGCAAAATCTCGCGTTTTTTATAATTTTATAGTTGAAAATATAATTAGAAGCGATTTTAGAGTTGGTTTCAGAATTTTAATAATTTGTTTAACGGGAGCTTGGGGCGGCAGTCCCTACTATGATGAAATATTTTTTAATATCTTAATATTGAAATATGTATAAAAATCATAATTGGGAGGGATTTTGTAATAGGTACAAAAACAGGATTGTTCGCCTTTTACAGAATATGTGTATACATGTATGTATGAGATTCTTAACTAGGGCGAATTTTAGGATTATACGCTTTTTTCAGAATATTATATATATGGATGTGTGAGATTTTAAATTAAGAGGGAATTTAGAGTTGTATTCAAAATCAGGGTTTAAAACGCGAAATTTTGAAACACGAGATTCTGTATCCAACCCAATTTAAATTCGATAATACAGGTCAGGTCAGGCTTAAAATACGTAAAAATAATTAAAATTCTACTTTGAACCCAACCAAATCGTTTGATAATTGATTCTTCGAGAGCAAGAAAACTTATTAGATATCCTAATTATATTTCAAATGGGCCTTACGCTCTGAAATCGATTACTGGGACATAGGTATATAAGAAAAACCCTAAAGACTATCTTAACTGCTTTAAGACTATCTTAACTGTTATGCTTAACTGCTTTAAATTCCGGGGGACTGCTTACATAATCAGTTTCCACAATTTCCATAAAAAATATTGATATATTTTCTTAACACTCTGTAGATGAAAATAATTTCAACTTTTAAAAGTTTACCAATTTTTTTTTTGTAATTCTGTTTGAACTTCTATGGTTTTTATTTGGTAACTAAATAAAATGAACTCTCACTCTTATTTTGCGTGTTTTTTGTTTTAAAATGTAATTTTTCGTTTAATAAGTTTTAAATTTTAATTTCTTGAATTTTTTTTTTTTCATTTTTTCCTTTTTAATTTTTTTGTAATTTATTGGATCATGGAAATTCAAATTTAAAATAATTAAAAAAATTTTTTAAATAAAAATTTAAATTTTCAGTTTAAAATAAAGTAACCGACATTAATTAGTTTTGATTAAGATTTAGATAGGATAGTAAAAATCAAAGATAGGGTGTAACATAAGTTTTACCATACATTAAGTAATGAGTATATGCTCCGAAATTTCTTCCATCTGTAGTCAGAAAATAAAATTTTTCTGCCTAGCTGTTCAACTGTTATGCAAATAAGCCCGTCTATACCGTGGGTTCATATTAGACATAATATACATATTATTAAGAAAAATCCCAATGAATTCCACATTCAATCAATGCAGAGGTAGTAATGTACCTTTTATGTTAAATGTTTGATTTTCAATAGGTAAAATTCTATTTGTTATTCATTGTAACAATTTTGTATTTAAATTCTGAGATATTTCTGTATCTGTGAGTTATATTATTCAATTAAATTATTTGTTTATATTTTGTCTTGAGATGAAATGGTAGACGTTTAAGTTTACTGGGATTCAAACCCGCACACTTTGCATGATGACTCAATCCTAAGTACTACAATTTAATAAATAAATATAATTAAAATATAACAGATTCTATTGTATAGGATACTACATTTCCAGGTTAATTCCGCTCCGCAGACAATTTCTTAGATACCTTAAAGAATGTTCGTATTTAGCTGATGTAATTGATTAGTAAGAATAGATAGACTGCAAACTTTGTAGACTTTTCAAGCATCGAATTTAGAAAACGTTTTTCATATTCTGAGGACTTTTTAACTAAAATGTACCAGTGGTTTAGTATTTAAATTTAACACAAATACACTAATAATATTATTATTAATTTTTCCTTGAAATTAAAGATTTGTTTTTTTTTTCGAAGAAAACTTTCAAATGAAAAATAAAAAAAGTTTTTCCACTACATTTTCATTTTTTAAAAATTCATAAAGAAAATAAAAAAAAAAACCAACAAAATTTTAATTCAATTCTCAAAAACATTGAAAAAACCAAAAGTTTTGTATATCATTTACTTTTTAAGATATTTGCCTTAAGGAATTTAAAATAACTTTGAATCACATGTAAATACGGATAAAATCGGATATATTTAAAAAAAAAATACATATATATATATTTACATTTTGTAAGAGAAACCATCTTAAAATTCCAGCATAGCCACTAATAAATTTAAGACTTTTTTTAATAATGTTGTTTAAGTTATTTTTTAAAATAACCATTAGAATATTTCCTTTATTTACCATATCTATTATAGATATTTTCTATAGTTAAAATATCTTAAGATTTTTTTTTACTTTGCATAATTTATTAAGTTATATACTTTTAAAGAAATATTAAGATATGAACTTACTACAGGCTATTTTAATAAGAGGAAATTTTTTTTAGAATTTTTAAAATTTTTAGATAAAATACAATTTTTTTGTTAATTTTTTATGTAAATTCTACAATCAATCCTTTTATATATTTAGATAATTCTTAAGGCAATGGAAGTTTTTGGTTTGTCTTTAAATTTCCATCTTATAAAAAAAAAAAACAAAAAACTCTTTGTTACTTGTTACTCATAAATAAATGATTTAATTTTAACAGAAATGTTGGATTTTAAATTGCTTGGCCTTATAAATAAATTATCTTAGAATTATCTTAAATTAAGATTCAGCTCATATCCTATTACACCTAACCTGGAACTATGTGCCTTCAACTTAAAACTACAAATTTATAACAGTGATTAAAAATTTCCTGGCGAAACTTATTTTTACAAGGGACATGGAAAACTTTAAAAGCCACCCATTGAAGCTCCTATAGGTAGTATGGGACTTTAACACACCAAAACCACAACCCTTTTTGAACATTAATTTAAGATAGAATCTGTGATACATATGTAAAGCTTGGTTACGAGGATAGGTATATGAAAGGATTTTAGGGAATCGAATCTGTGATATATAGGATTCAGGGATTATGTAGGATAAACCAAATTGAATGGAATATTTAGAAGAAAGATGTTAATATTCTTCTGAAACTTTTCTAAATTCAGCATTACCACCTGGATAATTAAACTGCGTAGGGATGAGACATTTGTTTGCCAAGATATTTTTGTTTTTTTCTTGAAAATTCGTTACCCGAGCAAAGATATAGTGAACCATGCTTTTGCAACTTAAATACGCCCTTAAAACCTGCAATGAAAATTTTAGTCATTGCCTGAACCTTAGCTCCGAAGAGGAAGAAATGGTTTTGATATACTTTAGTCTTTTAGAATTCAGGCAGTTCAAATAAATTTCTTTAATATTGTATAACGCTTTTGCTCAACTATTACTTTAAACTCTAATTCATGGTGTATTCCAAGTTTATCAGCCATTTTATTCCAATCTCATTTCATGGCACCCAAATTAAAGCCAAAAAAGTGTTCCCTGAGAGTATTTTGAATACTTGTCGTCAATTCTCTACCTCTTAAGATCCAGTGACACTTTTTACTAAAAATTTAAACAAATTGAATTTAAAATTGATGTTAAAAGCCTCGGCCTAGCAGAAAGCTGGCCGGCAATTTTTGTGCGAGTAATTTTTTAAATTGAAATTGAAAAATGTTGATTTTGGCCATTGGCCATTCAGAAGAGCGTCAAAAAACAACAACCGCATAAACAACGATTGTCCACTTTCTACGTGGTCTAATTCTAAGATATTCCTCATGTAATAAGGTCAATAGTCTTGCTTCCCGTAGTAATACTGTATATCGCATTCGTTAAAATCAATGCAAGTACCTTTCCTCTTCTTCAAAAATTCCTTAGATTCCCAATTAACTCCGCAGAAAACATAAATTTAGAAAGTATGGAATCTGTTTGGTATTTTAGGTTTTAACAATCCTATCCCATCTATTCGTTAAAGAAAATCTTTTTTTAATGTCAATTTGACATAAAGATTATTTTATATTTTCCTCTTACCACTACCGAAGCAGTAGTCCCTATTTCCGTTTTCTGTTCTTTCTTTGATATCCCAATTTTTTTTTTATTCTTGACTATATATTTCTGATAATTTATATTCTCCCCATTTTTGGCTTTTTTTTAGGATTAAATAAATTACCATGATGACAGCAACAGTACCAAAGTGAATAAATCACTTATATTGAACACACAAACGAATTAAATGAACAAGATGAGATTCGCGTATTGCAGAGATTCATTATGCAGAAGAAAGTCATCAACAGCATGGCAAAAAATGGACTATGTGTATATGTAGTAGAAATTAAAAGATAGAGATAACAGATATTATCATAACTCCATACAAATATGGAATATTATTTTCTGCTGAGTAGATTTACTGATAAGTGATTATCTTATATGTAAAGCTTAAATTTGTGCTTAAAGCTGATGCTTGAGGCAAAACTATTTGGTTAAAAAAGGATTTTCTGACAAATTATTACAAAACAGACAAGTTCTTAGAATAATTTAAAAGACTTTTAATTACGTTTTGTTTTACTATCATGTAATGCATTTTTAGAATGAAAACAAATTAAAAAGACGAAATGTTACAAAACTTGAAATTTAATTCAAAATTTTATCCTAAACTAGCTGAAAATTTGGAAAAACTTCTAAACTTTCACCAGTTTGTTACATGATGGCACATATTATTTTGTTTTTTTCTCATTTTCAATTTCCTTTGGATGCATAAAACTTCCATAAAGCCAAGCCATCTGAAGCTATTTTGGGCTGTTGACTTGACTTCTGTCAATGTTTTTACTTTTCTTTACATTTCTTTTCCAATCATCGTTTTCGAAGTGTTTTTGAGTCTGCAAACTTTTCTTTTTCCACGGCGGTTACAACTTAATTCCTGTTTGGTAATGGACTCTAACCTTAAAATCCGGTCAGGAACTTGTTGCATCATTAGCTACAATTCTTTATTACTAAGTCTCAGTGGCCAGAAAATGTACCGAAAAATTTTAAGACCTTGTTGATGAAAATCTGCAACTCTACTTAGTAATAAAGGTCTCATTACTAATTGTAGCTAATGATGCAACAAGATCCTGACCGGATACTAAGGTAAGAGACCATTGCCAAACAGTAATTAAATTGTAACCATCTGGAAAATAGAAGAGTGTATCTGGCGCTCGATCATTATCCAGTTTTTTCTGCCTTATAGCAGAACTCAAAAATAATGATGCAACAAGATCCTGACCGGATACTAAGGTAAGAGTCCATTGCCAAACAGTAATTAAATTGTAACCATCTGGGAAATAGAAGAGTGTATCTGGCATCGATCATTATCCAGTTTCCTCTGCCATATAGCAGACGTAATTTCACGCAGGAGTCAAAAATTTAGAATTTTATTGTTCTATCTATTTGTGTAGATCTCCATATTTTGCATAGTCTGTCTGAAGCTGTTACAAACATATGTCTTCGCTTACATATCCATTTTTTCTTAATTGAAGTTTTTCACATTGATGAGTCTCCAATTTCTATTTGTAATATCAAAATAGTCAATTTTTAATTAAGGGAACATAAAGTTCTTTAGAAAGTTTTTGTGCCGGAATTAATAAATGGGTCCTTCAACATCCTACTATCATCGAATTCTTTTGTCCTAGAGTTGTATAAAATTTTAATATAATTTAGCTCCAACCGTTTATCCAAGAGAACAGTATAAAAGAAAGTTTGGAGAAAAATTATAGCAAAAAACTGTTGAACTGAAACAGATTCACCAGCCAAAAGAAAAGTCTTAGTTGATATAAAGTTCTACTTGAAGACAATCTAGGTTGAGAAGGGTTCTCTTAATTTTTACACGTATGAATTTTTTAATGAATTTTAATTAAAGCTTACCCTATTGTCAAATACTTCGTGTTATTAGAACAACTTGTTTCATAATAATTTAAAATCTAAAATGCACAATTTGGAAACTACAAGTTCTTCTAATGCATTTTATTTATTCAAATATGAATTGGGGTAAACTCATCAAATGAACGATTACTATCATACATTACAAATACCAACAATATTATAAAAATGTCAAATGAATACTTCAGTACTTCAATCATAATAATTTATCTATCTTTTATTAAAATTTATTATATATCTATCTATCTATCTTCTATCTATATATATAAAAGGGAAAGTTTGTTTATTTGTTTGTTTGTTTGTTTGTTTGTTTGTTTGTTTGTATGTTTGTTTGTTTGTAGCGAATAGGCTCCTAAACTGCCCAGCCGATTTTCATGAAAATTTGTATATAGAGGTTTTTGGGTACGGAAAGAAATCGTGGCCCAAAAATTTTGCTCTAACGGACCGCCAAGTTGGGGCTGTGGTGCAAGTATTTAAACTTCTTTGTTCTAAAATGAAAACGGTTTGACCGATTGACTTCAAATTTTGTATACGTGATGCTCTTTGAGAATTGAGTAGACGCTATTAACAGTTTTTGGAATTTGTTAACCCATGTCGGGCCGACGGGTGGTCAAAAAAAATTTTGGGTCCAAATTTTGTCCGATTTTATGAAATTCAGCTTTGGCTTAAAAGCAAACCCCAAAAAAAATTTTGTTGAGTTCCATTAACCCATTGCGGCCCAACAGCTTTTTATAAGTTTTTTCAATACTTTACTCTAAATTCGAAACGGTTTGACCGATTGACTTCAAATTTTGTATACGTGATGCTCTTTGAGAATTGAGTAGACGCTATTAACAGTTTTGGAATTTGTTAACCCATGTCGGGCCGACGGGTGGTCAAAAAAAATGTTGGGTCCAAATTTTGTCCGATTTTACGGAATTCTGCTTTGGCTTTAAAGAAAGCCCCAAAAAAAATTTTGTTGAGTTCCATTAACCCATTGCGGCCCAACAGCTTTTTATAGGTTTTTTCAATACTTTACTCTAAATTCGAAACGGTTTGACCAATTGATTTCAAATTTTGTATACGTGATGCTCCTTGAGAATTGAGTAGACACTATTAACAGTTTTGGAATTTATTAACCCATGCCGGGCCGACGGGTGGTCAAAAAAAAATTTGGGTTCAAATTTTGTCCGATTTTATGAAATTCAGCTTTGGGTAAAAAGAAAACCCACAAAAAAATTTTATTGACTTGCATTAACCCATTAGGGCCCAACAGCTTTTTATAGGTTTTTTCAATACCTAACTCTAAATTAAAAACGGTTTGACCGATTTTTTTCAAATTTTGTATACGTGCTCCCCTGTGAGAATTGAGTTGACACTATTAACAGATGTGGAATTTGTTAACCCATGTCGGCCCGACGGTTGGTCAAAATAATTTTGGAAGATAATATTGTCAAAATTTGCGAAGTACTGCTTTGACTAAAAAGAAAGCTTCAAAAATTTTTGTTGAGTGATTTGGAAGTAAATTACGTCCATTTTTGCGTAATACTGCTTTGTCCAAAGAGAAAGTGTAGTTCCGTTAACCCAGTGGGGCACAGTGGCTTTTAATAGATTTTTGCGTTACTTAACTCTAAATTAGAAACGATTTGACCGGTTTTCCTCAAATTTTATATGTGTGAAACAACTTGAAAATAGAGTTGAATCTGCTAACAGTCGGTCCTACGATTGTTCAAAAAAATTTTTTTGGAAGTAAATTACGTCAAAATTTGGAAAGTAGTTTGTACTGCTTTGAATTACAGAAAGTTTCAAAAATTACTAGAACAATCCTAGAAAAATGGTTTTAAAAAGATTGCTTTCATTCATTTTAAAATTTACATGTGTAAACCGAGTGTACTTTTTGTGTTAACTTTTTGCAGTAACATCAACTTCAATTAAACCTCCATTGAGAGGCGCAGCAACGCGCACCGGGTATTAGCTAGTTATTTATATTACTAAAATTTATGTATATCAATTAAATTAAATTACTATATACATAAAGACTCTTATAGGACATATTTTATTACATAATTTTAATTCGTATACTCACCAACAGATGTTGTTAATGTCCGGGGGACAAACAATGAAATAAAAATTTAATTTTTAATTTCAAAATTAATTTATTTAAATTTAGTATACTGAACATATATTCAAATGGTTATTTTATTACAAGGACAATAAATTTTATTGAAACCATAAAAGAATTACATAATTCAAAAATTAATATAATTTTATTGCAGTTATTTTTTTATTGTTTAATGGCTTACTAATTTTTGGACATTATTTTATTAATTTTCAAATATAATTTTTCGCATATTTGGTTCAAAACACCCGCTGGGGTTTCAATCAAAAAATGGATTTCTTACAGTAAAAGTAAGAATTAAATATATTTGTACATAAAATACATAGTATATAAATACAATATATTTATAATATGTTTTCAAAACTACCTACTATAGCTATTATTAATGAAATAAGATTTTAAATAGGCATATCATCGTTTATACACAAAATCGTTCAAGCCAGGGAAACAAATAACATATAACAAAGGGAAGTCAGGAAAAGTTGACAATATCTTATTTACAATCCAGGAGAGTTTTTTGCTGTAAAACATACTTTTCTGCACCTGATCTTTCATAAATCTATAAAACTTACATTAGGCGAAAAATGGAGTATAATGCACACATTTGGGCTAGAGCTCCACCAAACCGCGCTGGAATAACTCGATAAAATGCAAATTGAGCTATCCGTTTTATAAATGATCCCAATGTTACCTCATTGCTTGCTCAACTCAATTATCGGCCAACCCTTTGGTCACTAACTATGTATATCAAACATCAAAGTTTTTTAACGTGAAACACGGAGTGCGATAGGTGCTCATCCCTACACTGTTGAATTAGTAAGATGGCGAAACACGCGTCATGCGTTCATCGCTATTATGGAATCAGTTACCATGTAATGTGTTTCCCAAAGTTGGTTGTTTTTATATGTAAAATCCAATAAAGTTTAATAAGAGCATTAACATCCATCTTCATGACTTGCCTTTAAATTATTTCCTTCATCCAAAATAATCCCAATTTTGAAATCCTAACCTCAATTTTCTTCTCAATCTCGACCCTAAAAACTAAACAATATATATATGTATGTAAGGTCTATTCCAAGTTTTGTTTTAAAAACGGGGGTGGTTTTAATTGGTTGAAGTCAGAACGGACAGAACTTGTAAAGTAAAGAATACTTGTACCTTATTGCCTATTTATAATGTACGGTTGGTTATCGAATCAAATATCTACAGTCATATTATACTTTACATTTGCAAAAATTAAGTACCGAAATTTTAATTGTATAACACAAAGATTATTTCAAGAGAAGTTATCCTCATCTTTGTCAAATAAAGCTCATAGTTTACTATTTGTTACATAACACTTACACTTGCATAATACTGAGTAAAATAGTATTTAAGTGCAGTTAGAAGTACTATTACCTGATAATCATTACTTTTTCAACTACCAGTATTAGTGAAGATTTCGATACTTATAAAATTTATGTAAAAGTAAAAGAATCAAGTAAAAATACATGTTATTTTAAAATATTAATTAAATTTTGAGTTTGGTTACTTTTGTAATTATTTTTGATACTTAAGTATTTTTAAGTATTTAAATACTAAGAATTACTTCAATATCAAGAATTCAAGTATTTTTTAAATATTCCCTGAAATTCATAAAACTGAGCTTTAGCTAAAACCTTATTTTTTTTGAATTTATGATTGATATTTAAGTTTCGAAAACTTACTAATACTGGTACTTGACAAAGTAATGAGTATTAGGGGATGATACTGGTAATTGTACTTATACTTCAAATATACATATCTGCTTGAAATGTATGCTGTATGGTTCAAATTTTTAAAATTTAATCTGAAATTTCAAATTCTATATTAAAAATTAACTATTGCCTGCCTCAACGCTTTATTTAGTTCAAAATTTAAATAAAAACAAAAGGAAGAGTCTCTTTAAAATCAAATAACAAATTTAAAAAAATCAAAAATATTTTCAAAATAATTTCAACCATTAGTTATTTGTGTTTTTTTTCTATCCTCAACTCTTATTTATAATCCGTATCAATTTATTATTTTCTTTTTACTGCTGCATTACAAATCAATTCTAAAAGGCAAATGAAAATTCTGTTCGTTTAAATAATATGAAAATATTCAATATACATATATGTCCCGCATTCAATTTCTCATCTATTCTCATCTACCTCCAAAATCATTGGATTTTTTCAAAAGTTTCAAATTTTTTAAAAATAACATCAAATAATTTTAAAATTGTTTCGTAATTGGAGTTGTGTTTATTAAAATCTATATATATAAAAGGGAAAGTTTGTTTGTATGTTTGTTTGTTTGTTTGTATGTAGCGAATAGACTCCTAAACTGCCCAGCCGATTTTCATGAAAATTTGTATATAGGGGTTTTTGGGTACGGAAAGAAATCGTGGCCTAAAAATTTTGCTCTAACGGACCGACAAGTTGGGGCTGTGGTGCAAGTATTTAAACTTCTTTGTTCTAAAATGAAAGCGGTTTGACCGATTGACTTCAAATTTTGTATACGTGATGCTCTTTGAGAATTGAGTAGACACTATTAACAGTTTTGGAATTTGTTAACCCATGTCGGGCCGACGGGTGGTCAAAAAAAATTTCGGGTCCAAATTTTGTCCGATTTTACGAAATTCTGCTTTGGTTTAAAAGAAAGCCCCAAAAAAATTTTTGTTGAGTTCCATTAACCCATTGCGGCCCAACAGCTTTTTATAGGTTTTCTCAATACTTTACTCTAAATTCGGAACGGTTTGACCGATTGACTTCAAATTTTGTATACGTGATGTTCTTTGAGAATTGAGTAGACACTATTGACAGTTTTGGAATTTGTTAACCCATGTCGGGCCGACGGGTGGGTCAAAAAAAATTTTGGGTCCAAATTTTGTCCGATTTTACGAAATTCTGCTTTGGCTTAAAAAAAAGCCCCAAAAAAAATTTTGTTGAGTTCCATTAACCCATTGCGGCCCAACAGCTTTTTATAGGTTTTTTCAATATTTTACTCTAAATTCGAAACGGTTTGACCGATTGACTTCAAATTTTGTATACGTGCTCCCCTGTGAGAATTGAGTTGACACTATTAACAGATTTGGAATTTGTTAACCCATGTCGGCTCGACGGTTGGTCAAAATAATTTTGGAAGCTAATATTGTCAAAATTTGCGAAGTACTGCCTTGGCTAAAAACAAAACCTCAAAAAAATTTTGTTGAGTGATTTGGAAGCAAATTACGTCCAATTTTGCGCAATACTGCTTTGCCCAAAGGGAAAGTGTAGTTCCGTTAACCCAGTGGGGCAAAATGGCTTTTAATAGATTTTTGCGTTACTTAACTCTAAATTAGAAACGATTTGACCGGTTTACCTAAAATTTTATATGTGTGAAGCAACTTGAAAATGGATTGAGTCAGTCGTTCCTGCGATTTTTCAAAAAAATTTTTTTGGAAGTAAATTACGTCAAAATTTGGAAAGTAGTTCGTACTGCTTTGAATTACAGAAAGTTTAAAAAATTACTAGAATAATCCTAGAAAAATCGTTTTAAAAAGATTGCTTTCACACATTTTAAAATTTATATGTGTAAACCGTGTGTAAGTTTTGTGTTAACTTTTTGCAGTAACATCAAATTCAATTAAACCTCCATTGAGAGGCGCAGCAACGCGCACCGGGTATTAGCTAGTTATTTATAAAAATAATTCGATAAATAAGATCGAACCAGGTTGAACCAGATTCATACAGCGGAAGAGTCGAGGTTCCACAATTAGCAATGCTTATTAAAAGTCTAGTTTCAATATTAATTATTTAATAGAGTTCAGTATTCATCGATAAGCCTCTTCAACATACAACATAGATCGCCCAGACAACATAAATAGGGCAGTCATTTTCCTTTCAATTAAAAATTTGGAATCTGTGAAAGATTGAAACCTGTACGAGGTTTGAACCTGAACTTTCCAAAGTAAGCCATGATGTGCTTGCAATTTCTATGGTTTTAAAAAGAAAATTATTTTCGTATTTATCCTCCAACTCTTCTTCCTCTTAGCCAAGTCTACATATATCTATATATCATTTAAAAATTTGGAACCTGTACGAGATTTGAGCCCGAACTTCCCCATTTAAGCCATGTGCTTGCAATTTCTACGGTTTTAAAAAGAAATTTATTTTTCAAATTTATTTTCTCCAACTTTTCCTTCCAACTCTTCTTCCTCTTAACCAAGTCTACATATCTATATACAAATATATTTAAGTTCAAAGAAATACGATCCAAGAGTTTGACTTGGAGAAACTTCACTTAAAGTATTAAAATTAAATATTATAGCTCTTATAAAAATATGTTGCACTGAAACTACAAAACCCAAAAGTGATTGGTTGAAGCGGATTTTGCTACCTGATTCCTACTTTGTGTTCCTAACCGAAGAAATAAGGATTTTTTATTAATAGAAAAATTTTCACTAGCATTTATTTTATTCGGAATCATTTAGTATCAAGCAACGAAAGTATAAGATCTTTTATCATTGCCAGAGCCCAGATCATAAATTACATCTTATTTGATCAGAGACCAAATCATCAAAGGGACTAGATTATGAATCCTCTTATTATACGTTGGACAAACTGAAATTGAGCATTTTCAAAGAAGCTCTATCTCTTCCGAATAGATTCCTATTCAAAAATCATAAGATTTATTAAAATTAAAACGCATTGAACAGACTGCCGAACGAGATAACTTAAGCTACAATAATTCGATTCCACTTGGAATTCTATATTTACTTCTAAAACTATTTTTTTTTGAAAAAATTGAAACAAAAAGATTTAAAAAAACGAAAAAAATGACATTGTACTCCATTTTTCTTTTATTTATTTTTTGTCATTTCAATTTTCTCCTCCTATTTTTCGAATAGATTTGTTTTCTCAATTTTTATATTTTCTTCTTCTCTTTTTCCGCCCCTACTGCTATTCTTTTTTAAAGTGTTAAGAAATTTTTCTTTTTCATGAAAAATTCAAAAAAAAATTTTTGATTCTGGTTCTAGTGGATTGAAAACTAAATTTAAATTTATATTATTTTGTATTCTCATCTTATCTTCATATAAAGTTACGTTTTGTATAAAAATAAAAAAAAAAACAAGAGATCGCTTCCATAAACAAAATTTTCCAAGTTTTTTTTTTTATCTTCTTCCATACAAAATTTTTAAGCTTAAGCTACGGTCCCATTTTATTTGGAAAACCATCAAAAAGTAAAATCAGTTTCCATTGACCATTTTAAATACCCTTTGACACAAAAAAAATCAAGGATACCAGTCAGCAATCAAAATCACTCAATGGAAAATATTCGAATGTTGACCAACATATAGTTAATGAATAGTGTTGTCCAAAAATGGAGCTTCAGTATTAATGGCCAATCTGTTAAAATTTTCAAAAAAATCCTTTTTTTCTATGGGAGGGGAAACATTTAAAGGTACCAAATTGTTAAATAGTGGAATTGCATAAACTGAGGATAGATCCTACATATACAAAATAGAAAAGTCAGCGATAGTTTGCTCTGATCATGAATTGAGTTGGAGAGTTTAAAAAGAATAAGTTGGCTTCTATCTTGAATTTTTTTGTAAACCATAACTTATAAATGTAACTAAGAGGCTTAAATGCGTAAGAAGCTGAAAAGTTGAATTTTTAACATTAGACTCTTAATTTGTTTTGAAGAATTATCGATTCTGCTTAAAAATAGCGGCTAATACATTTCTGCTGTAACTTAAAGAAATTGGATTTATTATTATTCAAAACTTACTTTGGATTTTTCTAACTCAATATGATTTCCGCTCACAATAAACACATTTAATCCAGCTCTCCGGACTATGAACTATTGGGTGAGCTACGAACTATTCACATTTAATACGTTTTAGCTCATCCAATAAATATTTGTTACATTTGCCTGCTCCGCCAAGATCTTTGGTAATCTTAATGAACGATATTGTAGCATCTTTTGGATGTAGTCAAATTGTAACTTAGTACATGCAGCTAAGACCTGTTTCCAAATCTAACATATAATTTAGGGTATTTGATGGAAAATTGAGCAACTTTTCTAAAAAAATTCTTAGTACGTTTTCTACTTGATTATAAGATTTATATCCTCATTCCTGACTAGCACCATGTTGAGGTTAAAGATTTTTTAGAGCATCCCGACTTTTCATCAAGATCTCTGGTAAATAAAAGGTTGTATGTTAGTTTTATACTTTGATATTTATATTTCTTACCTACTTCTTCTTCATTGTTATCAAGATTGACTGCAGAATGTGTTAAAGTCCCAAATAGTTTTCAATTCCCAAACTTATACTGTAATAAAAATGATTAAAAACATTTAAAATTAAATTTGTTGCTAAACTTTTTTCCAACACTGTAATTAATACCATGTTTTCATATAAGGATTTGTATTTTAACTATGAGAAAAACTAGAGCATAATATAAAATCAGATAAGGACAGAAGTAAAATCAAAAAAAAAGTAGGAAAGAAAAAAAAAGGAAAAAATCTTTAATATATGTTAATAAACATTGAAAAGGGGTGATAATAACGGTATATTATTAGTGCTAATATAAAATGCTCCATTAAATTTCTATATAAAGTGGAAAAACCATTTTGTTTATTTTTATTTTTATTAGATTATTTTTAAAGACTCTTTAACTCTGTTTCCGCTTTTTGTTGTTGTAATTTTTGTTTTATTTTTTTTTTTGTACAGCTTCAATGTTATTTTTGGCATCCATTCAGATGAAATTCTCTCTCTCTGACAAATATTTTTTAAAAATAACTTGGTATTAAAGTATTAGGAAATATCAATTAGCTTTAATCATAATAATATGTTTGTATATCTTGTTATATTAATAATATGATTATATAATATTATGATGTATGACGTAAGATTATATTTGATATGGTATCGTGTTTTTAATTTTAGTAATGAAAATTTAAAAAATTTTTGTAAAGGTTCTTATATATTGGTAGATGCAAAGTAAAAATAGTATTACATAAGAGTTTAAAAATTTAGACTAAAGAAGGACCTATTTTAAAGAAGGGATTTAGTGATTCCTAACAAATTACTATCATTCATTTATTTTGTCTTCATGTAAGACATTAATTATATTTTATACTAGCTAATACCCGGTACGCATTGCTGCTCCTTTAAATTTTGTGTTTAATTGAAGCTGATGTTATTGGTAAAATTAAAGGATTATTCTAACGTTGTGCCAATATGGGTTAACAAATTCTATGTCTGTTAATAAAGTCACTTTCATTTTCAAATAGCAACATGCACACAAAATTTGAAGCCAATCGGTCAGACTGTTTTTTTATGCGATGTAATGAAAAAAGCTTTAAGAAATTATTGTGCCGGAATGAGTTAATGGAATTCTTCAAACAATTTTTTGAGACTTTTTTTATAGCCAAGGCAGCATTTTGCAAAATCAGAAATAATTCTCTTTCGAAAATTTTTTTTGATAAATCGTCGTGCCGATATGGGTTAATAAATTCCCATTCCGTTACAAGATTAAAACTCCATCGTCAAAGAGCAAAACGTATAAAAAATTTTAATTGAATCGATCAAACCGTTTTTCTTTTACCATCAAATATTTAAAATACTTGCACCACAACCCTCACTAGGCGGTTCGATAGAGCAAAATTATTAGTCCAGAAACACTCTTTGTAACCGAAAGCCTATCTATACAAACGTTCATGATAATTATCTGAGCAATTTTGAAGTTTATTAGCTACATAAACTTTCAAACAAACATTTGCTTTTATATATACAGGTTTTTACTATTTAGTTCGTTATATTGCAATACTCTCTCATTTCATTTTGTTCAAAGCTTTTCTCTAACGTTATTAGATGATCGAAATGTAGATTTTGTATTATGTTAATGCTATTGTAACTTTAACGTAAAATCTGGCAACTCTTTTTTTTTATATTTAAAAGATTTTAATTATTAGACAGCATTTTCTCAACACTAAATTCTACTACTTTTTTAAACAGGTCTCTCAAACTATAGATAGAGATTAGTGTGGTAATTGAATATTTAAAAATAAAATTGGAATTTTATTTCCAAGTGCAGACAATGCTTTGCAAATTGGCGAGTCGTTCTTCTTTCAGATGTGGGCCAACAATATTATTTATATTTCATGAACTGTATGGGAATAGAACCCGCATCCCCTCGATTAATAAGCCCAATGCTTACCTACTACACCACCGAGGCCATAAAAGTGGAATAATATTGATAAAATATAGCTTTTAAGGTTAAGTTATCAAAAATCTAACAAATCAATTTTAAAAATTTTAAATTATCCATCAAGAATTCATAAGCTAGTAGTAGGATACTGAAATTAATATCAATAGAAGCTCAAGAATTCATAAACCTATAATATAATTATGAGCATTAAACTCGTAGATAACTACGATAATTCGAACTATGATAACTAGTTTCTAAAGTATTAAACTTTTTAAAAAATACTTTTAAATAGGTAATGCAATTTCAGAAGTTTATTAACAAATTTATTAAATTTAATTTATTTAAAATTTTTTCTAAAATTTTCTAGGAAAAAATTAAGACCAATATAAAAATGTTTAATTTAATCTAGTGACCAATAAAAGAGTTCTCCAATTTAAAACAAAAGAGAAATATTCATTTCACATTTTTTCCTAAAAAAAAAAAAACTAAAATATTATAAATTATTTTTTTTTTCTATTTCTACAAATTAAATTTTCTTCAATTACAGAAAAATACGATAAAAAAAAAACTGTTTGTCCTAGTTCGATCCATTCCATTTCATTTCAATAAAATATATATGTATGTATATATATATATAGTAGAAGCAAAACGTTTTATTCAAATAAAAATCACTAAATTAACGATTTACGAAAAAAATATAAAAAACAACAAAAACAACAAAAATTTCAAAAAAAAATTTAAATGTAGGTCTTATAACTAACTCCATCCATATACTTTGTGACCAATATCCGTTTCATTACTCATCCTTTTTATATGTATCATAAAAGTTAAACACCCTCTCATTGAATTTGTGTCTATTAAAATGTATCGAATCGTAAATACCGTATCTTTTTTCTAAAAATGGCTTCATTCGTTTTTTATTTAACTTTTTTTTTGCGGATTAGTGACTTTTAGAATAAAATCTATTGAATCTAATTCATTTGTGTGCAGTGTTTTGTTTTAATCCTAGCTAATGGGGTACTGAAGCCTAGAACAGGATAGAGAAGTTTAAAACGCTTCACTATAGTTTAAAGTTTGAGCAAACCTGATTGACGCAAGTGAACCACTTACTTAGTGTCAGATAAATTGAAGTTGGCAAGATTTAAAATTATATCTAGGAAGAATCAATTTTCAGTTTTGATCTTCAAAACTTAAGGTTCGTAATGACCCCAGACAATATTGTTGAACCTTCGTTATTCACAACGTTTCGAAGTGGCTCAAATAATTTTTAAACTTTTTTATTTACGGTCTTTGCAGTTTTGCCACTACCCTGCAATTGGTATAGAAACTTAAGTCTTGTACATTAATATGTATAATTTGAAGCCACAATTTTAGCTACATTAGAAATTGAGAACCCCTGTTTCCGATCTAAAAATTTTGAGTTCGAACGCGGCTCAGATCATTTTCAATAGCAATAGATATCGTAAAAGTTTAGACTGTATAATAATGTATATCATAATTTTTGTTAGAAATTCTACAAGAGCTACATAGCCGGCTTAAGAACAACTGGGTGAAAATAATGTTTCAAGTAACTGAAGTAAAGTCTATTTCCACTTTCTGAATGCAGACTCTATGGAATGTAGGAAGAATGTGGGCATTTTGTAGACCTTAACTGATAAGGTACATATTAAATTTTAAATAAAGTAATCTTGGTACTTCACTATACGCTAAGTTCTCATGAGCTAACTGGTATATAAAGGACTATTATTTAAAGTTGTTTATAAATAAATGTTAGATTTGATTTGTAATTAGATAAACTTCAATATAGACAAAAGGATTTTAGACGATTTGACAGAGTTCCAAAATTGAAAAAAAAATTAGGAAAAGGACAAAATACAAAACAAAAAATTAAAGATATTTTGGTCAGGATAATAAAAACGAATTGTAAAGGATATAGTATACAGGATAGAACAGATGCGAGAATATTGAATTTGCATACATGAAGTATTACCCCTCCTTCCGTTTACTCTTTTTCAAAGAAAACTAAAATTTTATAGAAATAAAAAATAAAAACTCAATGTGGTAATTTTTGATCTAAGGGTACTTGAATACCCCTCAAAATGAAAAAAAACAGAACTTATTTAAATCTGCTGTTTAAAGGAGACGGTTTGCTTCCAAAAAAAAAAAGGAAATTTTGGATTATTTTTAAGAAGAGAAGTAGATACAAAAAAAAAACAAAACGTAGATAGGGAAGACAATAAGCAAATTGTGTTAATAGGGTTTTAAAGTACAAAGAAATAAAAAAATTTATTAAGGCTGCATATGGTGTACTGTCCCTTATTTGAAAAATTTTCTTTTTTTTTATTTTTTTTTCTCTCTCTCTCTCTTTTGGACAGAATTCACTTCTGTAAAGAGTTATGTATTTTGTTAATAGGAAGCCAGTGTAATAAAACACCAATTTTTTTTTTTCAATATAATTATAAATATCTAGATATAGTTTTATTGAATACAATTTTCTTAGTTTATGACTTCAAAATGGTCATTGAATTTTTATGACCCCATTTTATTTTAATGCAAGGGGAAGAAGATTTAGAAAAAAAAAAAAAAAATGGTAGTATATATTTAATAATTTTATTAGTCATCTTTATTTTGGAAAATTTGTGATAACAATCATTAAATCAGTAAAAAGCAATATTTTTTTTTATTGTTAAATATTCAAATCTGAATATTTAAGATAACATTTTGGAAAAAAATTTTTTAAAATTTGTTCCTAAAATGGTACCTTAGTAAAAAGTTTTCTAAGGAAGATTGAATTGTATATATTACACTTCTTAATATGTGTCACACACTCTTAGGGTTTAAGTGGACATGCAAAAGTCATATACTTCCATCATCCAAAAAATGAATTATAGCTTAAATAAAAGCAACCAAGTCTTTTACATTTTCGATTTGAAAGAATGTTAAAATATTTTCAATCTTAAAATGTATTTTTACTTTTTCAACATTAAATGCGTCGGTGAAATCAAATAAATCAGCATTTCCAAATATTTCCTTATTTAATTAGAAAACCGGTAGATTTGATGTGAAAAAAGTATAAATCGAAGTGAAGATAGTTACAGGTGTATCAAAATTGCTTCTTCGTTTGTAATGCGTTGATTTAAGTTGCTATCATGATAGACGGCTGATTGGCACAGTGGTCAGATTGCCGAACTTTCATGTGGGAGGCTGAGAGGTTAGAGTTCGAATCCCAGTGAAAGGGAAAAATTTTTATCTGGTTTTCGCTTCGACTCAGTTACCATTCGGCATGTCTTTAGTATAAAAAACATTAATATAGCAACATAAACAAATAATTTAATTAGGTAATATAACTCACAGATACAGAATACCATATAACTCAAATACAATAATTATTTCCATATAAACTAATAGAATTGTATCTATTTAATATCTAAGACGTTTCTAAACGCTAAAAGACCAAGTAATATCTCATGTTTAAATTGTACGTGGAATTCATTAAGAACAATTCTAATAATAAGAATATAATATGACTTCCTGCTCCAATATGTGCCTATGTTATAAACAAGCTTATTAGCCCAAATGTTTGACAGTTCGCACATTAAAAAAAATAAATGTATGATAAGGATAATGCATCAACCCAAACGTATTGATCGGATCAGCATCAAAAATTAAAGCAATTCAGCTATGTATCTTCGTCCTTCAATCCGAACTATGATAACTCAATAATTCTTAGTGCTTTATTAAATTGTTCACCAATAACTCAAATCATTCAAATTTTATCATTTCATTAACTTAACAATTAACATGTTAACCAAAACACTAAAATCAATTATGTTGCAAAAAATTAACCTTGACACATAATTAAAATTATTTTAGGATTCTTATTGATTTTGACAAATTAATATTTGAAAGGTAATTGCTCGACATTTTCTCTCTAATTAACTAATTATTATTTTAAAATATGTCATACTAGTTAAAATTTTAAATATCAATGTGATAGTTCATTTTGTATACATAATACATATACTTCAACTCAATAATCATTAAATATTATAATAAAAAAATTTACTAATTTCAAAAATTTGTTTTAGCTTTTGAAACCGTGTCAATTTTATTAAAATAAAAAAAAAAAAAACAAAACTTTTCATGAATAGAAATTAATTTCAAATTGAGTTGAATTTGTACAGAACACAACACAACACAACACAATACAACAACACCCAATATTCAAATGTCATATTATGATTTTAAATTTAAAATTCAAAGGATTTCCTCATTTATTAATTTAATTCAAAAAAAAAAAAAATTCACAATTAATTAAATTTTTTCCTTTGAATTTAAATTTTTTGAGGCTTCTGTAAATCGTAATTATATGATGTTGTAGAATAATTATTAATATGCGAAACGGAATGTCAACAATAGCTTAAAAGGAAGTATAACACATTCACACAAAATTGTATACTGTCACTGTTTTTATCAGACATTAAAAATAAGAAGAGAGTGAGAGTGAGAGAGGGGGAGACGACTTTTTTTCTTCTCAGTACTTTGAAAAATTAAAATAATATGAGAAACGAGCCAAATATTTTTCCACCCCATTCCCCCACCATTCTGTCATTCTCCATTGCTCCAAAAAATTTAAATCTAATGTCACCAAATTTAATATCTATCTATCTCTTTCTGTCATACACGAATGTGTTTATTATATAACGTTATATTATATGAACAAATGAAAAATGAAAATGTACCTATACGTTATAGTATTTTATTTGCATAGACTTAACATTAATAACACACAAATACAGTTATTTTTTCACGCAATTTTTTTGTTTTTGTTTTTTTTTAATTTTAACCATGAAAGTGTCAAATTAGAAAGGAAAAGAAACAATTTTGGGTTATAGGAAATTGTTTCAAAAAAAATAAAAAAAAAATTTTACCATATTTAATATTCATAAAGGATTTAAGAATTTTTAATTTTTTAATTTTTTATTTGTTGGTTGTTTTGTGTCTCTTTCTATCACATGTAATTAAGTATATTATTTCCTTTGATAACGATAATTGTATATTGTTATATTTTTCTAACATTAATAAATAAAGTTAAATAAGAGTGACTTATAAAAATGTAAGCCGTTGTCAAATTAAATAACAGGAAGATAAAAAGAGTTTTTTTTTTTTATTATTATTTAATGATTTTAAAAAAAAGTTTTCTAAGTTAAAGCTTTAATATTAACAAAAGTATCGATAATAAGAAAGGTAATAATCGTTTAATTCTACCAATCGATTATTAAGATGTTTATATTTTCTAGAAAAGTATATTTGACATTTTCAATCAAGTTGACATGAAATATCTTTTTGATGGTGTGTTGAATGGTGATTAGTTTTTAACCAAAGTATAGAACTTATTTTTTTAAGATGTTTCAAAGATTTAGTTAAAATATGTAGGTATTGTCTGTATTTTTGTAAAAGTGAACAATTTGCCACAACTCACTGATTTTTAAAGGGAAGTAATGCAGTCGTAATAATATTTATATTTATATACGTGTATATTTAATTTTATACACGTATTTTTTAAAATTAGCAGATGGAGATGCCTAGTAGAAATCCTATGCTCCCAAGAGGAGTAATAAGGACAAAAAAAAAAAAAATATTTAATTTTATTAAAAACAAATCATGTAAAATGCACAATTAAGTTTTATATAACTATTGATGTCATACATTTTTTTGGATGTTCTAAGCCAAAGTCAACTTTATTTATGAGCCAGATATATGTCCAATATATGTTGATCTTAAATACGTCCCTCCATAAAATTCCAAAACTAGACTGAGATATCTCAAACTTGCGTCTTTATGTTTAATAGGCAGCCTTTACTCCATACAGCAGTTATAATATACTAGAGAGGCTTCAAATGCCGGGTTATGAAAACTCAATTCACATGAGGATGGCTACAATGGAACACATCCTTTTAATTAGTAGCTTTCCCACGAATAGAAATGGACCATTTACAAACTTTTCAGAAATGGGTAACCCATTCAGCAGTTGTCGAAATATTGGAACTTTATTTATAATAAACTAGAGAAGCCTCAAATGCCAGGTTATGAAAACTCATTTCTCATGAGGATGACTACAATGGAACATATGCTTTCATTTAGCGGCTTTCCCTCAATTAAAAGTGGTCAATTTAGCAACTTTTCAAAAAGAATGTGTTCAAACTTAATTCAAACTTACATTCTAATGCTCCACCAACATTCTATATACCTTCTTCCTTTTCTCGTATACGATGCCACAACAATTGTGTTAAAATCTATTCTATCCGGGAGTTTGGGTAGCGTTTTAAAAAAACAACCCATCACAATATTTAAGAGACAATAAGAATGAAATGAAAACTTATGATAGAAAGATTACTAATAGGTCTAAAATTTTATAATATAAATTAAATAACAACAAATCATAATGTATGTATATATGAAAGTACATCAAATATTTTGTAATATAGTTGTCAAAATAGCATTAGTAACAGGATATTTAATAATAACAAAATAATTTAATATTTCAGCATTCCCCACCCTTTCCTTAATAATATTCCAGACATTATAAATTTTTGTATAACAACTTCCCTGATTGAAACCGGAAGGATATTACAAATTAGTTTAACACATTTAATTTAAAGGAAATTTTATCACATTAGATTTTGGTATGATGACACAAAAAATAATAATAAAAAAAATCTTTTCATCATTTTTACAGATAAAGATGAAGACAAATTGAAGAAATATGATAAGAAAAGCAACAATTTTATATTTTATTAAATAAAAAAAATAAATATAAAAACATACATTATGAAATTTCGTACATAATATAAATACAAAAATATTATATAATATTAATTCTTATATCCTCTTTAACACTCTTTTTAATATATTTTGTTGTACAACTTTGTTGACAAACTGAAAAGTTCCATGTTGTCACTTTTTACTTATGTTTCATTTTGTGTTTCTTTTTTCAACTGTAAAAAAAAAAAAAACTGTGGTTTATTTTAGTAATTTAATTCTCGAAGCAGTGGAAGAAGCTCTGGAATATATGAAAAAAGAAAACCTTATTTTCAAAAAGTTTTTATTATATAGGGAATAGTTAATATTGTTAAATAAAAAGTTAAAGACTCAAAGACAAAGAGAAGCTTTTTATTAAGAAGATTGTTAAAAAAATATCAAATCTCAATGGAATATGTGTGTGTTTTTAAGAGAGTCAAAAAAGGAACATTAATCAATGTTAAATAAGGACACATGATGAATGATCATAAATTTATGTCCATTTGACTTAGTCTGAAAACACTCGCCTCCAATTTTTTAAAAAGTATAGAAAATATTAAATGCTTATATCAATTTTTCAAAGGGTGTTAGCTTACTATAAGTCATTAAAAAAATTGTATTACCCAACCTCAGTAGCTCAGTAGTTAGAGTGGCGGCTTTTCAATCAAAAAATCTCGGGTGCAAACTCTGGTCAGATCAGATCTAATAAAAATATACCATTTATAATTGATATCGTAATACTTTATATCATAATATTAAAATAAATTTAACTGCCACACTTGAAAAGGATAGGCAGATTCACTCACTTATCACATTGAATGTAGCAGGGGACTGTTCATAAATAAATAAATAAATAAAAAATTGTGTTTAATTTATATTTTTAGAATTACGAAGAAGTTCATGGACCCATGTGTTATGAAACATCTCTCTAGGAATAAGTTCGACCAATTTTTGCAAATTCCAGTTAAATTTTATTTGTATATCGTACGCGCATTGATAATTATAAATCACCAATCCACTGTAGAAAATCGGATTCTTCATCCATCTTGCGAAAATGATTAACTTAACACGCCTCACAGTCCTTTTGATTAGTAAAGAATATTCACAATTAAAAATCAAACAAAATGTGATTAATTTGAGATTTTAAGACTTTTGCAGATTATTAGGAGAACATCTACTCAATTTGAAATTTATAGAATATGTCAGAAATTACGCGAGAATTCAACCATTGTTTTCGAATATTAGGACAAACCAAACTACTGACTAAACTTTTTGATATTTTTTTATGATATAACATTAATAACTAAAGTTAACCAATTATAAACTTGAAATTTAAATTAAAGAGACCCTTTCTTTAATTTATAATCTGATAAACATAAAATATCTTGTTCTGGGGTTTCTAAAAAATATCTGACATTTCTTATTACGGAAGTTTTCTTCAACTTAAACTCATCCATTTATTTTCAATGTCGATCTAATTCTTATAACACCTTGGAGACTCTTATACTAATGGTTCTCAATAACATGATCTAAGGTAGTCTTACAATTAAAAGAAATTTTTTTTAATATTTTCAATATCCAGCAAGAAGTTTTAATAGAGGCCATGTATAAGAAGCCTTAGTAAGAAACCATTTTCTATTCTACACTTTTGACAAAACAACAGATGATTTCCGATTTTTTAAAAATTTAAAAGAATTAGAGAATTGGAGACTTCAGAAGGGATAAATTTATCTGCTAGAGATCTATGCTCTATACTCTGCTACAGTAAAACACATAAATATTATTTATTGTTAGTTATCAGAATAGTTAGTTAGTATCAAAATATTTTCTGAATATCTAAATAAATATCTTAAAATGATTATCGGGTAACTCAAATATTTAAATAAAAGTAATTCTGAATAAAATAACTCCTTTCCTTTTTCTCCCACACTCCCAAAAGCAAAAAAAAAAAAATTAATTAAAAAACAAAAAAAAAATTCAATTTTCACTTCTTAATTTCCTATTTTTTTTTCCTTCAAAAGTTTCATTTTTATTAAAACAAAAAGGGACTCTTCGGAAGAACAAATTAAATTCTTCTTTTTTTTCCTTAAATTGTTCCTTAATTTTTTTTTCTACGTTATCCTTTAATCATTAACGGTAACTTCTTAAAACAAAAAACAAATATTTTTCTTTTCATATTTACATTCTTCTTTTCTTTTGGTTTACCCCTTAATGTAATTTCTATAATGACTAAGATCCAAAAAAAACAACAAGAAACAAAAGAATGTAAAGTCCCCAAGAAGAAGACAGACTTTTTTCATGTTTAAGTCAAGAGTACAAGAAAGAATACAAAAAAAAAAGACGTTAATTTAAAGATAAAACACATCGGTTCTAATTAGCTAAAATGTTGTATTAAAATAGTTATGAAACAACAACAACAAAAAAAAAACACAAATTAAATATAAAAATGATAAAGAAAATTAAAATTCCTAAAAAGTAATTTGCAATTCATTGCAAGAAAAAAAGGATTTCATCTTACATAATAATTTTTATTTTGTCCTTAAGTCTGTCTTTTGTCTGTCCAAGTGTTGCAACTTTAATTTTTTTAACTTTGATAGGACTTGAAATATTTAAAAGTTTCTTAAACTTTCTTATAAGTTATGTGAAAGTCGAAACTAATACGTTTTTTACTCAATTTAATTTACTCGGTTTAATGAACTCAAAAATATTGTATTTAAAGCGTTCAGAAAATGATATAAGCTTTATTCATGTATGCATTATTAATAGTTTCTTAGAGTTTCTTATAAGTTATGTGAAAGTTGAAACTAATACGTTTTGAACTGAAACGGTTTAATTAACTCGAAAATGTTTTATTTAAGGCATTCCGAAAAAAGATATAAACTTTATTTATGAATGCATTATTAATAGTTTCTCAGAGTTTCTTATAAGTTATATGAAGTCGAAACTAATACGTTTTGAACTGAAATGGTTTAATTGACTCGAAAATGTTTTATTTAAAGTATTCAGAAAATGATATAAGCTTTATTCATGTATGCATTATTAATAGTTTCTTAGAGTTTCTTATAAGTTATGTGAAAGGGGAAACTATTACGTTTTAAACTGAAATGGTTTAATTGACTCGAAAATATTTCATTTAAAGCATTCAGAAAAAGATAAAAATTTTATTCATGCAGTAAACTAGTTGTTGGTATTGATGGGATTTAGCATGACTTTATTATATTTAGGCCTTGCTGCCCGTTTGAATCCCAATTGACATTGCATTTAGAGATTTACTACGGCAATAATAAAATCAATATTTACTTTATAACACATAAAAAAAAACAACGACATAATCCATTTATTTAAGTGAAACAGGGCTCGCGATATGTATGCAAAAACAAATAATTCCAAGAGATGGCACAGACATAGTATTTGAATAAATAAAAATAAATGTATATATATAATAAAAAAAATCCTTCCCTAATATGATGCTGATTTCACATTTGACATTTCAAATTCAAATTTTTTAAAACAAAGTAATCAACATTTCAAAATGAAAACTTTTTTATTTGAGTGACCCACAGATTTTTTTTTAAACCTTTAACCTGACCCTAATAAAAAACGCACCTCTTATTTAATAACTTCATATATGCCATATTTTACGTTTAATATTTGGTCACCAAAGAGATTAGTAATATAAAATAATTTTTGTTTCCAATTAAAAACTTGTAACCTGTGCCTGACCTTGGCTCCTGTACAGAATTCAAAATCACAGTCCCTAAGGTATGCGCTAAGCCAATCTATAGACACTGTTACTTCTAATTAAAAAAATTGTTGTTTTAAATGTTGTCCCATATGGAGGATAGCATATTTCATCCTAGCACCTAGGACATCCATTGGACCGATTGTAGATCCCACTTTCAATATTTTCTATTAATCTATAAGTAATATTATTTATTTTTTATGTTATATATTTTATGTATAAACTATATCCGGATCCCATTTCATAAATATTGACAGAGGAAAATGAGATAAATTATCACAATTATCCGACAATTTCTAAAAAACCTTTAATAACTCGGAAGTTTGATTAAATTGTTTGTTGTTTTTTCCTGTAAATTGTGGGATTTTCAATTTTTATGAAATAAGCTCAGGTCACCAAGGAGATTTTGTAAAATTTTTTTTCAATTAAATATTTAATACTTGTGCGAGAATCGAACCTGTACTTCTTCGGTTATTATACCAAATTCTTATCCACTACATCAATGAGGTCATTTAATAACAGATTTACTAAATTCATACTACGTAAGGGATTTGACCTTAAGTCTTTAATAATTAGAAATTGAGCATCAACCCATTAAATAAATTAATCATTTATCTTAAAATATTAATTTACGGTATTAAATTTTTTTGTAAAGTAATTTTAAACTAAATTTCTACTAAAGGAGTTCCTGAATTTCCTAAACTTCTTTCTTTACAAAAAATACCTACAGTTGTTATTTTACACCAATCTGCTATTAAGGTTCAGATTTGTCTTTAATAAAAATTTTAAGATAACAATTAACTATCAAATCTCAAAAATAATCCTACACTAAATCATCACTGAACTACACTTCATCATCATTTGTGTTATCTGCATTTGAAATTACGACAACTCGTATTTTAATATTGATTTTCTTTTTTACTTCCTTCCTTTACATTTTTAAGTAAATCAGGTACGCACTCATATTCAATTCTATGATATCGTCACGTATTTGCCAAAACAATGAATGTGCAAAAATGGTGTTTTGAGAAAAATGAGTTTAAATGTTTTCTTGAACTTTGTAAATCAGCTTTTGAACTTGCATTTAGTGTTTTATTTTATTTGAATATGAAATTTTCACTATTTTCTTTAGACACTACCCCTTTTTCTGTACGGTATTTTATAACAGAGTTTTTGCACATTCATGGTTTTGGCATTTGCTTTTTTTCAATTTTTCAATGAAACAATTTCATTAATTTTCATCATTTTTTTAATTCTTGTTCAAAGTTTAACAAAATTGGATTTGCTTGGATTTCTTCTCAATTTTTGAATGGATGGAATCACATTTCCATTTCTATTTCATATGTAGACGCTGTGTAAACAATAATGCAAATAATGTAAAAATCGTTATTTTTAAAAATGGGTTTACATATGATATGCCAAAACAATGAATGTGACAATTTCGTCACATTCATTGTTTTGGCATGATTTATTATACAAAATTTAAAAAATTTGAATTTTCAAAAGTTTGGAATCATAGTCTTATTGCAGATAGAGACATTCGTGTCTTTGGCATATTATTCTTTAGGAAAAAATACGTTTCTTAGTATTGCAAACTCAGAATTGTCAAAAAAGCACATTCATTGTTTTGGCATATATGTGACGATATATGAATGTATAATCAAGTTTATTTTTGTCTCCACTTATTTTTTTCCACTTTATATTGTGTTTGTTCTATTTTGGAGACATTTATCATCAAATCATTTTATGATTTATACTTAAGATTTAAAAAAACAAAAAAAAAAAATTATTAAAGAACTTTTTATAAGAACAAATAAAAACAAAATCTTTAATAAAAAAAAAGTACTTTCTTATCATGAAAAAAATTAAATTTCACATGTAACGCTAATTACATAAAATTACACCTTAATTCATTTTAAATGTGTAGGTGATGCTGGTGATGCAAAGTAGAAAAAAAATAAAAACAAAATAAAAAAAACTTTCTTAATTCTACAGAAAAAAACAAACACACTGAAAGTAATAAGATAAAAGATATGAGAATAAAAATAAGAATAATATTTTGTACTCATAATAATGTTATAATAAAAAATTATCACAAAAAGTTTATTTTAATTAGTACAAATATATATATTGTACATATATAAATATATTATATATTTACATTACATATTACACCTATGAATTAAATAAAAATAAAAAAAAAACCAAAAAACAATCTTTTGAAATTATTTACCTAGTTAATTTGCAAAATAATATTAATTTCTTAATTAAATTATATATTTATTGCATAATTTTAGGCGAAATGAATTTAAATCTTAAAGATTTGAATTACTCATTTGAAATATCTGATTAATGAACTGATGAATGTGGAAACGAATTTTTTTTTAATACTTATATCAGTTAACACATGATTAATCATATAATATTAATTTAATTTTCATAAATAAATGTAATTATTCTATAATTATGTGTAAATAGGAATGAATTTCTATTTTTAATAAAAGTGTTTAGCTTTGTTTAAAGTTTTTGTATAAATTAATTATTAACTAATAATTAATTATTAACGGCCTCGAGGTGTTCTTTTTCTCTTTTAATTTAACTTTCGCCTTTTTATAATAGAGTCTCAAGGAGTTGTTTCTTATATTTTATGATCTCTTTTCAATTAGTTGTGAGAAATAGACCTCGAAGTGTTATTTCTAATTAAATGATTGAAAAAATCTACTTACGTAATAATTAAATCAGCGGATTTGATTATTACGTAATAAAGAAATCATAATCGGATTTAACTAAAGAAGGATAACCAGACTGAATTTAAAAAATAATTATTTGGCCCTTTTTTAGAATATTTATACATACATATATTAAATACATAAATACATGAGATTCTGAATGACCCTTCAAGTTAAATTCAGTTTCAGGGACGATAGTCTCCTCTCCTCTAAAATTTTTGAATCCAACATTGAAAATTCCTCCTAATTCAGAATCGAACTCACACATTTATAAATATTCTGGAAAAAAATAATACCCTGATTTCGAATACAATTCTAAAATTGGTCCTTAAATTTTTTTTTTTTTTTTATTTTCATTAAATATGGAATAACACCCCTGCCCTTTGTTTTTCAATGAAATGCAACATGAAATTAAAAGAGCAATAACACCCCCAGGATTTAATTCTCAAAAAATCGAAAGTATTGTATTGTACCTCGGGGTATTGTACCTCATTCAATATGAATTTACACCCCAGGATCTTATTTCCTTTTTTGTCACCAATGACGAATAGCTTTTCGAAGGCTTTATTCCATGGTTTCGCATTTTTCAACTCAATGTTTTAAAGTTATCAAATTTCAACAATATTAATTCCTACTAATTTTTGTCACTAACAACTTCAGAATTTATAATAATAAAATAGTCAAATGAATCACATTTATGATTTAATCAAAAACATTTTAACTCATACCTAATAATCATAATTAATTTCTAACACAATTTTAACATTTTTTTTTTTTAATTTTTGGGTCAACAGAAAATCTGTCAGCAAAATTAAATTTTTTTTTTTAAATTTAAAATTTTTCACCTCAAATAAAAATACAAGTGAAATAAAGTGATAAAAAAAAATTTAAAAGTCAAAAATTATATTAGTTTGATTTTTTGACATAACAAAATGCATAACAAAATAACAGTTTCTTTTTTTTTCTTATTATTATTATTGCATGTCATTTTCAAATCTATCTAGCTATTCCTTTTACTCTACACCTTATTTCATATTTTTTCTCTGTTTGTTTTTTTTCAACATTAATGTATGTATGTATACATATATAAGAACATTTTTCACCACAGTTATGATTTAAAAACAAGAAAAAAATATGAAAATTTGATGAGAAAGAAAATCAGAATATAGATTAGTACCTGTCAACTATGGAATACTAACAATATAAATTTATCGTCTTATGAGAAGCAGCATAATTTTAGGGGTTGGTTTTTTGAAATAAATTTTCTAGAATAAAATCAAAATGATCAAGAGTTTTAAGACTTATTAAAAATTTAAACAACACTAGATAAAATTTGAGTTTAATTGAATGGTGTGATTTTTAAATAAGAGAATTTAAATACAATTCACATTTTTAAAACAAAAAAACTAACCAGGTATAAAAACTTCCGGTATAAATAATGTTTAATAACATTTTAATTGAATTCTATTAAGTGCAACAATTATAGATGTTTATATTTCTATTAAATTTATTATCATTTTTGAATGTAGTTTTATAAAGTTTATCAAATCAATTTTCCAAATACGATTCAATAATCCATGAAATAAAGAATTGACAGTTTGTTTGATACCCTTTTTATGAACACTTGACATGAACTGTCAAACTAAAATTTAATCTAGAATGACAGCACTTATGATTTTTATATGACTAATTAAATATATTAATCTTTCTACCAATTGATCTGAATAAATTCCACATCCAACTTAAACATGAGATGGTACTAGGACTTATGACATATAAAAAGGTTTTAGATTTTCAATAGATATATTTTAAGTATTTGAAATAAAAGGTATTATAACTGTTTATATATTGTTTATGTTTTTATATTTATGTATTTTTGTATTAAAGATATATAGTGATTTATTATTGATCAAGCCATTAATTTGAACCCAATGACGAATAGTCGAAAACCATATAAGCTATTTTCATTTTCACTGTGATTCGAACCCGAGCCTTTCGCATGAAAGATCAGCACAGTAACTACTGTGCCACTTTAGAATATTTATGTTGAGTAGCATATTACATTACATTACTACTGTTACTTATACCATTCCCACAGTTATAATAAACCTAAATTATATTCACCAATACCATCTAATTTTATAACACATCAATTATAAAATGAAAAAATCTTTTATGGAAAATCTTTTTTGACATTTTTATGGATTTCTGTTCTTAAAAATGCGTCATTTGTAGTCGTTTTTATATTTTATTTATATTATAAATTATAATAAAAAAAAAAAAAAACATTTAATTTTTATATATATATTTTTTTTCTTATTATTTTAAATTTAATTTTTTTATACGTTAAAACCTTCTTATAATGTCATGTACATTAAAAAACATACATGAGACAAGCTTAATGGGCTTCACTCAAATATAAAAATTCAAAAATTGCAAAAAAATAAAAATAAAATAAAAAATTAAGTGAAAAATAGAATATAAAATCTATGAAATGAGAAAATTAAATTGAAATATAAATTTAATAAAAAGTTGAAATATATATATGTATATATATTTAGACTGATTTTTATTAAGAAATAAAAGAATTCCATTTCATTTTCAGCGCATTATTAATACAATTAAATATGTTTATTGTGTATTGTGTCATAAAATGACAGCGAATTAAAATGGAATTTGGTTGGTTTTTTTTTTGTTTTTGTTGCATAAGTGAATGTTTCGACTGGATTTAGAAGAAAAGGTCACATCAAAAATTTTAAAGTCAAGGATTTAAGAAATTGTTTTTAGAATTTTATGAAAAAAAATTTTTAAAAATTATTTTTATATTAAAAATTTATAAAATGATGAAAATAAAAAAAAATATTTGATGAATTAATGACGTCTGATGCTAGACAATGAAAAATCCATATGATTAATGTTATCATATAAATGTGAAATTTAAATAAAAGTTAGCCTATTATAACGGTATTATGTTAGTCGTGGGATAAATATCACCAAAATTTTGATAATAATCACTAATAGATGAAACTTATACTGTAGGCTACTAATAGTAAAAAGAATTTGGGCATTGGAAATTGAAGAAATCCAACTATGGATTCAGATTCTTTAAGCTTCCGATCGAACAAAGGGCAAAAGAGCGTATCTACAAAACCAACGAAGATAGAACCTTCAAATTTGGGTTGAGCATGTTTCTTCCCATTTCTGTATGTCCCTAAAACTTAATATAAATTTGATTGGTGGTTCAGGTGAGGTGTGCGTCACAAGGTTTGACAAGAATATTTTTAAAATTATTAAAAATATTAGAGCCGAAATTTTCTAGAAAAGTGTTCCGTCATGTTCTTTTTTTATTTCCAAAATTTGAAAAGAATTGAAGTTGTTCTTTAACACATTTAGCTTAATTACGGTACTTCCTGTTACTCAAATTTCCACTAAATAAAAAACATTTCAGCAATTCCCGTCATTAGATTTCCAGCGAAAGTTTGATAATTGCGAAGATCCCCGTCATGATTTGTATGGATTAGTATGTTTATTCCATTAAATGATTTTTTTTGGTTGGTTTACTAAAAATTAAGTGAGCGGAGTGTGTCTTCGCAGACCTAACCATATATCCAGCCTAGCTTTCAAATTAATAGAGATAGAAACTTGAATTGAATAACGATAGAAACTACTAAGTCCACTCGACTAACTGTTGTTGCATTACTTGTTTTTAATACACTTTTTTTGTTAATCAAAGTTACAGTACTCTGGCCAATTACACGGTAGTACTGAATTATAAACCACATTAGTTATTTTCAACGTACCTTATAATTTCAAATATTCTTAAAAATCAATCAGTTTAAATTGACAAAATTTTATCAAATAATTAAATAAAAATTTGTTTCTAATTACCTATTAAATTAATTCCTTATTTTCTTCTTCACTATATATCCGTCCTTTTTCTTCATCTCATTTTTATATACAATCATTTCTTTTTTTTGCATTTAATTTCAATCACTTAAAAATTTCTTTTTGCTCCAATTCCATTGATATTCGATTAAAAACCATGACAGATTCTTTGACTCAATTATTTTCTTCTACATATACATATTTATCTTTTGGATTTTCTAAATGATGTGAAAAACGAATTTTTAAAAGGCTTTGGTTTATAAAATTTCGTTATTCAATATACCATTGATGATGATAGTGATGAGCTCCCAAAATACTAGAAAAAAAAAAAAAAATTATACGTTATTATACCGTTTGCCAACACAAAAAAAAATTATTTACTTAATTTTCATTTCATTGTATGTTAATATATATATTTTTTTTTTTAGAGATGGTGTGCCGACTTGCAATATTGGTTATATAGTAAATGGTATTAAAACCCAAAATCATATCTACACGTACGTATATATACTTTTTGTTTATATTTCAATATGCACAGATGGTTTGAGTCATTGAGTCATTCAAAAGCATAAAAGAATAAAAACTTTTGAATATAAAGTACCTTTCTGGAAATATTTTGTTTGTTTTTTTTTTTAACTTTCAAGTGCATAATAAATGTTAGTATGTATATATGTTTATGATATAAAAATTTTTATATTAAAGTTAGTATAACGTTTGATCTACAAAATTTACGTAATTGTATATCTGAATAAAAAAAATTAAAAAAAAAAAATAAAAATAAGAAATAAAAAAAACAACAATGAAATGTCTTTCTCAGTTTATACTCAGTTTAATAAAGATTGTACTGTGAAAATAGTAATTGCACAATGTTCCAATTCTATGTTAGTAGTATAGAAAGATAGATATATTAAAAAGTTAGGGTTGCTGAATACCAAAAATATTTTCTAGTCAGTGTTAGTAATAAAAGTTCGACGACTTGAGTTAACAGTGTTTAAACATCAATTTCATCAAAAGTTTTATAAAATCCGTGACACCTTCCACATCTGAAAATTATAGGCAGGCACCACTCTCCTATCACATAGTTTGTGGAATATGATTAAATGAATAAATAAATATTAAATACAGGGTGGCGCAAAACGACCGATATGGTTTGAATGTTTATTAACTTTTTATATTTATTTATATTTTTTATTTTTATTTCAGAATTTTGTGAAGAAAACTTGGGGAATTTCAAATGGAACAGTACACAACAGAACAGCGATCAACAATTGTTGAATTTTATTTTTAAAATCTAATGTTGAATTTAATTTTGATATTTTAATTTAATAATGAGCGATGAAGCCCATTTCCAATTGAATGGTTTCGTAAACAAGCAAAATTACAGGATATGGGCTACGGAGAATCCAAAAACAGTTCATCAGCGACAAATACACCCACTTAAGTGTACTGTTTGGTGCGGTGTATTGTCTGAAAGGATCATTGGTCCATATTTCTTTGAAAATGCACATGGCTCCTCAGTTACGATTACTGGTGCTGAAAATCGAAAGATGCTAAAAGAATGACAACCTATACTGTACTTTGTGAAAGAGGAACATTAGCCATATGAGTTTTATCACCTTGGCAACGTCATTATGAATATTTCAGACTGCGATCAGGATTTAGGAATAATTCTGCTAAATTTCAGAGCATGACCTATCGGTCTTGTTTAAAGAGATATTTTTTAATTTTTTTGTAGTAAAATGAATGATATATGAGTTCTAACCTTCACCACATCTTTTCCTACATAAATTAGATAAAAGGTTAAATTTAAAGTTTACGTTAGAAATTTAATTAATATTTGATTAAATATTGTCTTATTTCTTTTTCAAATGCTCATTTTAAAATTCAATTTTCACTTTTAAAGAACTTTATAATTCTTTCTTTACCTTTAATTCTTTTAGTGCAATGTTTAGTGTGGTGAAAAGAACACTAAGTTATCGCACTACACTTCAAGGTTGATCACCTTTTTATTACATGTATTTTAGCGAAGTTTATCGTAATGAAATTAGTACAATTAGCTGGTGTTGGCCCTAAACATTTTTATATATAGTACATAAAGTTTGTTTCCCAATTGAAAATCTTCACAACTCGTCACTGATATCTACTTATATTCTTAATTTAAACTTCCGAATTTAATTTTTATAATTCGGAAACCCTTTTACAAAAAATCTCTTTAATACAAAAAATTATTTAAATTTTTTGAAGTGCAAACATTGTTTGAACATAATTTCTACTTTTGCCAAAAAAAAAAAAATTCTATCGTACTGTCTTCCATCTAACTTACATAAATATTCTTTCCATTTTCTTTTACATGCTATCATTTCCAGAATATTTTGCATATGTAATATTATACATATATACATATTTATATATATATAAATATATATATATACAAATTAAATAATGTAAAAAGTTCAGTTCTCGTAGAATATTATACGATAATGAATCTATGCACGATGCACAAACAATTTTCACAAAATTTTCCATTCTATTGCATTTATTTCTATCATTTTCTTTTAGTTAATTTTTAAATTTTCATTTTAGTTTGTTTTTTGTTTTGTTTTATTGTTTTTTTTTTTGGTTACACATATATATATATATATAAAGTCCCACTATATGTTCTAACAATTTTAAATAATTCACCCAAATAATCTTGTTACACCACGTGTAAAGGAAAAGAAAATTTTAAAAAGTTTTTTTCACAAATACATGGTGTCTTCTGCACTATTTTATTCGTTATAAGTATATTATGACTTTATTTAATAGGAACGAATGAAATTGAAACAACAAATGAATTAATAAAGATTTATCATACTCTACAGCTGAAAATAATTGTTCCGTTATTCTAGAAATAAATCTGTAATATCGAAATAATAAGTTTTGTAACAGCCTAAAATTATGCAACAATCTTAAGATTTTTTTGTACCATAGAATATACAAAAGATTTTTTTAAAATCTTTTCAAAATTTTTAAAAATAATCTCATTGATGTTGTGGATCGCCCTGTTTTTCTTTAATGAAGTCATTTTTTGTCTTTGTTATTTTTTTATTAAAAAAGTAAAAAAAAAAAGTATATTTATATATAAACTCCTAAAAATATGCACAGAACAATGAATTGATTTAGATTTTAGGATTAAATTATTTCTATTTTAATATTATTAAAAGAGTTTATTTTTATTTTATTTAAATATTTTTTTTTTTTATTTTTTTGAATTAAAATTTTGAAAAAATGTTAATTTTTAAGAATATGAGGAGTTAAAAAATTGCATAAATTTAAAAATATGTGAGAATTAGCTTCCATTTATTTGATGTTGCAAATGTTTAAAATAATTTAGAATTTTTTTTAAGGATTACCAGAAGATGCTGGTTTTGCCAAAGATGATTCAAGTGGACAAGTTCCCAAAAAAAATATTTTATTTAAATAATCATGTAATATATAATTTTTTAGAACTGTAGCATTAAGCTTATTATTTTTAACTGGGCTGCATTTTAAAGCCCCTTATCACTAATCAAATAATCACTGCTTTGATAAGTGACAGTAATTCTCAAATCAAAACTTATTTTAAGTGTCAAGCAACTTATAAAACGAATTGATGCTGTTTATTTGGTTTCTGATAAGTAGTTGAATATCAAAAAGTTGAATTTACAATTTTGTAAATGATATAATTAGTTCTCTAGCATTAGAACCACATATAATCTCTAATCATTTTAGAAAATTGGTTATTCCATAGAAATTTATAAGACCTCATATAAATTGTTCTAACATTTTTTCTTCAAAGTGAAGTGCACAGCGCTTACAAAAACTTATTAATTGGTTTAAAAAGGAGAAGATTGAATTCTAATTTCAAAATTCTTCAAAGTCTTAGGCATAGAAGTAAATGGAAATCTTTCAAGGAACGACCATATATAATATCAGTCAAAAAAAAAATGCAAAATGCTGTAAATCTTAAACAGGATTAGAAAATACTTTACATCTCCAAATCTCATTTCATATATATAAAACATATATTTGCTCGAGACTTGAATATAATTCTCACACATTTGCTGGAGCACCCTAGCAACATCTCCAATATCTTGATAAGATACAATAAAAACCTGTTCGTTTATCAGTGATAATAATGTCAGCAAATACCTAATGTCTTTAAGTCTTCGTCGAAATGGTGAAACTACTTTTCTGTTCTATAAAAAATGTAATACCTAGGTTCTTCAGAAGAAATTAAAAATATTATGACAAAAGTCCAATCTTATTGTCGTAATACACACAGATCTATCTCATTCATATGCTGTACAGCTTTTTCGAATTTGAACTCTAAATTTTGGAACTCTTCAAAAAATCGCACCTCTTAATTTTGGAAAATCTTTTCCGCATATGTGTTTCCTAATGCTTATGATTTAGAAAAACTCAAGAGGGAATTCAACTTATGACCTTCTGGTGATCCTATTTAATCCGTGATAGATATATATGTCTCATTGTAACTCTTCAGCCATTAAAATTTACAGAAAAATTATATAAAAAGCGGATTTCTGAAATAATTCTAATAACTCTTAAGATTTATATTTTTAAAGATAACTAAGAAATTTTTAAAGACTTTAGTTGTAATTTTGTTCCAAAAATTCTAAAATAAATATATTTGGCATACATTTATTACAATTACATACACACACATATTTTTTTTTGCTTTGAAGAATTAATTACCATCATTATCATGGTATAAAATATCGTATTCTTGACAGTTTTTAGATTTCAGTACCATTCTTTTTGAAAAATTCAAATTAATTTAATTTCGTTCTTGTAAATAGTACAATAAAAAACTTTAAACACATTTTTGTTAAAAAAATAAATTTTATAGAAAATAAAATAATATTTTTGAATTTAAATTTGATATTTATGTAGTTTAATGTGTACTATTTTTACTAAAACTCTAGAACATATTTGCTAAAATAAATTGCAGTGCAATTATAGTTTTACATAAATATTAGCCTGTAAGACCAGAATTGCACTGATTCAATTAAATATTTAAATTTCAGAATTTATAGGTTTTTAGAAAATTGCAAGAAAATAATGAAACATTTCAATTTTATTCTTAATTTATTTATTCAATTCAATTATTTAAAGAAATTCTATATAAATCCACTTATTTTTAAGCATTTTTTGAACAATTTTCGGATACAAAGCAAATTTAAAAACTCTAAATTCAACAAAATACTTTACTGTCAGGAAGCAACACACGCATATACATAAATATCATATGCAGCTTTTAAACTGTCCTTTAAACTTTGGGGAATCAAAAATCAAAGAAGTTGTTGTGTCAGAACGGGTTAACTAACAATTCTATATGGAGTCTATATGAGTGCTGTTGGTATAATTAGAGTTTGTCATATTAAATGACAAAATCTCGAAATAAAAAGTTGGATAGACGTGTGACTGCAGAGTGATTATATACCTTAATCTCCTGGAATTTGAATCTTCCTTTTGAATACACAAAATTTTTGAGAGCATAAAATTAAAATTTAAACGTAGGTTTTAATACACTAACAACTTACCCATCAAAGAATCATTTTCTGATAAGTTTTCGTTTCATTTAAATCGATTGAGATTTTGATGAATTATTAGAACTTGAATACATTATACATTTTCCTGGAAGCTCTAGAGCCATGATACTAGAATCAATTTATGAAAAATACTTTTCATAAGTACTTAGGAATAGTCTATGTACCAACTTTAAGTTCATCCTGACGGTTAGAACATGAAATTTCTCGAAAAATCTGAGGTTTTTGCATGAGAGATCCTGTAGTTCGATTTAGCCCATCTACGAAATTAACCTTACTTTTGACCAATAAAGAATTTATAGCAATTTTCATTCAAATCGGTTGAAACTTACGCGAGTTATCGTGTTCACAGCCAAACATACTTTAAAGCATCCATACACATATACACACACATACATACACTCTGTATATTCCTTTTTATTTTTTTTGTTTATATGCTAATTGATTAACTGTCAGGGTGCGTGTTGGATCTGCAATAAGGGATATGAGCGTCGATTAGAACATAGCATAAAAAATTTATATTGTGTACCGATGATCAAAGCGATGCTCCATTATTAACGTCTCTATTTAAATTACGTATATAGTTTTCTACGCTATGTTCTTATATCAGCTCCAATAAAAAATCACTGTTAGAGTAATAAGTTTGTCTATATCATAGGTACATTTTGGAACAGAGGGGTTATATTATATTCTTTTCATTACAATTGATCTTAATGAATTCCAAATACAATTTAAACATGAGATAGCACTAGTCATGCAGAAACAATTCTATTTGTTATATATGTAACTGTAATTATTTTTATATTTGAATTATAACGTATTTCTATATCTGTGAGTTATATTATAAAACTAAATTATTTGTTTATATTTAGTATTTATTTAAATGGTTATATTAAAGTATTTTTAATTTAAGATATACTCGTATAATGATTAATTATTTTTATGTTATTAATTTAAACCTGATGACGAATGGTAGTGGGGTCAAGTCGAAAACCAGAAAGGTTTTTTGACTTTCACTGGTATTTAATCCCGGGTCTTTGGAATTAGGGGTTGGCATTCAAACCACTGTATCACCCAGCAGTAAATCACTTAGGAGAGAATAGTGTAACTGTGATAGCATATATTGTAATAAGTTATATTGGAAAGAAATTATAGTTTCAATGAAAAATCGAAATTCTATTGAAATTCTATTGGAATCCAAAACTTATTCACACTTTTTAGACTTTTGGGGAAATATTCCAAATTAAATTGAATTATAAAATTTTTAGTCTAAATTTAACCCAATTTTTTTTTTTCAAATTTTTCCGAAAATGTGAACCTAAAAACCCCCAAATTTACCTTCATTCTTATAATTTTAATATGCATTCATTTAAAACAATATTATATAACTTTCAACAACCTCAACTTAATTTAAATTAATCCCTGAATTAGCAAAAAAAAAATAAAACAAAACACTTTCATTTTTTTTTCTAAACCTAAACAATATAAAAAAATTTATTTTAATGAACGGATATTGTCCATCTTTTAATTAGTTTTTTTATTAATTTGTATTAAAAACTATTATCCTCCACCAGATACAGGTAGAATACAAAAAAAACAGCAAATTTAATACATGTTTTTTTTTCTAAATAATTTTCATTTATTTTCCTATAATATTAATTAAAAATCAACCCAATTTTTGTAGAAACACACCTGTATATCGTATACCATTTATACAACCTTGATATAAAAAAAACGAGGAACATAATCAAAATCTAAACTAGGTAAAAATTAAGGAACCTAAAATTTAATTATAATATTTTTTAATGTTTATTTGGAGATAAAAACTATGAGATTTAATTTTTTTATATCTGTTTCTTGCGATATGCCCTTCTCCCCATTTCTATAATTGTTAAATTAATGTTTAACATATTGTTTAACATAAAGGTAAACTAATTTTTTTAATAGTTTTTTATATTTACATTAACCCCTACATAACAAGGATCAGATTAGGTTATGTATAAAAAAGTATAAAGTTTTAAAATTAAATAAAAAACGAGGAAGAAAGTATAGAGTAGATTATGTCATCTCTGGGATACCCAATTAAGTTGGGCATCTGACAACTTCAAATACCCAATTAAATTGGATCTGAAGCTGTGCATTAAAAAACTAAAGTTGTATTGCAGTCGCTTGAAGCTCATTTGACAAACAAACTAAATTTTATACAAACGTTAGACCCAGAGCTACCCTGCTTCTGGGATTTGAGATATGTAGCTTTAATAGTTGTATAGTTATAACAAGAAACTCACACGTTCAATTTCAAAAGCAAAGATACATCTTAATGAAAAGTTTAGATGATAGGTTAAGCTTCCTGAACTTTGTTGATTTTAGTTATTGTGCGGACGAACTTAGGGACGCAAATAACTAATTTGACTTAATTTTGGATTCGAATCCGATTCAGATGTCTATGTCTATCGCTTCTCCTTTAAAGTGTTACAAACGTAATAAAAAATTTAATATACCTTAGAATTAAGTTCAAATGAGTACAAAAAGGTTAAAAAGTTTTCATTAAAAATAAAATTGTTTATTAAACAACTATAAAACAAACGGATTCGCTTAGAAAATGTCCTTTTAAAAATAGTTTAGGTTACTTTGCTTTGGTTTAAAGTTTATGTTGAATAAATTTTCATAAATACATATAATCTTGTTTACTAGAGGTCAAATAAATATATTTCGTTCACAGTTGCCAAATCAGTGAAATCCACTGCTGAAAGATCTAGTTGAATATTTTAATCGTTTCAATTAATGTTTATATTAGGATATTTTATAAAAATACTTTATTAAAGAATTTATTTAGACTAAGCTGTGTATTTTCGTTTTTCCTATAAGGAGCATCGGACATTCACTAAGACATGGTAAGGTAATTTCCAGTCAATCCAGTCTTATTATTTTCAAGACTAAGCTGTGTATTTTCGTTTTTCCTATAAGGAGCATCGGACATTCACTAAGACATGGTAAGGTAATTTCCAGTCAATCTAGTCTTATTATTTTCAATATAAAGCACACACCGTTACTTGTATCCATAGTTTATAATCTAAGCGGGCACTAGAAATCAATATCTCAAAATCCTTTTTGTTGAAGAAGGAATTAAAATTGAAGTAAAATAACAGTTCAAAAATTTAATAAAGTTCAAAATTTAATAAAGTTTAAGCCCTCGTATTTAAGGAACCAGCATCTAGTCTGACCGGCTTGATTAAAAAAAAACCTAGTCCCCGATTCTGTGACATACACTGAAACAGGAAATAAAATAAAGAAAAGTTACAAAAAGTGGCCCGATTATTTTTTGAGGCTATTTTTTGAAACGGGCTTAAAGGTCGAACTTTTTAATTTGGGTTTGCTGTACTTAAGTTACTAAAAAAACTGGTGAATTACTTTTTCAAATTTGGTCGATTCGGTTACCGATCTTTGAATCTTTCTTTTTCCAATCCAATTTTTTTTTTGTTCCCAAATAAATATCGTTCCGGAATTTTCAGTTTTATTTCGTTTCGTTCCAAACTTCTGTTAAATATCCCACAATATTAATGTATCTTCGAAAATTCTTTAAGAGTTTCTTAGATTGAAGTATCATATCCAAAAAGTGCCATCTTTCAGGACAGGGCAAAAATACTATGTTATCACATACATATTTAATAAACTTTATTATTTTCCAAAGTCTATGTAGTGGTATTAATGTGCAGCGACAGTATCCAAGCATAGTTATTAAACTATTAAAAATGTTTCATGTGCCTTAAAACCATCTTTTTATCAATTTCTATGTCCTATAATGGTAAAATATACTATATAGTTAAAACTTATATCCTCTTACCCTAATTCCTCTTTTAGTTCTAATTTAATACATACCAATATTTGTATACGGTGACCTGAATTAAAGCCCTTCAAAATAAAGCCTTCGGAGTGTTATTTCCCATTTAATGAGAAATAATGCCCTGAGTTTTTATTTCTCATAGTAATAAAGCCCAGGGTTTAAATTCTCTTTTAAGTTGAACAACTACCTCTGTAAGAAATAAAGCCCCGAGGTAATTTTTTTAATTTCAATTGTACGTGCAAATGAACGAACCAATGATTTCATATATTTTATGGTTTCATACGAATATATAAAGTCTTTCTTGAACTATAATATCAAAAGTAATTAGCACACATTTTGGAGTTCGAAATCAGGGGTATTCCCTTTTGCCAAATTTAAAAAAAAATAATAATTTTACAGGAATGAAACTACATTACACATATAAACCTTATTTTGTAACCAAAGTCTTGCATGCATTATACTTGAAAAGGGGTCACCTTTGATTTTTTAACCAACTTAAATATGCTTCCTTAATATTTGCTCCATTTAATATTTTACTTATTTATATATATTTTAATTTTTTGAGCTTTGAATATTTCAAAAATGGATTTTATTACACATTTAATGAGAAATAATAACTTGGGACTTTATATCTCAAGAAGTCGAAAATGCAATTGGCAGAGAAACAACACCCGGGCCGGGGCTTAATTTCTCATAGAAGTACTAGTTCAACTCAAAAGAAAAGTAAACCCCCGAGACTTTGTTTCTCAATTACTATGAGAAAAAATACCCCACGGCGTTATTTCGCATTAAACGGAAAATAATACCCCGGGGGCTTTATTTCGCAGGGCCTTAATTCAAGTCACCTCTTTATACATAGATATATACGTCACGGTAATTTTTGTTTTTAATAATCTAATATTTTATAATCTAAAGCAAATTATTAAATTAAATTTAAATAATTTTTTGTTTTTTAAACTTAAAACCGCGTATATCCAAAAGATAAAATAAAACAAACTTTTAATAAAATTAGTAAAAATTTTCCTTAAAAAAAGCAAAAACTATAAGAATACCAAAATTTACCACTTATTAAAAAAAAAAAAGAAAAACGCAATTTTTAAATCTCAAGTTATTAAAATTAAGAGAGTAAAAAAAAAAAATATATTATTTTTTAATTAAAAATTTTCTTTTAATAAAATGTTGCATGAGTTATAATCAGCTTATTAGTTGCAAAAAAAAAAAATGAAATCGCTTTAATATTAAACTTTTAAAAAACCAAAGACAAAAATTTACAAACAAACTTTTTCTATATTATAAGTATGTACATACATATATTTATATATTTACTAAATATATATATACATATTTAAGTTCATTTTAATCCCGTTTTTATACTAGGATTAATAAACTAAATGAATATATTATGCCAGATTCATTCATTATTCCTTAAATTAAAAATTATTAACATTATACATTCTATATATATATCATGTATCATGCAATATAAGCATGTGTATCATGCGATTAAAATGAATTAAGAAAAGAAAAGCTTGCATCAAATAAGGATTCAACAGTGAATGAAAAAAAAAAAACAATGGTCGTGTTGACCTTAAACTTTAAGAGTTTTTTTTTATCTATTCACCCTTAGATATTATATATATACATGTGTATATATATATATTTTTATTTTTTTTTTCTTTGCTTATTGTCTCGTATAAAATATTTAAACAAATAAGAATCAAAGTATGAAAGCTGGCACGATTCACGAACGAATACAAGTAACAAACAAATAAAAAACCGAATCTAACAAGATATAAAAAAAAAATACTATTGCCATATGGATCATAAATTTGTTATTTTTATTATGATTGTTAAAAAAAATGTTTTTTTTTACTAATATTCTTAGTGGCATTTATACCAAGTAAGATCTGGTCCAGTAATATGGTTCAGATGAATTTTAGAAAATATTAATAACATATTGAAGCGAATTACAAGGAATTGAAGAGTGATGCATGTTGTAGTATTTCTTATACTCCTCAAGGTAAGAGAGTTTTTTAAAAAGTATTTTAATGGAAAACAGCTTACAAGATTCAGATCAGCTCAATAACTATGTTATATTCAGATTTGAGAAAATATTCTCTGACAACTTTGGTTTTCTGAAGATTAGAATCATCGAGGCTTGTGATAAATTGATATTCCTATATGGAAGCTAGACTTTGCTTGTATCAAAAAATAATGTACAGAAACTACACGTCTTTGTAGATAAATGCCTGAGACATTTTATTCGCATATTTTGGCCGAGGCGATGTATAAACGGAAAGCTTTGGATAATGACAAGGCAAGAGTCAATATGGTTTTAAATATGGCAAAAAATGGAACTGGATTAGATCACATTCTAAGGCATCGACAAATGTCAGAGGCATGGCAAGCGTTTGAACTGAACACCTAGAGGAGATGGAACTGGATTAGATAACATTCTAAGGCGCCGTGGAATATCAGGGGCGTGGCAGGTGCTAAAATTGAGCCCCCAGGGGGAAAAAAATGTATAGGGAGGTCTAAAAAGTCTGGAAGAGAACTGTATAGAGAGAAAGTAACCTATGTGGAAAATCATTGTCGGAAATAACATGTACGTTATGGTGTAAAGTACTTACTTATACTTGTGAGTTATAAACATATAATTCCTTCCTCTAAATAACACCCCTAAATTAAGTTTAATCAAGGAAACATAACGGAATTGCTATTGAGTCTATATTTGTTTAAGTTTTTCAATTATAATCCTTTCATACAATATTGTTCTGATAAAGTTTGTGTTTTAGTTCATTGCTCCCCTTTTCTTTCAAGCACTAAATGCTATATTATCACATGTTCAATATCAACTTTTTTTTTAATTTTCTATTAAAGATTAGGTTTCCCAAAAAAATTTTTTAATTTTAAGTTGAAGTTATCATGATCTCGATGATAAAGCAAAATATTTCCATGCTTTGGTATCATTGCAGCCACATTGATCCACATTGAACCAACATTGAACCACACAAAATTTAAAAGCAAAACACAGAATGACCGTCAAAAATGAACAGCATCTAGATTTTAAAAATCAAAATATATCTATATATATGTATATAATCACATAATCCTTAGAAAATCTAAAATGTTGCTCTTCTCAACAATAATTTTTTATTGTCTAGAGATTTCCATCAACAACCCGTCATCAGTGACTTGTGAATCATTTGTTTTTAAAAAATGATTCGGTTATTATTCTTTTGTTTTGTTGTTGTTTTGAGAAGAAAAAAGGAAACAATGAATGCGTGGTTTATATTATTTTTATTTTTTTTTTCTTTCTTTTCTAAATCACTTCTATCTCTTTCTTACAAAATCAAACCCTTTTTTTACTCAATATATACTTATATATAGAAGGAATCTTTTTATGACTATTTTTTCCGCATATTCAAGCAAGAAAAATAGAACAATTTTCCATCTTTATTCATATTGGGGCGATATGATGAACTTTTTTTCAGTAATTTATATGTGTTTTTCTTGAATTTTCTTTTTTTATTCTGTTTTGTTTTCCATTTTTTTATGAATTTTCTATCAAATTGTTCAAATTGATGGAATAAAAAACACTCGACTGCTTGGTATATTGCTTTTATTCTTATTTTCAATGCTTTAAATTCGATATTTAACTGATTTGAAGCAAAATAAATTTCTTCTTCAATGTTGGATAAAATGCTTAAAGAAAAATAGAAAATACACTAAAGATTTGAAAGGACGAAAGAATTTTACACAAATATCTCAGTCTATAGTCTTCTGAACTCTATATACAATATGAGTCTTCTATGCCTACATTCGATATGAAAAAAGAATTATAAGAAGAAAATTGTAAAATAAAAATACTGTGAAAAAATTTCATATTGAATAAGTGCCTTAAATATATTTTGATATTTCGAGCTTTTAAAACTTTGTTTTTAAGAATCCCAGAAGAATTTTACAGGATATTGAAGAATTTTTTTCTGTTTACTAACAGAAGTCAGAACATTTCGATTTCAAAGTGATACTGTTTCTATTGAATAAACTGAGGGCTTCCACAAATCCACGCCTTTAAACTCTATTTTTGGCTGTTGATTTGACTTCTGTACATGTTTTTCCTTCTCCTTGTATTTCTATATTAATGCTTCTATTCCAAGTGTTTTTTTATCTGCCCACTCTTTATCCCTGTTAGTACCAATCTAATGCCTGTGGCAATGAAGTCTTTTCTTAGTATGTATTAGATCTCATGTCTAGTTACGTTATTATCTACATTTCTTCATTAGTTATTCACCGCGGCCTGAGGCTTTTCAATGCAATAAAATGCGACTATTTACCAACGCAATACTCGTTCCTCAGCCAAGTTTTTCTGCCATACAGGAAAGTTTAACCCACGCTGGAGTCGAACTTTTTGATTTTTATTGTCCTGATAATTTGTGTAAATCTCCATATTTCCCATAGTCTATCGAAAGCTGTTCTTGCCCAGGTTTGGTGAATTTGTAGTAGCTTCACTTATATCTTCATTTTTTTCTATTATGATCTTAGGTAGTTGAAGCTTCCACAACTTCTATTGATGAGTCTTCAATTGTGATTCTATTTGTGTTAGGTGTAGCTATTTTCATCACTTTTGTTTTACTCATATTTATTTGGAGTCCCATTTCTCCCGCCTCGTTTTTCAGACCACCTTCTAGGTTCTTTTTTTTTACGAGGGAATGGAGAGCTCGAAAGCTACCCATTGAAACTATATGGTGTTTCTTTGGGTAGTGTGTGGTTTTCACACACCAAAACCACACCCTTTTTGAACCAAACACTAGGAGGGAACCTGTGATACAAATGTACAGTTTGGTTACAGGGATGAGGATATGAAAGTTTTTAGAGTAGTGAACACAAATTTTGAAAACCACTGATTTACAATAAATAATTTTCCACAATATTCATTTTTCTTTTAAACGAATCATTCATATAGGAAAAAAAAACACACAATGAAATCTAAACTAAACACAATTATTGAATGAAACACTTCTATCTATATAGATGTTGTACAAACATATTTATTTTATATGTGTTAACTATATATGATTTTTTATTTTTTGTTTTTCTTTTTTTATCTATAGATACTTTATTAAAGAAATATTTTATATATTTAAAATGAAAAAAAAAAATGTATTTGATAAAAATCGTTTTCGTTTATAAAAATAGAATCAAATTTTATTTTTTTTTCCTAAATCCTGTTTAAAAAGGATAATATAAGGATATTCTAAATATTATATATATAATAGGTTATATTTTATCTATAACAGATTCATAGGTTTATATATGCTATTAAAATGCATGTGTGCGCCTGTTTAAATAATAAAAAAAAAAAAAAAAAATAAAAAAAATAATAAGAAAATGAATCTAAAAATCGCTAAAGGAAATCGGATATATTAATAAATTGAATATCCTATAAAATAAAAATAAAAATTGGGTGTAAGAAAAAAAAAAACGGGGTTCAAATTGTTATAGCTATATATACACATTTTTTATTTTATTATATGATATAAAAATATGATTGTAAATATATATATACAGGTTGTCTCAAAATAGTTGGAGGATGTATAAGGATTATGAGATATTAGACTGAATGAAGATGGTAATATAGAATCAGATTGACAAATGTTCAGATCGAATGTTCTGAATCAATTAATAAACAATATAAATTCAAATTAACGAGTTTACTTTAAAACCAGATTCCAATTGTAATTTTTAAAGATCTCAATGACGAAATGAAGCATTTAGACTATTAAACTTTCTTGCAAGATCACCAGCAAACATCGAATTGATTCCTCGTGCTTTAATTAATCAACAAATGTCCTGAGGAGCTTAGATGTTATTACGTGAGAGTTCAGATTGATGCTTACGATAATTCCTAATTACAGATAAACTTCATCACAGATATCTTGCTCTTAGTGTGCCTCTTATTACTCTTCTGATGGTATAAAATTTCTGTCAAGTGTCAACAAAATCTCTTTTGATTACAAAATATAAACAATCTACTGCTTCCACAGTTTCTGCTCCTATGACTAGGAATACTTCAACCCTAACTTCTAACCAAATAAATAATTGTAGTGTTTTCAATTAATTCGTAACTGGCCCAAATACCAAAAATTATAAGACTCACATGTAAAAAATTTAAATCTAAAAATAAATTAAAATCGCGTTTCTAAATCGCATTTTCCCAGTTAAATAACGGAGATTTTTCAGTATCCGACATCCATTTAGGGTTCGTTTTATATTTTATCCTTTTTTTTGTGGACACACTGTACTTTAATTTCTGTATTTCTATATTAACGAATATATGTATATATACATATATATATACATATATAATAGGTTACTTAAATATTTATTTTTTGCAAAAATTTATAAAAAAAAAAAAAAAAACGACAAAGAGAACAAAGAGGACGTGTGGTAATTGGTTTTACCATTTATATATTTATTTTTTTTTTTTTTCATATTTCTGTCCTTTTCTTTCGTTAGATTCTCTGAAGTCTGAAATATTTTCTACGTTTGTAGTCTATCTCTTTTGGAATATTTGTTTTTTTTTTTTTTTTATTTTATTAATAAATTGTAAATTTCACAGATGACTTTTAATATAAATATTTATATTATAGGAATATTGATATTTTGTTCTAATTTTTTTTTAAACGCTTAATATGAGAAAATTGAAAAGCGTTTTTTATGTTTTTTCTTTATTTTTTTGAAAAAAAATGCAATTATTAAAGTGGATGCACTTTAAGTGCACTCCTAAAAGATAAATTTTATTGTATATCAATTATTATTTGGGTAACTAAGTCAATAAAAGTTATTGGAAATTTAAAAAAAAAAAAGTAGAAAAAGAAGTTGCAAAACAATTGAAAATTAATTGATTAATTAATTATTCATTTATAAATATAAATATTCTAAATGAAATATTTTTTTAATACTCATATAGTTAGTATTAAATTTGAATATTTGAAATGAAATAAATTATTTCACAGTATTTTATTAATTATTTAAACGAGTTTAAGTTTAGTATAAATAAAAATCACTCCTAAAATTATGCATGATCAACGTTTAAAAACAAATTGAATTTATTTTGAATGATTGGAACTTATATTTTTATTTTAGGAATTAAATTATGAAGCTGCAAGTGTGTGTACAATATTGTACTAGAAATCTTAACTAGATTTTTACAAATAAAAATAACGGTGGCACAGTGGTTAAAGTGTCGACTTTTAATTCGAAAGACCCTGGTTTGATTTTCGGTAAAAGTGAAAAGAAACTTTTATCTAGAAATCGACTCATTCACCGATCGTCATTGAGCATCAAATTAATTGTATAATTAATAATTAATAATTTTATATCTTAAAATAAAAACACATTAATATAACCACTTAAACAAATTCAAAATATTAACCAATAATTTAATTTAATAATATAACTCACAGATATAGAAATACCTTATATTTCCAATATAAAATTAGAACAGTATATAACAATTAGAACTGTTTCTAATAAAAACGAATATAGTATAATCCCCATGTACTAACAGTTACCTATGATAGACAGGCTAAATAGTCTAATAGTTCCCTGCCATGAGTCTATCCTAATTACAACAAATTTTTTAAACTGACTTTATTTGAAGTCCTGTTCGTCTTATCCTTTAATGTAAAAAAATACAAATTCGTATACAAACCATTTATTGTATATACTAAAGAGGATTTGGCTCATCCAACTCTGATTTGATCCAGCTGTTACCAACTTTTTTCTTTTACTAAAAAATCTCTTCTTTTAAGAATTCCCATTCCAAGGGACATAAAATCTGACGAATTTTGCAGCAATTTTTTATTTTCTATTTCATGAAATTCTCTTTTTTTATTTGCCTCAAAATTTTTATAGTGTCAAATCCTTGAGGAATACTACCGTGTCTCATCCACCATCGCCATGTTAAGCAACATATACTATAGGATGCCAAAATAAATCAACTTCTTCTATTTGAAGAAGTGTAGTGGAAGAGGTTCGAAGAGCTGCCTTTCATTTTATATTTTATTTTGTACATAACTGAAAGTGTAATGAATTGTGTATTTAAAATTTTACCATAAGTAATCAAAAGGATGATATAATGTGTATATTACGATCATACGGGTACCCCAGAGTTGGCTCAGTCTATTACACTCTTCCTCGTTTAATTCTTAGACTACTTTTAGGTTCTTAGTACAATAAGAGCAATATGTCTCAATCCTCCTTTCCTAAGATTAAAAAGTACTAATTATTTAAAATAAATTACAGTTTAATTAAGACTTACCATATTAAGCACAAATAATTTTCTAATATAAAAGAATTTATAACTAAGAAAACTTTTTACACAAAAAGACAAATCCACAATCAATTAAGAAGTAATTTATACTCTTGACTGAAGACAATTAAATCAATATCTTAACATTTTTGTGTGAATTCAATTTAAGTAAATATTCACAAAGTGTTCAAAATACATTTTCAAAAGTGCTAATTGCACTTAAACACTCTACTGATTCAATAAAATTCATTAATTGTATTAAATAATTGAAGACTTTTATCATCACCACTTCACATAAAACTATATCATATTAAATAATACTTTTGATAAAATTTCTTTTACATCAACTTTTTAATTTTATAAAATAACTATAATTTCTAAATGAATTTAAAAAATTTTTTAATCTTATATTATTTATGAAAAAAAAAAAATCAACAATAAAGAAAATAAATAATAAATTTAAAATAAATTTAAAATAAAAATTAAATTCATAATTGAATTAAAAAAAAACTTTTAATTAACATAATTAAAATGAATCCCTTTATAAAAAATTTATATATATGTATATAATATTCTCTATTTAATAATTTTCAATATTCCTTTGGTATTTTTATGATTTAATAATAAAAAAAATTGTTTTATACCCACACATTTTAGTTGTTATTGTAATTCGGAGCCATCAAAAAGGCCCTGAAAATAAAGCTATCAGAATTTTATTTCGCGTTCGATACAATTCTTATTAAATGAGAAATAATACCCCTGGGTTCGAATTTGAAAATTAAGACCCGTCCGGGGTGTTATTTCAATTTCAATTTAGCTTTCTATATTTTAAAAAAAAAATAAAACCCCACCCCTGGCTATTGTGTCTCAATACCACAGTAAATGCTAATAGCAAGCGTTTGCAGTTTTTTTCTTCTGCGAGCGACTATAGATAATACATTCTGTTTATTTAATTACATTACAATATTAATTATTTTGTTTATTTATTTATTTTTATATTTCACATTACATTTGGTCACCATGGCGATTTTAATTAAATATTGTATGACCTGACTGGGAATCTAATCCAGACCGTTTGGTTAGGTGATATATGTAGGTTGATATAAGTGAATTAGGCCTCATTTTAAAATTGTATTCAAAATTTAGAAAATTCAGTATATCATTTATATATATATATATATAGCATCTAACACTTCGTGGCTATATTTTGAAGAGAAATAATACCCCGGAGCTTAATTTCTCAACAAGTTGATTAAATAAATTGAAAGAGATATAAGACTCCAGAATGTTTTAAACAACAACACACTCGGGACTTTATTTCTCGATTACTATGAAATTTAAAACTCGGTAGTCATATTTAGCAAGGGTTTATTTCATTGCTCTCGTAATTCTATTACTTCCCTATCTCATCTCTCTTTCAATTTATACATATATATATACTATCAACACTTAGTAAATACCATTACATACCATACCATAACACACATACCAACAGATAAACATTAAAATATGTCAACTCATACCAAAAATAAAAAAAATAAAACACTCTCATCAACTCAAATGATTTTAAAATAATTTCTCATTTTCATCATTTTATTTCTTGATCTTATATCCTGATAGTTCACCCCAGAACCTGGACTCAAAACAAAAAAAAAGTGAAAATAGGATAATGAAAAAAAAAGAAAGAGACAGCAAAATTAAAAAAAGCAACAACATATAAAATGCGATATTACATTCCATTTTTGATCCCATTAAAAGGTTCTATCATCAGAAAAAGATGTCCTTTGAATTTGTTTTTTTTTTTGTTGTTGTTTTTGTTTGTTTTTTGTTCATAAAATTGTTCATTTTTTTTTTATTACATTATTTTGTTTTTGTTTTTTTTTTTTTTAAGTTAAATTGTTGGATCCTAATATACAGTAAAATTTTTATAGAATGCAATAGCGCAACACTAAGACATAATAAACAAGTAACAAAACAACAGAATAATAAAAAAAATAACATAAAAATTTTCATTTTCAGTGCAACTCAGGTTTACATTTACAAAAAATAAAAAACAAAAATAAAATGCAATTTTACTTTATGTTGCACAAAAAAAAAAATAAAAACAAAAAATGAAATGACAGGATATAAAAAGGACATCAAAATAAAGTTGCATCTTTTGCATATACATTCAAACAAACCTATATATAAACATTTAATGTATATAATACATAATTGCATTGCATCTATTTGACTATAAAAAAAATTACTAACATCATCGCTACTGTCATTATAATATCCGTTATATCCTTATACTTAATCTTAAAATAGTATTTATAAATGGACGCCGCGATTATATATATATATATATATATATATATATATTTGTATATATAATAATATGTAACATAGAAAAGTTAAATTTTACCGTAATAACATAATAATAATTGCAAGCAATGATAATAATTTTCTATTTTATAATAAGATAGATATATATTATGTATATATATATTTGTTATCCAACAATATAAACTAAACTATAAAAATAGCATTACCTTAGTATTAGTATTAAAAAATGCTTATGTAAAATTAGAAAAATAAAAATAAAAAAAAAACCAAAACAAACAAAAAAATAACTATGAATATAAATGACAAAGAAGCGAAGTTAAGGTGGCCAGATCCTATCAATTAATTATTAAAAATTTAAAATTTAGAAAAATCTTAAACCGCTTGAAACAATTGAGCATACTTTTAATTTGCATTCATTTTTCGTTTGCATATCTATCTAAATATAATAAAAGACAAACTGCTGCTGCTGCTGCAGACCAGCGTGCCCTATGTTATGTTAAGTGTTATTCACACATGTAACTTCTAATTACAAATACTAACATACAAAAGAGAAAGAAAAAATGAAACTTATAAAATGTAAATTATGAACAGAAAAAAAAAATCAAAACGTATGAGAAATCTGTTAACAGGTAGATACAGAAAATTTTAATAAAAACGTATAAAGAAATTTTTTGCATTTCAGTACATATGTATAATTTTATTTAAATATCACTTACAGAACTAATAACTAATTACAATTTGTAGTTTTCATTTTTTATAAATATAATAAAAGACGCTGCTGCATTATGTTAATGTCAAGTGTTATTCACACATGTAACATACTTCTAATTACAAATGCTTACATACAAAAGAGAAAGAAAAAATTAAAGTTATAAAATGTAAATTATGAACAGAAAAAAAAAAATCAAAACGTATGAGAAATCTGTTAACAGGTAGAAACAGAAAATTTTAATAAAAACGTATAAAGAAATTTTTTACACTTTAGTATGTATACTTCTATTTTATTATCACTTACAAAACTAAAACAAACTATTATAATGTTAACTTAATGTTCTTTAGGTAACGAATTTTCTTTTATTGATTCAGTAGCGCAATAGCAGGAAAAAAGAATATATATATAAAAAGAGAAATTAAAAATAGTAATGACAGGCTTTTTTACTAGTATATGTATATTTTGTAACGAATGAAATATATATATCTATATATAGACTGTTTAACAAGCTAACTGCATATCTTCACTAGACAGATTGTATTGAGTTAAATGGGTTAGTTTAATTAAGTTAATCCTAACGGTTTTTGAAGAGTTGAGCTTATAGATTTCCTATACTCTAAAATATTTTAATTTCGCTTTTAAAGTCGTATGGTATGACTATAGGTAAAAAGGGTATACTAATATTGATATTACGTTTGTGACGCAGAGAAGGAAGAATGGTTACATATAGACTCAAAGGTATGGATCGGATCAGAATGGAATATTAAATCGATCCAGCTATGTATGTCTATCTTTCTGTGCAATCATCTGCAAGATAACTCAAAAAATAAGAGAGCTAGGATTCTGAAATTTTCAAAAATTCGTTTTGTAATCGAAAATTTCACTGCAACATTTCACTGCAACATTTTATTTTGGAAAACAGTGTCCATGCCACTCAACTCAATATGTATTTAACAGAGTATGTATTTGAATGTTGAAATCACTTAAATTTTACTGGATTCGAAAACAATTTTTATGCAATTTGTTTTTACTAATAGTCGAAAAATAAATGATGACAAGTTAATTATAAAACAAATAGCTGGGGGTAAAAAACTACAAATCATAGCAATGAAACTTAAACTCTTAGAAGCGTGGGCTAACATTCAAAATATCACGTATAAATACATTCACAATTTGCACATTACAGTGACTCTGAACTCAGCTCTATGACTGTAAAAAAAATTGGTAGACATTTCTTTTTATTTAAGGATTTACTTTACTTCCCTGTTAAACTTTTTTAAGAATTGAGAAACACATTTGATTGAGTGTTACTAATTCATAAATTTAAAAGAGTAACTTAAAAGAATTCCTATATTTAAGATTTAGAAAGGTTGGATTTTGATATAATACTATTAATTTCTTTTGAGATATTACATGTTGTATTTTATAATGAAAAATATTCATAGCTTACAACTACCTTCCATCTCATTTAATTTTGCAAAAAAAAAAAATTTTTTTAATCATCTGGCAACATCATTTAAACAAAATAATAATACCATAAATAATTTTGCAATAAAATTGAAAAAAAAACAAAACTGAAAAGATCTTTATTTTTATCAAGGACACCAAGGACTGATCCACTATATTGCTTCCTTGTGTTTCTGATGTTTACAATTTTTTTATTATTATTATTTTTTTTTTTTACTTTATGATTTTATTGAAATTGCCATTTTATTTTTTTCTTTTTTACATTTTCTATGTGTTCACAAAACTGCAAAGCGTTACAGAGTACACATTTGTTATTAAATGATTGCAATGCAATATAAAAAGATAGTCATCCTTTTCTTCATCTTGGCTATTCTCAAAAAAATAAAAAAAATAAATTTAAAAAAGTTTTTAAAAATAAAAATAAAAAAAAATTTGCTTTCGTTTGCTCAAGAAGCAGATCTAGCTCAAGGGTATTTTATATTTATGGTTTGTTTGTTTGTTTAAAGTTTTTATTCTTGTGTTTTTTTTGAAAAAACAACACAAGAGTATATATATATATATATATATAACTCCAACACCGGAACAAAAGTTTTATATTTATATATATATATATACTGTAGAGTTAGAAAATAAAAATAAAAAATTGTACGACAATTGACGACGATGAAGTTAATATTGTAAAAACGAATAAAATAAAAAACAAACAAATAGATAAAAAACGAGGAAGAGTGTAGTAGAGTAGACTGTGTCAACTCTGGGATACCCGGATGACCGTTATGTAAACATTATATCATTATTATTATAAACATTAATTACTTTTGGCAAAATTTCAAACATACCAGCTTTATTTGGTGTAATGTAATGCTCATATAAAAGAATGAGTAGTATGGCAGTTCCTCGAACCCTCTGCAGTAGACCAACTAAATTTTGCAGAAACTTTGGCCATAAAACTAATTAACTTTTGGCAAAATTTCAGGCACGCAGCTGTAATAGATACAGAGTAATACTCATATGAAAAACGAAGTTGTATGGCAGATACCCGAACCCATGGACCAAAATGGCTGGATTTAAATAGCGATGACGGTTATTGCAAAAAACCGAATTTGCGAAAATTTTAAGATCCTTCCATCTTTAGGTTTTGAAATATCGTGCGAACGGACATACATAGCTAGATCGATTTATTATTCGATTCTGACCCGATCCATACACTTGAGTCTATATCTACACCCCTCCTTCTCTACGTCACAAACGTAATTGCAAATTTATTATACCCTTTGACCTATAGTCATACGGAAGTAAACCTTCTGTTCGTCATCAAATGTCAGCACAAGATAAAAGTAAAAAATAAAATTTAATAAAGTCTTCTGCAACAAGTTTATAACACTTTAAATTGCTATTATTTGGAATAGGTGACCATCAAAGATCATATTCATTTAAATTTTCTGTATAGTTAAAGTAGAATGAAATTCGCAAAGTTTTTTAAAGTTACCAAATGGCTCCGTTATATTCAAAAAAGCGAAATCAAACTGTCTTTCTTTTACATTATTATACTCTCCATTCAAAATGAGACAACCTCTACCAGTGTAGCCATTATTAAATAATTTTCAAAGGTTATTCATGTGTCTATCAGATCTATCTTTTAACACCAAAAGCAGTTAAATGTATGTTCTTATTTTGGGGATATTTATATTATTATTTTATATTAGAGTTATATGGTATTCTATATCTGTGAGTTACATTATTCAATTAAATTATTTGTTTATATTTTGCATGTATTTATATTGTTATGTTATTGCTTTTTTTCGAGTGGAAATTTAACCCTTTAAATTCTTTTCTAAGTTCTTTTTCATACAAAACTGGATGAATATCATTATAGTTAAAATTATAAATCAAACTGTAGTGGTCATCTATTCCAAAGAATAACCTTTTAAGCTAACTCAAGTTAATTTGTAGTTTAAGTTATAAGTTATTTTTTTTTTAGCATTTTCAAATTAAATGAAACCTTTTTTAAAAATAATGAAACATTTTGCAATGACTGGGTTGCACAATAGTTAGAGTGCCGGCCTTTCATGCGAAACCGGTTTCGAATCCCAGTGAATTTGACTAAACTTTTCTGGTTTTCGACTCGACCCAGGTACCTTTCGTCGTTAAGCTCAAATTAATGGCTTAATCAATAATTAATAATTATATGTCTCTAATAAAAAAAAATACATTAACATAACAATATAAACACATGCAAAATATAAACAAATAATTTAATTGAATAATATAAGTCACAGATATAGAATACCATATAACTCTAATATAAAATATTACAATATAAACAAAAAATAGAATTGTAAATATTGAAAATCTAAGGCGTTTCTACATGTTATAAGGCCTAGTACTCTCTCATTTTTAAATTGTATGTGGAATTTATTAAGATCAATTCTAATAATACGAATTTAATATGACCCCCTTTTCCAACACGTAGCTATGGTATAGACAGGCTTATTAGCCTAACAGTTGAAAAATTAGTGGTTAAAAAAAAATTAAATAAAACCTCCTGTGCAAAGGTTTCATATATTTATAAAATGTTTCATTATTTTTGCAAAAGGTTTCATTTAATTTAAAAATGCGATATAAATATTAAAATTATTACTGAAGACATTTTTTTTTGACAGCTGCATATATTTTTATGCATTCATTACATTTACTGTATCTATATAAGATCTATACCGCATTATGCTTTTAAAGTATTATTTAATGTTAAACTAATGTTAAGCTAATCTAAATAATTTAATGATTTAAATTTTTGCTCCTTTACAATTCTAAGGCATTTCAAACCACAGATTTAATCTTCCAATAGAAAAATCTGCTAATCAAAATTCGTTTTGCTGCAACACAATTTATCTTTTGAATAGATTATTATGGATAAATAGCTTCAAATGTATTTTGAATGCTTAATTAGATGTCTGGTATTGCATTAGTAAAATATGATGAATAATAAAATATTTATCTATGCCTTTTATATTCTAATATTTCTTTTATTTTCTAATATTTTAAAATTATCTTAAGATGTTACAGTATTTCTTGATTAATTTTAAAACCATTTCAATTCTATGGTTGAGATATTTTATATCTACTAGTAAAAATAATATAACACTTGCAATGTTATATTATCTCATAAAGATTTTATGATGATTTAAAATAAAGTTTTCAATTTACTACAAAATTTTTTCAAATGAATTTTGAAAATTCTTTGACTACTTTCTAATAATGTTGTAATTAATTTTTAATATCTTTGCGACAGAATTTCTAAAATTGAAAAAATATAAGTTAATAAATAAGTAATAGCAGAGGACAAATATACAGTCATAAAGTATAGTGTTATAAAATGTCGTGTTGATTAATTATTTTAATGAGCGTTATTATTTCACAAAATCGTTATTATACAATAGCCATCATCGCTATTAAAATCCAGCCATTTCGCTCCAAGGGTTCGAGTAGCTGCTATACAACTTCTTCTTTTATATGGAGATTACTCTGCACTTATGAAGCTGGGTGCCTGAAATTTATTTAAAAGTAGTTTAGTTTTATGACCAATGTTTGTGCAAAATTTGCAGCGAGTAGTATTAGTTGCCATACAACTTCATCTTTTGATATGAGCATAACTCTATACCTAATAAAAACGGATTTCTGAAATTTTGTCAATAGTAATAAGTTTAATAATGATCAAGAATGATCTCAAATATTATTCTATTTTTCAGTTATAATTATACACAAAAACACACATTAGTGCAATTATATTATTAATTGGAAAATTTATAAAAAAACAAGTGATAAAAAAAACCCAGGGGTTTGTAAAAAGGAATATTCCTAAAACTGGAAAATGCTTCATAAAGTGTTTTAGGTACAAAATATATAAAAATAAATTGATAATATAATTTATTTGTTTCATTATTTATAATTATAAATTCTGAATAATACTGAAATAAATATATAAACCCGATACAACAAAACCTGTTATCATGTGTCGAAACATGATGTTAAACCTTCAATTTTTACGTTTGACCCTAGAGATGTATTCATCAACTAAGTAACTGAATATTAGAAATAAGAAATTCCAATCAACCTTTAAAAAATCTTAGCTACACTTAAATAAAGGAAAGCCATTTTATTTATAAACGAAGGCCGTTGTAACTTATTGCTGGTTCCTAAGGATTCAACCAACGACTATGGAAGTATGAAATGGAAAAGATATATTCGTATTTCGTACCTAACCCGAATACGGTTTCACAAATTGGGATTTTGTAATTTAGGATTTTGTAATAAGATGAAAAAGTTTTGGGATTTTGTGATTTGGGATTTGGAATTACGTACGCAACCCATCATTACTTATATTAGTTTTAAAGGATCTAACTTATCCCAAAATTTCTAACGTTAACCGAGGGCTCAAAATTTTGCCAAAATTGAGTTTTGCATAATTGTAAATAAAAATACCATATAGCCCCATATTGTATTTGTTTTGCATATATTTATAAACTTTATAAAAGTAGCTATCTGTTACTGTTTTCAGATTGAAAATATACGTTAAAGAACTCTTGTTATAAAATCAGGAAAAAATCAGAAGCCTTTAATCGGGCTAAAACGGTAGTCGGTTAAAATCAAAAAATACGCGATATATTCAATCACTAGAAAATTTCAACCACTGCCCGGCATTTATTGCCATTTTGTTACGTTATAATTACTGTTACTTCGTTATATATATAGCGTATAAGTATGCAACGTCTGAAAAATTTATTTATAACCAAATCTAAGTATGGCCGGAAAGATCTGAAAATAGAAATTTGGAAAACAAATACTCTGAATTTTCCAAAAATTAATAATATTAAAAAAATTTGGAAATTGTAATAATACTTAAATGTTTAGGAATAAAATAATAAATAAAATTAACAATAAAAACGATAGGATAAGTTTAAATGTTAAAAAATAAGCTGGTATTCTAAAGTTTTATAAGCTAACATAATTTAAGAATGTTAAAAATAAAGTTTAAAAAAAAAATCAAAAAAAAAAAACCGGAGAAAGCTCCGACTAAATATATATTAAATTATGAATATTTAAAATTTTGCATTTTCTGACGTATTTAACTACTTTTTTAACTAAGTATTTAATTACCTGCGTTAAAGTATATCTTAATGTTAATGAATTAATATACGCTATTAATATCTATGTTTTTTAATTTACATAAATTCAATAACAAATAATACGATTAACTTGTTGCCTTACTACACCCAAACATACTGACAATAATCATTTTGGTGTATAGTCAAATACTGTCAAAAAAAAAAAACAGAAACAAAATTTTGAAATACAATCACGGCAAATCACTTAATAGAATAACAAACATTAAAGAAAAGATGAAAACAATTTAAATTCCGATTGTGAACGCTACAAATGACTATCAATTAAAACTGATACCAAGTACTAAAACCCATTTTTTTTTATTCGAAAAAAAAAACAAAAAAAAAATCGAGAAAAACAAAAACAAAACGATGTTATATGAGAATGACAGTTATCTGCCAACATGTTATTTTTCACGATAATTTTCAATGCATTTAACATTGCCAGCAACTATAAATGAATTTATAGTTTTTATTTTTATTTTCCTTTTGGTTAACTGTAAAATCAAATTTCCAAAAAATAAAAAAAAATTAAATTACTATATATATATAAACATACACAAACATATTCATTTCAGCAGACACCCAAAAATTTTTTAAAAACATGCAATCAAAGTTATAAACTAAATATAGAAAAGATAAATGCAAAATATAGACCAGACCAGATCATTTATTTTATGTTTTCATTTTTAAACTGCTTTCAAAACGATTCAAAGAGAGCGGGACAAAGAATGGGAGAGACAAATCTCCATTTGGATGAAGAATTAACAAAAAAAAAAACAACAAAAAAACAGAAAAGAAAAACGAACAGTTTATTTTTTGCTTTAACGAAATCCTTTTAAATTACAGTAATTGAGTTGACATTTTTCTAAACTGTTTTTTTGCCTTCGAAAAGAGAAGAAACGCAAAAATAAAAAAAAATAAACAATTTTAATGAGAAATGCTTTAGTATGCAAAATATATTTTGTTTTGTTGTTGTTTTTGTTGTTGCTTAGTTTTGTGACTTTATATCAATTTTATTTCATTTATTTTTATTAAGGTCAAATTACGAAATCATTGGATTATCAGTTTATTTTGAAAAAATTATTCAATTGTTAAATATACGCGCTCAATCATTTAAAAATTTAAATTTTGAACATGCAATACAGTTAGTTTTGCCTGGCCTGTTTAAAAATTATTCTTTGCAAACATATTGTTTAGCACAGTTAAAAAATCTAAAATTTTTGAGTTTTACTAAAGGGCTCCATATAAATTTAACTAGTTTAGTTTTTCTGAATGCTGTTAAATCAATATTCTGCCGAAATGAGTTATCGGATAAAAGAAATATAGTGACTTTATTTTAAGTCATGAAAGACTTTTTTGTGCAACTAAAAATCAATACAAAAAAAAATTTTTTTATAAGAAATTGATATATATTTGTTTATCTGTGAGTTATAAGTATATAATTAATTTTTTTTTATTGCTCATTCACTGCCTTACCCAGTACGGGGACTTCAGCAAGTTACTAAGGCTAAGCTTCAGTTTCGTGACCATTATTTTCACTAAGCTAATGATTACTCGGCTGCAGTTTAACATTATAAATACACAAATGTTTGTACGCCATCGATTATCTTACACAAGAGTCTTATAATTTTATTTAATATTACGAAATGAACTATTAAAATTATACAAGTACTTTAGTTAAATGACCTGGCCGAAGTTCAAACCCTAGACCTTCTATTTGGAAGGCTAGCGTTCTAACCGATATATACGCCACTGTTCAGATACAAAATTTAATTAGTTATTTTAATAATAATCGGTGACGTATTGGTTAGGATGTCGGCCTTTCAATCGAGTATACCTGTCACACCTAAAAAGAAAAGGCTGAATCACTCACTTATCACATTGTATGTGGCAAGGAACTGTTCATAAATAAGTAAATAATTTTTTATTCACTTATATATAAGGTGTTTACATATTTCTCACAATTAACAGTAATCTGTGGCTCTGTAACTGTGGCATCAAGGCAAATGCAGGAAGAAGAGTAGATCCATTGCAGCCCGATTTTTGTAGAACCATGAATGTAGATGACCATGAATTAATTTCAACCTTAACTTTGAATCAAAATCATTTATTATCGCAGACCTGAAAGATCCCTATAGAATAAAGTTTTAAGAGTCAAAGTTCAAAGAATTAAATTAAAAAAATCGCAAAATAATTAAATAAATAGAAGAACCGTTTTTTTCGACTGAGACTTATAAATACCAAAACCAAAAATATTAATTATTTTATATAATAAAACTTTAAAAAAAACTTTGCAATGCAGTCCGAGTTCAGTCAACAAAATTAAAAGCAAGGGAAAACGGGTATTTCCCTTCACAATATAAATGTTACTTGAAATTGAACTAACGATTCGTTTACCTTCAAATGGTCTACTCTGCAAATAAAAAAAAAAATTTCAAGACGAAAGATATATAAAGGAACAATAAAAACAAGTATTACAAACAACTTCACAAACTAAAAAAAAATAAAATAACAAATAATAAAATTAAAACAAAAAGTTATTTTCAAGCAAATTTAATGGAAAATGCCTATTCTTTCGTTATTCTATGAATGTCCTTGAAGAAAAGTGCACTAAAAAAAATTTGTTTCTTTCGCTCAATTTGAAAGAGAAAAAAAACTAAAATAAAACGATTTTTTAAAAAAAAAGTTGTTCCAGCCAACTTTAACCCTTAATTTTTTATATGATCAATAGTTATTTAGTATTACTAATGTTTTTGTTTAATAGTTTTGTAAGTTTCTAACTTTGTAAAATACTTAATTTATTTGTTAAAAATCGTATCCGTGATTATTACTTGTTCTTATCGGATCATAAAAGTCTTCGCTGGAAAAATACGCTCCTTTTACGCTGAAAAAATAAGAGACAAAAATAACTTCTACCCAAAAAATAACTAAATTAAAATTTATTGATATTGTTACAGTGGGGGGCAGAAACCATACTAACAGCTTGATGTGGCGGACCGTTATGCACCCTTGATCTCGGAGCCGCTCGTAGTTCTATAACCCCTAGTTTTGCCAATTAAATTACAATATAAACTGGATTACATTATTGAAGTCATTATCTTTTTCATATAAGACCCTTATTATTAGGTGTTGCAGCGCTTCGATTGGCACAGGACACAGAGAAATGTTTACACAGCCTTTTAATTCTCTGGTAATAGTCGTACCTAATCTTGGCGGAATGACCCCAAGCATTAAGTGGCCTCCCATATCGCTGTTATTAATTTAAGATCACTTTTTTTGCATCTTGCCAGAAGGTCTTCAATTGAAGTGATCCTAGGGAGTGCACTCATTGCTCTTTTGTTTGAGCTTTAGCAAATTCTTCCGCTTTTTCGTTGCAGATTTTTATTTTCTTTGTTACTTCGCTTGGCAGCATAGGATATCTACTAGGTATTTCTATCTGACTTTGTTTGGAGCTCAATTTGGCTCTGTTTATCATCGAAATAAAATTCTTTTTCTCTTGTCAAAATTAAATTTTACTTATCATAGGAAAATATTTAATCTATTGAAGAATAAGCAATGTATAAAGTTCTTAAAAATAGACATTCAGTTATTGCTAACCATATATATTTAATACCTTTTCAATTTTACTTTAATTACTTTGATCAGAAAAAAATTCTTTCAAAAATTTTTATATCATTCAAAATTATATTTAATACAAATTCCATGAAATGCATATCTTTTTAAATTTAGGATCCCTTAGGGGCTTTGACAAATGATAAAATTGTAAATTATTTATTTTTTTTTGCAAATTATTTTTTTATTTATATTTTGTAATTTTTCGAAGGTTTTTAAGACATTTATTTTAAAACCAATCAATTGACTAAATATTTGATAACTATAGATATTTTTAAAAGAAAACTATAGATAATTTTAAAAGAAAAACATTAAAAATTACTTTTAAAAAAATTAACCAAAAACCAAGGTTTTCGACTTCTTATTTCCAAGGTTAGACTGCAAAGTTAAAGTTAATTTATTTGTTTAGGTAACCAAAGTTTAAGGCAATTGTTAAATTTATTTTACCTAATATTAGTGTAAGCCCATATGTAATTTTATATGAGTGTAAACTATAGTTAGAGACATATTAAAATTACGCCTTCGTTTGTAACACATCGAATAAGGTTCGTTAGATATGGGTCAACTATTTGGATCAAATCAACAAGCAAATCAATTTAGGTTCGCCCCTCTGTTCGACAGCACGATCAAATGTAAAAGTGTTAGAGTGTTAGAGTCTGGAAATTCACCTTAAGCGTTATGTATATAGAGTAAATCTTAGAGTAGTGCCCTTAGAAATGTTATGACATATCTGTTAAATTTAAAATACAAAGGGATTTAATATTGATTTCAGTAACTAATACATAAACTAAAAAATTATAACAGGGCTAACAAATTTGAAATTTTTAAAAATACTTGAACCATATTTTTGGGTAGCTGTCATACATTAATCTTAGTTCCGTTAGTTCGGAACTAATTTAAATCGAGCTTGATATATAAAATTGCAAACTTAAGTAACAAAGCAAATATTGGTAGAACTTGAATATATTCGAACCGAGTTTTGGGGTGAAGAATTTCGAGTAATTTAACCCAGTTTATCCACAGTTTAGGATAACCGTCATATCATTTTCTTTGAGGAATTTTTTAATATAGTACAGAACTACCAATTGAAATAGAGAATTTTTAAAAAAACAAAGGAAATATTTTTAAACATTGTGATGGGTTTTGAACTAAGATCTACATTCACTTGGGAAACTATAATCTTCCTTGCTCTTAAAAAAAACTTTTAGAATACTTTTACAAAAATTAACACAACTTATACAATGACAATCGATTGAATATCAATATAGTTTTAAAAAATACTACATGAAATTTTAAAAACAAATTAGTATGTTAACAAAATTTTAACATCAAAATATTTAATAATCCAAAATGAATATACACTTTTTTTTATTCACTACCAATGGCATTTACCCAATTCTATTTTATGGCTCAAAAGAAATTAATCTTTTAATTTCTATTTTCTTCTATTTCATCCCAGATTAATTTGTTAGAAAACAATTTAAATCCAAATGCAATAAAACGACATAATTTCTTAATTTAAATTTTTAATTATCATTTTACAAAAAAACATTTTCATACTTTAGTAATCACAATTGTAATCATTTATATTTGGTACTTTCTATTTGAATAATTAAAAGATTTTCTACATAACACATATGTTTAACATAAAGAATAACATTGAATTAATCTACATATACATATGTATTATCTATCTATCTATATATATAAAAGGGAAAGTTTGTTTGTATGTTTGTTTGTTTGTTTGTTTGTTTGTATGTAGCGAATAGACTCCTAAACTGCCCAGCCGATTTTCATGAAAATTTGTATATAGAGGTTTTTGGGTACGGAAAGAAATCGTGGCCCAAAAATTTTGCTCTAACGGACCTCCAAGTTGGGGCTGTGGTGCAAGTATTTAAACTTCTTTGTTCTAAAATGAAAACGGTTTGACCGATTGACTTAAAATTTTGTATACGTGATGCTCTTTGAGAATTGAGTTGACCCTATTAACAGTTTTGGAATTTGTTAACCCATGTCGGGCCGACGGGTGGTCAAAAAAAATTTTGGGTCCAAATTTTGTCCGATTTTACAAAATTCTGTTTTGGCTAAAAAGAAAGCCCCAAAAAAAATTTTGTTGAGTTCCATTAACCCATTGCGGCCCAACAGCTTTTTATAGGTTTTTTCAATACTTTACTCTAAATCCAAAACGGTTTGACCAATTGACTTCAAATTTGGTATACGTGATGCTCCTTGAGAATTGAGTTGACAGCATTAACAGTTTTGGAATTTGTTAACCCATGTCGGGCCGACGGGTGGTCAAAAAAAATTTTGGGTCCAAATTTTGTCCGATTTTATGAAATTCTGCTTTGGCTAAAAAGAAAACCCGAAAAAAAAATTTTATTGAGTTGCATTAACCCATTGCGGCCCAACAGCTTTTTATAGGTTTTTTCAATACTTAACTCTAAATTAGAAACGGTTTGACCGATTTTTTTCAAATTTTGTATACGTGCTCCCCTGTGAGAATTGAGTTGACACTATTAACAGTTTTGGAATTTGTAAACCCATGTCGGGCCGACGAGTGGTCAAAAAAAATTTTGGGTCCAAATTTTGTCCGATTTTACGAAACTCTGCTTTGGCTAAAAAGAAAACCCCAAAACAAATTTTGTTGAGTTCCATTAACCCATTGCGGCCCAACAGCTTTTTATAGGTTTGTTCAATACTTTACTCTAAATTCGAAATGGTTTGGCCAATTGACTTCAAATTTGGTATAAGTGATGCTCCTTGAGAATTGAGTTGACAGTATTAACAGTTTTGGAATTTGTTAACCCATGTCGGGCCGACGGGTGATCAAAAAAAATTTTGGGTCCAAATTTTGTCCGATTTTATGAAATTCTGCTTTGGCTAAAAAGAAAATCCCAAAACAAATTTTATTGAGTTGCATTAACCCATTGCGGCCCAACAGCTTTTTATAGGTTTTTTCAATACTTAACTTTAAATTAGAAACGATTTGACCGATTTTCTTCAAATTTTGTATACGTGCTCCCCTGTGAGAATTGAGTTGACACTATTAACATTTTTGGAATTTGTAAACAGATGTCGGGTCGGCGGGTAGTCAAAAAAAATTTTGGATCCAAATTTTGTCCGATTTTTCGAAATTCTGCTTTGGCTTAAAAGAAAGTCCTAAAAAAATGTTGTTGAGTTCCATTAACCCATTGCGGCCCAACAGCTTTTTATTAATTTTTTGGTTATTTTACTCTAAATTAGAAACGATTTGACCGGTTGACCTCAATTTTTTTATGTGTGAAGCAACTTGAAAATGGAGTTGAGTCTGTTAATAGTCGGTCCTACGTTTGGTCAAAAAAAATTTTTTGGAAGTAAATTACGTCAAATTTTGGAAAGTAGTTTGTACTGCTTTGAATTACAGAAAGTTTCAAAAATTACTAGAATAACCCTAGAAAATCGTTTTAAAAAGATTGCTCTCATACATTTTAAAATTTACATGTGACAACCGTGTGTAATTTTTGTGCTAACTTTTTGCAGTAACATCAACTTCAATTAAACCTCCAATGAGAGGCGCAGCAACGCGCACCGGGTATTAGCTAGTATTTTATATAATTTACTGAATTTTATTTAAAAGAAGACGAGAAATGATTGTTACAAAAAGAAATGCAATTGCACTGATGATAGTAATTATTTGTGTTACAATTACGTGATTAAAATTAACAAAGAAATATAAAACTTAAAAGTAAACCTAATATTATTTTTTGACATTGGTAAGGGTAGATGTGTATTAATGTTATTTGCATAAATTGTATAGAGAAATTTAAATATTACAGTTATTTACAAAAATTTTATGACATTAGAATTTTTTCTCTAGTGTTGGAAGAATATAATCATTAAAGATTCATTGATTACTTTCTTGATTAACTAATCTTTGGGTCAACTAAGTTTTTTTTTTTTTTTAGTGCTAACTGTTCAACTCTAAGGCTAATAAGCTAGTCTATACCATAGGTAAAGTTGGAACAGGGGCTCATATTATATTCGTGTTATTAAAATTGATCTTAATAAATTCCACATACAATTTAAACATGAGATATTACTAGGCCTTATAAAATGTAGAAACGTCTTAGATTTTCAAATGATGCAATCCTATATTTGTTTTTATTGTAATATTATGTATATTTGTAGCATATAACTGCATTCTAAATCTGTGAGTTATATTATTCAACTAAATTATTGGTTTATATATTGCATTTGTTTATATTGTTATATTATTGTATGTTTTATTAGAGATATATAATTATTAATTATTGTTTAAGCCATTAATTTGAACCCAATGGCGAAGGGTAGTTGAATCGAGTCGCAAACCAGAAAAGTTTTTTTTAATTTCACCGGGATTCGAAACCTGGCCTTTCCCATGAAAGGACGGCACTCTAACCACTGTGCCACATAGCTATTAATGGTATGTTAGTTTATGGTAATTAATGGTTGTTATAGTATGGTAGTTGATGGTAAATGGAATTATAATGAGCTTTCCCAAAAATACGAATACAGTAAGACAATAACTGATTACAAAAGAAATAAAGACAGCTATGGCCAAGTATGCAAAGTACCCATTGGTAAAACAATTACTTGATCAAGATTCCGATGTTAAGGTCAAATTTAGAATGTTTAAAAATGGGAAATTTAAAATGTCTGGGAAAAAAGTGGATTAAATCAACATGCTTTGGGAAGATTCTCAGAAATCTTAGAAAAACATATTCAAGGCAACGAAACAAAATAAGACAGGAAAACGTCTAAGGAACAAGCGGTTAATATATAATTGGTGCAGAGTCAGAAGTCCTAATAGTCAAAATTCCCATTAGGTTTCTCTGCTGCTGAACTATTATATTAATTCAAGAATTGATTCCATTCTTGTTTAACTAACCTCGAAGATGGTGATTGGATTTTTGTCTTATAGTAGGAAACAGTCAAATCGGAATTTTAGATTTTTTAAAGTCGGAACAGTAGATCATATGGAACGTCTGACTTATATTCTTATACTATATGTTTTCATTTAAAAGACTTTTTTTTAAATTTGGATATAAAAGTTTACAATCATAATGCAGGTATCATAGCAGTAGCAAAGAAACAAATGAAAATGTTTTAAAAACTCTATAAAACATTTCAATTTACAACAACAATTAATCCAAAAAAGAAGAATTACAAATGATAAAAGTAAATTATTTGATATTGAAAGAGGAAAAGAAAAATGAAATGAAAATACAATTGCAACATGGAAAAGATATAAAATACAAATACAAACTATGAAAAGTTTTTATGATTTACAAAAGGACATTCTTATGCTTCTTGTCTTTATAAAATTTTTATTTGATTTTACTAAAAGTTGAAGAGAGGAAGATATTATTAAGATATTTTATTAAATTGAGCAGACTCCCTTGAGAATTTTTGGTATTATTATCCCATGATCTTGTAAAGCAGCTGAAAAGGAAAATCATTCGGTTAAAGTGTAGTTAGAAATATATTTGTTGAAAAAAAAAAAAATTTTTAAACGTCAGCCCGAAATGGGTTAAAAACTTTCAGCTCATTTTTAATTATTTAACTGGCTCTGAATTCGATTACCTTTCATTATTCAAAACATTATTAATTTTTGGAGAAAAAATTAAAAATCCTTACAAAGGCTTTTGTGCCACAATGGGTTAAGTGATTTTTACATGAAGTTTTAACTGCAAAAGTTCCTAAGGTCAATTTTATGGATAAAAATTCATAATTATGTAAGGCAAATGTTTTATTTTTTGAACTTTATGTAAACAAAGTTTTCCCAATTCAAAATTTCCTATTTATTTTAAGTCACATATGAAGTTTTGAAAATTTTATTTAAGTATTATGAGTTCCAATACTGTAGGCCTACTGATGAGTCTAGTAGTGCCGAAATCGTAAACAACATTCTATAATATACTTGCTCATCAATCAATAACAATGGATCTGAATCTATGCTGTGGAACTTGTAATTTGATAAATTACATTTTTTTCATTACCGTTTGATTAAAATAAAAAATTTCTACAAAATTTAATTAAAAAATAATTATTTTATTCGATATTTTAATTAAATTCTTTGAATATTTCTGTTAACTGTTAAAAAAAGTTTCTTTCAAAAAATACTAGTGATTTTATGCTAGGGAACTGATAATAAAAACAATTTCAAACAACTTTTTACTATTTAATTTTCCGGAGAAAAAATTTTAAATATAGAATAGAATTATTTCAAAAATACTAATTAATCTAATTACTATCTAATATTTTGAATATTGTCCATTAGATTCAAACACATTTTAATGCTTATTGTATTGAATTATCCATTCAAAAACAATAGACTCTTTACTAGACATTCACTTTGATTATTAAAATTATTCTATTAGCGCTATCTTTATAAATAAAATCATTTCTTTCTATGAAAATCAATTCTTCTATTGATGTCATCAATGCTTCTATGGATGTCATCAAAAGATAAAACCAACAGCACAAAAAGAAATTAATCGGAAAATCAATAATATAAAATTTAAAAGATAAATTCCAACTAATAATACTAATGGAGGTTCTCACAACATTATTTAATTTTTGGAATTAGACTAAAAGAGCTTGAAATTTTATTTGAGGAAACTATTAAATAAAATTAACAATTCTGGGATATATTTAAAATTAAAGAAAGATTGGTTTGTTATGATACCAACATTCATAATTTCTACTTATTCAAATATTTTCTATTGTTTCCAGATTTTAGCAGAAATTAAAGAATTTTATTATTTTTGTATTAATTCTATTGAATATTCGAAATATATTGTGATATTTTCTAGTAAATAAAATTATATTAAAAAATTCTCATTCTTGTACTAAACCAAGTAGAACTCTTTAAAAGGCATCAAAAGCTTCATCTGTTACGTTAATAAATTCGTCCCTCAATGAAGATTAAATTAAAGTTGATGTTACTGCAAAACCACAAAAATTACACATGGTGTATGTAATACACATGGTGTAAATGTTAATTTTAAAATGTATGAAAGCAATTTTTTTAAAACAATTTTTTTTAGGATTATTCTAGAAATTTTTGAAACTTTCTGTAATTCAAAGCAGTACTAACTACTTTCCAAAATTTGACGTAATCTACTTCCAAACATTTTTTTGACCAACCGTAGAACCGACATGTGTTACCAAACACCAAGCATGTTAACAGACTCAACTATATTTTCAAGGTACTTCACGCATACAAAATTTGAAGAAAATTGATCGAACCGTTTCTAAAAAGTAAAGTAATGGAAAAATCTATAAAAAACTTTTGGCCGCAATGGGTTAACTGAACTCAACAAAATTTTTTTTCTTTTTAGCCAACGCAATACTTCGCAAAATTGGACAAAATTTAGTTCCAAAATTTTTTTTGACCAACCGTCAGGCCGACATGGGTTAATATATTCTTAAACTAGTGTCAGTTAATTGTGTCAGCTCAATCCTCAAGGAGCATCACATATACAAAATTTGTAGTCAATCGGTCCGTTAGTCCACAGACCAAACTTGGCAAAAAAAAAAATCTTTGATCCACGATTTCTTTCCGTACTCAAAAACGTCTACATACAGATTTTCATGAAAATCGGCTGAGTAGATTAGAAGTCTATTCGTTACATGCAAACAAACAAACTAACAAACTTTCGCTTTTATATTTATATATTTTATTTTCAAATGTCTAATTTACATTCTTCTTCTTCTTCTGATGCCAGCATATGGTTCTTTTTTCAGCATATTAATTTTACGTTAAGGTGGCAACAATATTGCCATACTCCATTATATTTGTGGCCGTATGAACTAAATCTGCAATGGTGTGCAAACCAATTCACTTCCTGATACTTCTTAATACTAAGAACATTAATTTACATTAATACATTTTAAATGTCAAATTTTCAGTGTTACCAAGTCTTAAATAATTATCAACCTAGTATCCAAACTTTGTATTTCCATTTTTATTCTATTCCAGAAAATCCATTTTACAAACAAACAAAGCAAGTAAAACTTTATTTATTTGTAACTTTCCTATACTAAAAATTACTTGTTATACTTTCAAACGTGCCTTTGTTACACTATTGTTTGATTGGGGAGAAAAACTTCCCAGGAATTAAAAACCTTTAATGATTTCAAAATTAAAACTTAACTTTATTAAGTTTTTGGTTCATGTCTAATTATTTTATTTTTTTTTTGTGCTTCTTTTCTCTTTTTTTTTTATTTTTTAGCATTCTTTACTTTTCTTTATTAACACAACTACAATTGTACACATACTTACATATCCCAAATAAATTATATAAATTTTTGGACTTTTATTTGATTTTTCAACTTTCTATCTTTGATTCTTTGCTTGAATCTTTGTTTTGTTTTTTTTTTTGTGTACTGTTGGCAGGTCCTTAGCAGCTAGATACACAAAATGCATTATTTCTAAAGAACAAATATACAAATGTTTTATAATAGAAAGAATTTTAATTAATTATTTTGAAATTTTGTATAATGTTAGTAAGAATAAAAAAATCAAAAATAAAAGATATGAATAAATATTTATCTATTCGAATGTTGTTTTATAGTATGAACATTACATATACAGTTAAAAAAGTTAAAAGTTAATAATACAGTTATAAAAACTGACTAATAAATTGTTGGAATTCGTTTGAAATGGTCAGTTTCATTTGACACTTTTAATATATTTGTGATTAATGACATTTGAAAAATGTTTTTAAGTTAGAAATGTCAAATATTTAAAATATTATTATTACTATTATGACTATTATGAATGATGTAATAGAGTTGGCAATCACCATTGATTATTACTAAATTATTACCCCTGGGACCTATATTGTATGATTTTGTACGATTGTATGACATTTCATATAAATAACTATAATAATCAAAACCATCATCCGTTATCATAAAAAAATCATTCGTGAAGTCATAGGTTTTCAAAACGAAGCGGACATATCATACATACAAGCAAGCTAATTGAAAAGAAATTAAAAGTAACTAATACTAAAAAAATTAAAATAATATAAAAATTGCAGAATCAAATATAAAAAGTTAAATACATAAAATTTTTAATAATTAGATGATTGACATTTTATGCGTATGACTCGTTATGACTATTATAGTTATGGTTGTGAATTTTGATATTATATGTAATCATATCGAATGTTTATCGAAAGTTCATATGAAGTCATATGACTATTATAGTTTGGGGTATTGTTAATGCACAATTCAAGTTCACTTTGCATTTAGAAAAATTAATTGTCTTATCAAGTGATTAAATAAATAGTGACCACTAGAAAATGTACTCAGAAAGAACTATAAGCAGATTAAGTGTAGTTAATATGATATCATATAATTTTGAACGATTTATCAAAATTGATAATTCAATACTTCATATAATCTGCCTATTACTTATAAAACTTTTTGACTATTAATTCCATTTAGCTTAGAAAAAAAAAATTAAACTATAAGTACACTTCATGCCTTTATACTATTTCTGAAAAGTTATGAAAGGCCTTTTAATTTTTAAGTACTCGTATAATCTTAAACAGTGTATTTATAATCTTAATTTTCGAAAACACAGAAATTGTGTATGCAATAACTGTTAAATTGGTGGAAGATAACTGGAAAATTGACGGTAGAATACGGTAAAATATTACGCATAATTAATGGGAAAATTGACAGTTAAACAGGGTAGACGTGTGTACTAACTGTATGAGTATTTTAACCGAAGTTGTACTCTATAATCAGTACTGAGTCTATAATATCACCAGTACAGAAACAGCTAATATTAGTTCTGAAAAGAGTGCTTTAGCACTAACTTAATCACTACATAGGTTAGTCATTATACAATTCAGATAATAATTTTAAAATATTTTCATTAAATGCATTTACTTCTACGAATAAATACTTAACATATATTTTTATTGTAATAAGTACAATACATTCCATGATATTAAAAAGATTTCATTAAAAAGCGGATTTTTGTTTCAAAATAAACAAAAAAAAAAAAAAACTAAAACGAGTCTTAATTTTAGAAGTTGAATTTTACCATTTACATTTTAGATTATAACTAGAAAATAAAAAACAAATAAGTAAAATAAATTTTTTTCTTTTTTAAAAAAAATCATATTTTCTCAAACACATATGGGAACACATACAAAAAGTTTTTGGTTTGTAAAAGTTTGAAATATTCTGGGAAGTTGATTACCAAACATTTTAAAATTTTTTTTTTTTTTGGTTTTTAAATGTTGTTTCGTTTAAATAAATTCTTTAACAGAAACTTTTTAATTTATACATTACATTTATCTATATATACATATTACATATATATATGTATATAAATTTTATATACATATGTTTTAAAGTATACAAGTATTTAATATTAACTAATATAAATTATTTCAAAGATCTATTTCTCAATTAGCTATTGTACAAATATATACATATATGTATATAAATATAAGTATTTATAAATAATTCTTCAAAATTTATACGAACATACATATAGATACAACTGCATGCGAAAGTATTTCTAAGTTGTTTGTGGTTATGTGTGCAATGTACATAATACGTTCTTATGTTTAATTATGTAATCATTAGCAAAAAAATTTTTGGATTACTACCAAAGTTCGAAAGTCAAAATTCGAAAACCAAATTTTCGAAATTTCAAATTCTCGAAAATCAAAATCGCGAAATTTAAAAAACACTGGTAAGGATTATAATCTTGTTTTCCAATATCCCGCTAGATTATTCTATGCGTTTGGACAAAAAATATGGAATCTCTCTTTTCTTGAATATTTAGTTTAATTCATTGTATATGTACCGCTGTTGAACACGAACAGAGGAATATCTGCTTTTTCAGAATATTTAATTTAAATTATTGTATAATTAATTGTTGAATAGCCGGCTATTGGAAAATAGAAAGCCAAATTTTGTACCCCAAGGAAGTAATTTTCATTCATTCATTATAAATATTCAAAAACAATAATTATTATTTAATAATATATGATTATTTTGAAATTTCAAGATTTTAAATTTCGCGATTTTGATTTTCGTAATTTTAATATTTCATAAATTTGATTTTCGTAATTTTGATTTTCGAGCTTTTGATACCGACCTAAATTTTTTTACAGTGTGTCTAGTTTAATACCAATTTAGTAAGACAACTTTTCTATGTTAGTGTATTGTCATAGTACGAACAATTTATTGTGTCAGGTGATCTTCACATTTGTCCACTCCACTGTTTATGACAGGTCTTCTTCTAATACTATGCAATGTCATGGTTTTTTTGCTAAGATTTTCGTTTGGCTATATTTGATAAAATGGCTTAAAGTTGAAAAATAAGTTGACGAAGTCACACACTACCCATATAACACCGTATAGTTACATTGGGTGGATTTCGGGCTAACCAAATGACGTTAATTACACGACTAAACATGATTATATATACCTGCAATTATTTATAATTTTTCTTTTAGTATAAATAGTTTTTATTTACTAATATTTTCCCTTCTAATATTTTTTCTTTAAGGTAATAATCCGGTAGCGAGCTTGCCTTTACTGGTGAGGCTCCAAATAATGTTAGGGGCAAATTGATCATGGAACTTAATGTTTTCATGTTGATTCTGTTAATCTTAGCGATGTTTGCAGTGTACTTTACAAATGGTCGAATAAAATTTACTAACGTAACTAATATTGACCAAATCCAATCAATTTTGACTTTTGTTTTGTAGTACTCATAATACTCGTTAACTTTGAGTACTCAATTCATTTACTGGTAATCCGCTACACAACATAGCATAAATTTTTTTTACTACGAAATTATCCCAGCTCTCTATACTGCAGCGCCACTGAACGCCACCATTGACTTATATTCTTTAATATATTATTGCTATATGTTTTCTTCTATGACACTCTGTACTATTTAAGAATATAAAAAAACATTAATGTAAATAGATTTTCTTCCTATATAAATATTTCTTAAAATATTGACCATACAATTCCAGACATATCATTTTAACAACATACATATATATACACTTATGTATATGTTATATAATATGTATATCATGTGCATAATTACATTATCCTTAATTACGTATATAAATATATACGTATAATTTTCATATAAATTTCTTAAATAAATTCTATTTTTGAAAATGTTTACATACTCGTATATAAGAAATACATTTATGCAATATTTCTTTAAATTTTCACTTTAAAAACTAAAGAAAGAGAAAGATAACATTGTTATTCTTTTCATTTTCAATTTTATTTTGTTGTTGTTTTTTTCTCCAAAATTAAAATATTATATTTTATATATTATATATTGATATATAAAGTCAGTATACGGGTCAGTGAATATAATGTAATTAAAATAACTTATTATGTTATTTACTAAAATATCAAATTATATGTTTTATATATATTTACTTTTATTTTATATTGTATATGTATATGTATACTATATAAACATTTTTTAAATACATTTTAAAAAGTAATTTTAATTATCATTAAAATTGTAAAAAAAAACAAACACATACATATGTTCTAAAATATGATTACATATGTATATATAAATATTATTATTATAATTTATTAAAACAAAAACAAAAAAAAAAATTAAAAACTTTATTTTTTACTTTGATCCTTTTAATCCTTTTAAAGAAAATCTAATTCAATTTTCACAAACAATTTTCAAAAAAGAAGTTTAATTTTAAATAAATACATATATATGTATGTTTTATGTATAATATATAGAAAAAAATAATAAGAAGAAAAAATTTATTTTTAATTTAAGAAATTAAAAGATAGATTAATTATTATTTTTTAGTTTTTTATCATTAGTTTTTTTTTACTAATAAATTATATTAAATATGCAACCTTTGATTTAAGTGAAATTTTTATTTAAGGACATTTATAACTATTTTATAAAATTTTTAAAATAAAACAAAAATGAATATATAGTTGCAATTGTCAACTCTGTAATATCAGTGTGAAGGTTATATTTTGTTTATAATACATATATGATAATATTTCTTTCATACATTCGTTTAATATAAATAGTAGTATTGTATTTAAATTGTTTAACAGGTGACATTCACTCTTTTACAAGTGACATTCAGATATTTGACTTATCTCAAGTTTTAAACAGATTAATTTAAATTACCAACTTATAAACTAATGATTTTAAGCAATTCATATGGTGGAATATGGTTTTGCAATGGTGACTGATGGTTTGATAATCACGAATGATGGTTTAATAATCACGAATGATGGTTTGAGAATCGCTACTGTTAGGTTGATAATCATGACTGATAATTTGACAATCAAGACTGATGATTTAAAAATCTCGACTGATGTTTTGATATTCGTCACCGATGATTTGATAATCCCGACTGGTGATTTGACAATCACGATTGATGGTTTGATAATCGTGACTGATGGTTTGATAATCGCGACTGATTATTTTATAATCACGACTGTTTGTTTAACAATCACGATTGATGGTTTGATAATCGCGATTGAAGGTTTGATAATCGTGACTAATAATTTGATTTTTACGATTATCTTCCATTTAATAAACGTGACTGATGGTTTGATAATCGTGACTGATGGTTTGATAAATGCGCCTGATGGTTTGATAATCGCGACTGATAGTTCACTGGTTGCCACTGGTTGTTGACAATAACGACTGATGGTTTGATAGTCGGAACTAGTGCTTGATCATAACGACTCATAGTTCGATAATCGCGACTGATAGTTTGATAATAAAGACTGACAGTTTGATAATCGCGGCTAAAATATTTAAAGCTTTTTTAAAATTTCTAAGGGTTGAGAGCCTTTATCGCAATTTTTGTTATACGTTAGAAAAAAGTGTGTGGATGCCTTTATCGAAATTAAATAATTACATTAAAACAAATGCTCATCTCTACATGAAGTGGTTTGATGGGACCGAAATCGTTTATCAGACGAATGCATGTTTTGTACTTTTTTCGAATTATATCAGTGCCTATTGAGAAGTTCCAACCCAAATTTGTGAATTTTTACTCTATTTGAGTGTGTTGTACATTTTAAAAATTCTGAGGAGAACGTGTGAAAAGTAAGTTTTACATATTTGATCGAGAAGTAACAGAGGCTTTTGAATTCAATGGAGAATACAAGGATGCTAATATCTACGAAATCGTGTGTTATATGTGGATTTAAGGAAAGTAAGTTTTTAATATGTATTATGAATATAGTAAGGAATAAAATATATCCCGCAGGGATACTAGATTTTACATCAAATGTCAAATTATAAACCATCTAGTTATAAACTGACTAGTATTAGACTAGTATTTTATTATTATAAAAATTCCCAGACTAAATATAAAATTTAGAGGTTGCTAACCTCTAATAAAATCTTTTCAATTATACACTTTTATTTTAGAAAATCATTTTAAACAAAAGTGTAAAACAAAATTAGATAAAGACATTTCATTTCTATTTATAAATTTAAGCTTCTCTTTTAGCATATAAAAATGCAAATGGCCTGCATAATTTTTTAAAATTTTAAATGAATTCTTTCAAACACTACCCCAAAAAGTTTTTTTTTATAAATTTGTTGTAAAATCTTTTACTTCTTCTCGTATTATTAAGAAAAGGACGATAATTTAAAAAAATTAATAAAAAACAATTGGTATTTTAATATTAATTTTAAATTTGATATGTTATCAACGTTTGTTTGACCTTATATTGACCTTGATTATATGAGTTAGTTTAATTCAATTAAAATAAGACAATATAAAATTCTAGACTGTTTTATTTGATTAGATTTTTTAAATTGCACATTTATTTTAATTTGGAAAAATTTTAATTTAGATTGTAAACTATAACTGTAATTTTTTAATTGTAAATGAAACTTGTAAACATTTTAAATCAAAATCGGATGTTCCTTGTCGGTGGGTTGTCTTTTATAACTAGTTTTGAAATTAATCAAAACAATAATATTTAACAAATATCAATAATAAAATTTCATTAAAAACAATTGTATATTAATAAATTATTTAATTTAGACTTATAACTCACAGAAATGAATTGTAGATCGAAACTTACTAACTATAACTCAAAATTTGAGATATTATACATCTTAGAATACCCAGTTCTGTCTCAAACCTCAGTTCTAATAATAAGAATTATGTTTATAATACCTATCTCTTCCAACGGGGAATAGCTTCTTAGTGCCTGACAGTCGAATAATTATTTTAGAAAAAAAACCAATTTATAAAAGTCTTAGTACCTATCAGAATTGATAATCATGAACATATGACAAAAAAAAGCATTATACTTAGTCTATTCCAAAAGAAATTGATCTATCTCTAAAATATAATTCATTTTCCGTTTGAATTATTAAAAAAGTCTATATCCCACCCCATTATAAGACGAAGTCAGAACATCTCAGCGAATAATACGACTGAATTATTTTTTTAATTGGTATTCAAAATAATAAAAAACCATTTAAGAAAAAAGTAGATTGATGACCACGATTAAATAAATAAAAGCCAGACAATAGAATAAAAACAGTGAATAAATTATTGAGAAATGTTATTAAAAAATCTTTAACTATTTATTTCTCCAAAAAAAAAGCACAAGTGGCATCCGTAGTCATGTACATTTTCCCATCACTAATTTAATATTTCCTTCAAAATCAACAACGTCATTATGATGTCTGATGATATCAAGTATAAAAAAATGTTTATTATTTTCTTTTTTTATTTAATTGTTTTTACTTTAACTGTTTTACCCTTTAATAACATTACCATTTCTATTTCAATTTAATTTTAAATTTTTATTACTGCAAAAAAAAAATCTATTTAAAAAAAAAAATAACAAAAATAAAAATACATAATCAGATTCAAAAATTAAAAATTTAATTTACATAATTTGTATAATTTTATATAAGTCTACAATTTTATACATTTTTTACACTTTATAAGTAGTTTTTGTCTTATTCTTTTTATATTGCTTTTCTTCTCTTAATTTTTAGTTTTCTGAAGATCTCATCATTTTTTTACAAAAAGGTCAAAAGAAAAATTATAATACAAAAAAAAAATACAAGACGAAATAAAAAAAATTTAAATTTGAACGGTTGAACGGTTGAATAATTGTATTTCAAGTTTTTAAAAAAAAAAGCCCCTTGAAATATGCATTTTGAGTAAGTTTGTAATAAAATCGCCTAAAAGTACGCAATATGAGAAAATTTGTAATAAAAGCCCCTTAAAGTATGCAATATGTGCAAAATATGTAAGGGGAAAATGTAAAATTTATTGTTAGGAATCCTGGTGGCATATTGGGTTTCAGCTACTCACATTTAAATCGAGGAACATCGAGTTTGATCTCAGTTTAGATCATAATTTTTTCATTGAAAATAGAGTTACAAAAACAGTAATTTTTCTTCAGAAATTTCCTTGGTAACCAAACCATCAAAATATTTAATTATAATATACACAAAATAAATAGTATTAATTAAAAATTAAAAATAGATTAGATCATATGATGGTCCGGATAGGCGATGATGTTAATAATTTAATTTAGTATATTAATTTTCTTTTGGCTGATGCCTTAGTTTTTTATCACGTAAGTTTATTTCTCTTTCAATCTAATCTTCCATTTCTTGATAAATAAGGCAATAGAGTTTTCAATCAAAATACAATTGCAATACCTTAACTTAAGTTAAGGTATAAATTCAATCTATACTTCCATAGCCTTTATTACTCATAAAATTATAAAGTAATTATTAAGCAACCAGACGGACAACTTAATTATAAAATATTTTACCATTTAATTCAATTCTAATAATATTTCATTAAATACTGAGTCTAAAAAATTTTCAGAAAAATCACATTCCCTAGAAAAATCCATGAACAAAACACTGATATACACTACACATGTATAATAAAATCAAGTTATAGAAATTTTTAGAACTTGAAGACTATGGGTACAAATATAATAAGAAACATCATTATAAAATATAATTTTTTTTAAAATGTTTCGTTTTGGTTCTCTTTCTATTCATTATTATGATTATTGTTATTGTTATTATTATTGTTATTATTATTGTTACCTATTTTGTTTTAAACTAATGATTGTACAATATAATTACTAAGAATAAAGGCAAAATATATACGAGTATATAGTATTAAAAACAAAGATTATTACATTCATCTTTTTGGAGATTCTCATTAAACATTATGATTTTATTCAATTTTTTTTTTTTTTTTTTAATATGGGGCTTGTTGAATTGAATCTGAATGGTTTCAAGGGGAATTTCATGGATTTGAATTTTAAATCTTTGAAAACAGCTTTTGGAATTCCAAAAGAAGAAAGTGGAATGTAATTGGATATTAAGAAAATCTGTTGTATTAAACAATTACAGGTAATTTAACAGTTAAATATAAATTATGATAGGTTTCATTTTAAAAAAAAAATAGAAAATTCCGTTATAATAAACATAAATAAGGATTAGAGTTCTGGGGTAAGATATTTATATTTACTTTACAAGTTTAAATTAAAGTTGTAATTAGAGTTTAACTAATTTTAAAGATTCTTTAAAAAAAAATTTGTCTAAGAAAAATGTAAAAAAAAGGGATCGGGTACAAATATTCGTATTATAAAATTTCAAATAAAATCTCGATTTTTAAAATTTACGTTTCTAATCATCTTATTTCAATTTGTTTAATTAAATTTAGGTAACTGATATTGTTGGAAAAAAAGTTAAATGGATTAGAAAATTTATGTCGATTTTAAATATTTCAATTGCAAAATCTTGATATACAGTTTGTCCATTTCAAAAAATGTGTTTTTTTTTCTTTTATAAGGTTGTTGAATATTATTTTAAAAGGCCCCTGAAATACTAAACCACCCAATAGTGTAGGATTGAAAACCTCGCCTTGTACCCAAAATATAAGGATAAGCACACAACGCGCTTGCACAGTAAAATGACTGAAGAGTATTCATGAGTTCTTAACGGGTTAAATGGGAAACCCAGAAGATGAGTTGAACTTCTTTCTTGAATTTTTTTAAATCAGAAGTATTCGCAAATACATATGAAGATAATTAGTTAGGTACAAATTCTCGCGTTTCAAAATCTCGCGTGTCAAAATCTCGCGTTTTAAAATTTCGTGTTTCAAAATTTCTAAAATCCCTCCTATTTGAATTTCCTGCTTTTATATTTCAACTGCAAAACTTTTAAAATAGTGATAGCTGCCACCCCAAGCTCCTGTTAAACAAATTATTAAAACCCTGAAAGCAACTCTAAAATCGCTTCCAATTATATTTCCTACATATACATATATAGTATTTCAACTACAAAATTATAAAAAGCTCGAGATTTTGATACACGAGATTTTGATTCGCAAGATTTTCGAGTAGGCTCTCGGGAATAATATGTTCCACAATTTCTGAGTGCATATTAAATAAAAGAGTTAGTATATTTCAGTTTAAGATATAAATGAATGAGTGAATAATTGAACTAATTATTGAAATTCGGCTTTTATATTCAACTCTTAAAATCAATTCAAATTTGTAATATCATCTAAATAAATATTTTGGAAAAGGTGAAATACCCACATACCCACAAATACCCAAAGGTAAAATTCTAATCTAAAATTCACTTCAATAACTCGATAAAAAAAATTTTAAAAATTTTAATTTTAACAAAACTAGATTTTGAGGATTCGGCAATTTTTAGCGCTTCCATAAGAATGATCGTGAAGTATATTTTAAGGAATATAAGTTAATTAGAAGAAGTAATCTGTAATAGGTATTTGAAAGACTATACTTTGGAGGAACTGACAAATTTTCATTTGTATAGTTGTTGGCTGCCTCGAGTTTTTATAAGCTCATTTTTGGATTTGAACTATAACTCAGATTTGTAAAATAAAAATCATCTTATCATATGTAATTGGCTATCAATTAAATAAAAAATTAAAAGTTAAATGGAGACATATTCTTAACAAAAAGTGGCGTTATGATCATATAAAGGGGTTGAAATAAAAAGTACTAATAAAAAGTTATAAGAAAAATTAAAATATCCACTAGCACTGGAAAAATTTAAATGTGGAATGGAAAATGAAATGGAAAATCTTCAAATAATGTGCAATATGTTTTTAAATCTAAAGTTGCCTTCGGCTACAGGATTCCATCGACGAAGAAGAATCCTTAAAGCACTAAAGACTTATTCATTATTTCAAGCTTAGGGCTTGCATAAATAATTCGTTTATCGAGGCTTTTCATAGTCCTTCAATTTATCTGAGCACTAAGAACTACTCTATTATTTCTAAATATTTTAACTTCATCAAATTATTCTTCCAATAATGCTTCAACCCTTTCCAATAATTTGGTTTTATATTGACATAAATAGAAATTTAATTATTCATCTGACTCTACTCTAATAAAGTACTTTAATTCTTGAAATGGTCCATACCAACTTTTAAAATTAATGCAAACCTTAAAAAAAATTTACTTTTAAAAAAAACAATTAAAGAAATTTAAGCCAGATGACTTAATAGTCTTCTTCTTTAATATTTTTTAATTTAATTTATTTAATTTATTGTGTCGATTTCATATTTCATAAATTTAAAACATGATTTTTAATTCTACTGCCAAATTTTCTTCTACATCCATTTTACATTTATTAAACTGAATTAAATTATCTGGTCATTTGTCTGTTTTACTTTTATTTAGGTCCACCATCGAAAGATAAACTTTCTATAAAATTACGAAGAATGGGATTTGTCACAGAAGTTCGAATTTTATGTGTCATATTTAGTGTTATTACTTCCCAAACACATCCCAGAACACTGGATGTATTTGGGAGGTATCCATTTGAGGAAATGTTTAATTTGAGAAAATGTTAATAACTCCCAAACACATTCAAGAACACTGGATGTATTTGGGACGTATTCACATTCTCTCAAATTATAAAAATTATGTTAGCTTATAAACGTTCTTAACTCTATTTTAATTATAAAATTTATTGGGAAGTTTTCGAAGAAATGGACCAACTTCCACTACACTAACGTTAAAATTTTATTCAATTAACATTTTACACTACAATTTGTTGAATTTTCTTTTTACATTTTAGTTGGCTTTTACTCATTCTGTTATCATTGTTTTGTACCTAATTTAATTTTAAAACCACGTTGTCACAATTCATTACAATTTTTAAAGTTAATTTTCTTTTATTTTATCACTAAATGGTTAAGAAATGTGAGGACCAAAAGATATATTTTATAGAATAGTTGTTTATATTTTTACAGGATCAGTTTCAGGTCTTAGGTTTTGTTATGAAAACTTATGTGACAATTTTTTTAATTTTAAATTTAATCTAAATAAAATAATTTTTAATTAAATTTCATATTGAAATACAACCTTTTTTTTAAATTCCCATCCCAGAAAGTTATGCCGAGTAATGTATACACAAACCTGACATTTTTTGTACTGAAAATGCTTAAAAGTTACATGTAACCCTAAAGCTGCTGGAGGCGTGAGATTTTTACTCACAAAAATCCCTTCTCTCGGAATCTGTTTTACCTTCCACAAAGCTTCTGTATCGCGCTTTATCGTGGGCTAGTTTTTTCATCACGTTGTATCACGTTCTTCCGATATTCTCAATTTCCTTAGCGACTGGCCTTCTCCAAGTTATCCTAGATCTACATCTTAGGCACGCTTCTTTTTCCCTGTGGATTCCAGTTTATCCATCCAACCCATCTTTATCTCCATTTTCTTCTCGTTATTTGGCAGAGAATAGTTTTCTGCCCCGATATTCTGAGTAATTCCTCATATGAAATTCTCATGGGCCTCATATGAAATTCTCATCTTATATTTTGAGTTGTTCGGAGGCATTTATTCTCAAATACTTGGAGCCTATTTGTTTAGGAGTTTTTGAGTAGCTAAACCATTGGGTTTTGAGTAGCTAAACCATTTGGGCAGTACACATTACTGAAAAAAATGGATGGGAAGAAGCAGTAAGGCTGCAAAATTCTATAATTCAGCGGTTCATAACAAATTAGTTGTCTTTTAAACTTGGATATAAACTACGTGAGGCCACAAAATTTCAAAAGTCAGTTGGAATCTCGGTATTAAACTACCAACGTTCATTGCTGAAAAAATGAATGTACCAACTATATCATCAAATATCAACTGAAAAAAATTTGTAACTCCATTTCTGTCAGATCAATTATAAAAGTAAAAAAAAAAATTAAAAAAATTACATTTTGGTAAAAATGGTCATTATTCTACGGTTATTATATTTTTATTCAAATTTGATTGTATTAAAATTTATTATTATGTATATTTTTATCAAAAATGACTTATTAGCAAAAAAATATATATATATATTCTTTAAAATACATTTTGCAAATATTAAATTAAGTTATTTTCCTTCATTTGTTACGCATAGAACTTTCCTTTTTTTAAAGTAATTAAATATCATATTTCCTTCTAAATTTTCTCTTTCCTTCTCTCTCTCTTTCTATCTCACTTTCTGTTCTAACATTTTATCTTATATACTTTATTTCTTTAGACCTATAATTTTATTCAACAATTTTCATAACAAATAAAATTTATTAACTAATTTATTTGCTTTTAAAACACGACCCAAAAACCAAAAAAAAAAAAAAAGTATCTTTCAAAGAAAATGAAAATTAAATGAAATCAAAAATGGACTTAAGGAAGAACATAAGTAAAAAATAAAAACAAAAAAAAATTAAATACATAAAAGAAGGACTAAATTAAATTTGAAACCATCATACGCAATAAAATCAAAAATGGAAAATAACAAAATTAAAAGACTTCCAACACAGAATACACCACTATACATAGTTAGAATTGTATCATAATTTGAAATACTCTTACTAAAAAATTCACATCTCAATTTCTTCAGCGTTCTAACAATTTAGGTAGCACTATTTTTGATAAATTACATCACATGACTTAACTGACACTTAATTAACTGACACTTAAGACATAACAACTCAAAGAGTTTGTGTTAGACTTACTAATTCAAGAACAAAAGTTTATTTATTTATTTATTTATTTATTTGTAGTACCAGACAATAGTCTCTAATAATATTAATCCTTTGCTTATTTGACATTTAAACTTCTTATTAAATTATTTTATTATACACTATATATTTTTATTAAAAATAATCCGACCAGGATTTGAACCCGAGGCTTTTCGATTAAAAAGCCGCCACTTTACCACTGAGCTATCGTTCAGATCGATAGTTCCAATTCTAAAATAAATTTTTATAATTTGAAAATTTTTACCAACCGCTTATATAAAATTTAATTAGCGGCAGGTATTGTTTTCGCAACAAAAATTGGACCATGAGATTTTTTTCGTATATGCATTACTTCGATGTGTAGTCTTGTGTATATGTATTGGAATCCTTCAAAAATCTTGTTGGAAATTATTAACACAATAAATAGTTTATTTATTTTAAATTAATAAACAGTATGAGATAAAGTTATGTATGAGAAAAAAACTACATTTATTAAATGCTTTGATAAAAATTGTTGCATATGTAATAGTAAAAAATATTTGAAAAATTTTCGGAAAATTTACAATATAATTTTTCTGTTAGAGCTGTTGGTTCTATGTTGGATACCGCATATTCTACCCAAGTCACTTAGACTAAACTTCAGTTTTATTAATCATTTTTTCACTAAGACGTGTTTAATAATCGATTGCAAGCATTACATATGATTATAAATTGCTAAATTTTGTGAGCTGTCTATTTATCTTACACAAAAGTGGTTCATAACTAACTCTCAATAGTTTTAATTTTTAAATTAACGCATTGGATTTATTTAAACCTAACAAATTACGTAATAATTAAACTTAAAACAGATTAGCTTTAGAAGTGATATTTTAACAGCAATTTCAATGAAGAGGGTGAAGAAATAGGAATTGAACTGCAACGCAACAAAATACTATATTAACTCATTGTCTGACATGCTTATCATTCTTAATAGCATTTTTTATGCATTAAAAATTAACTGATAATATAAGGCTGACCCAAAATGTTTTGAGACGTATCCATTACAAGAATCGGATTTTTTTTTTAAATAACCTTAGCTTAGATTACACTTTTAAATTACTTTACTTGTACTTTTTAACTTCTATATTTTCCCTAGATAAATTTTAGATCTAAGCCAAGGAGTCCAATTTAATTGCAAATATTACCGTCATTAAAAATATTACAATGGACTCAAAGGCTGTGTAACGTTCAGGGCTTATTAACCAGAGAAGTATAAGTTCGAATTCGAGATGATTTACAAATTTTTAATTAGAAGGGACGAATTTAAACTTTCCTTTATAGATCTATAAAGGAATTTATAAAATTAAATCCGGAACATAGGATATATAGCGAATAAATAAAATAATAATTGGGATGGACAACGAGTTTTAAATCATAGATAGCTTGAGATTAAAATAACCTCGTCAATAATACATTTAAAAAAAGAGAGCGCCAGATAAACAAACATGATGTTAGAAAGTCTTTTTTTTTCATTTTTCAGGAAACTGAAAAAGATATCATAAGTCATAAGATAAATATCTTAAAGAATTCATGTTATATATTTTTGTTTTTGTAAAGTAACAACAAAAACAAAATTGAGATTATCACTATCTTGATATCTTCTTTAAAAGCGTTGAATAAAGTCAAAATATGTTTTTCTACAAAGCATAAGATTTTATCAAGCGTAAGTGGTCAAATACAGTGGTAAACAAATATTTTTCAAGGTTGATTTAAGTCATAATAATTAATTTATTATTAGTTTTTTAGCATCAATATCAATATATGTTTAGTCTGATAAGCCTGCTTGATTTCAAATAGTAAAAGAGAAGGTTCTGGTCACAAAAAATTGATTATAAAACAGAACTTAATCTCATCATATGTGAAATGTTCGATTTCTGTTTGTATATCTGTGAGTTATAAGTAAAAATTAAATTATTTATTTTATGTTGTTGTTTATTTCATATACAGTTTCTTATAAAACTTAAATGTCGACAAGAATGGAGGTAATAGTGATAGAAGAAGTTCATAACAAAAATGTAACTCAAATGGGGAGATTCTTTTTCTAATGGTTTTCGGGATAGCTACTTTCAAAGTGAATTTGTTAATTTTTAAAAGGATTATCAATATCTTCACTCCTGCACATAGAAGTTTATGTAGCTATAACTGAAGTCATGGGTTTTCATATCAATTTTCCAACTTTTTATTATCTTTTAAAAGTGAAGAGTTATACACTGTTAAATCCGACTAATATTGATACTAATCTCTGATTCTATAAGATAATTTTTACATAACAGTGCTTCATAGTGCCTTTCCTTTTATTTTAAATATTTGGAAACATACTTTTTACTTATTTACAAATATTTTCTGAAACTTGTGAATGATAAGTTGATCAGAACCTTTGTTCAAATTTAGAAATTACATTTAATGCACGGTTCATATAAAAATAAAGAATAAGGTGTGGAGACTTTTCCACGTAAGCTCGTATCTTTGAAACCAGAATTCGAATCTACAAAATTTAAAATGTCTAGGTTGCGTTACTGCAATAGAAACTAAAACATAAATTAAAAAACGTTCCCAAGTCCCAAAGTATATTTTTTAGTTAGATGTCCGACCGACTCTTGTATCCCAAGAAACGGGATGCAGGAGTCGGTCGAGGAGCTCTTAAGAAATAAGAGCTTTTTGTAACTCTACACTTAAAAATAAAAAGTATTTTTTGATAAGGAAAAGCCTTTTGTCTTCAACTGTACTGGGCTTCATCGTCTTACAAATGATAAATAGAATTATAATTGTTGTGGATGGAAAAGATTCGTTTAATAAAAGAAGAAATAAACAGTAGTTGGTATTATTTTTTTACTTTGAAGTGAATCATATTCCTTTGGGTTATTTGCAACTAAGCTGTTCCAATTTTTGTTCAAGAATTTCATAAAAATCAGTTAAAGAATTATTATTTATACATTTTTTGTGTTTGTACCCTTTTTGTTCACTTTCTTTGAATTTCAAAAGTAACTTCTATAGTGTAAATTTATCTCTTTGTTATTGAAAATGGTACCAATTTATCCAGAAGAATTTCTTTGAATTTCTTTTTAATATTTTAAATAAAAAACAAGTTTATAGAATATGATTTGGTTTCTTTTTGCATTTCAAAAGATTTCTCTTCGTCTTAAGAAATTTAAATCTTTAATTGTTTGCAATTAAAATTGTTTTTTGAATCTAGAAGATTACTCAGACCTCAATCAATTTATTATTCATACAATATATTGATTTCATTATGAAGTATAGTTTTAATTATAAAGTGATTTACTGATCCGAAGGGTTAAAAAATCTTCAAAAATAAAATCGATGTTGAAAAGCAATCTGCTTCTCCTACACATAATAGTTTTAAGTTAATTCAATTTGACTTTCCCCTTACAATACTTGTTATTTTCCAATTAATCCATGATATCAGAAAAAAAACTGAATAGTTAAATTATTTCAGATCAGAGATTAAACACAGTCAATGCTTCTCTACTGATTCACAACCCATTTTTTTTAAGAGGCCGGGAACTAGATCAATTAGGTAATTTAACATTTAGGGGTAATTTAACATTTGGATACTAACCATTCTTACAATATTATTTAACTGCTGATAATTGCTGATAACTGCTGCTGGAATCTCCTATTATAAAAATTATAATCCGACCACCTGCCATAGCAGTTTTCAACAGATCCCAAACCTAAAAAAGAATAATAATAATTTAAATCTATTCAAAATTTAAAATGGCCTCTTAATTTTAAATTATTATGTAAATATTTATATATTAATTCATTATCTATTCATTAGATTCAATTTATAATTATTTTAATATGGATAAATATATTCATCAATGTATTGGGTGGTAATAATGTTAAAATTCTGTAGGAGTATTCTCATACTCTACATAAAGTATCAAATAGTAATCGTTTACTTTGGAGCTTTGGTAAAATTCAAGCACTAAAGTAAATAAAATACCACAGAACTGTTTTGCCAAAAAAAAAAATTATATTAAATAACATGGTTAATGCAATATAATAACCGTTAAAATAATAACAGAATCCTACTATTAAATTACTTTCCTCAATCTAAGGCCTCGGACAAAAATTCAAACATACTGGTTTTCATAGTGACCATATGGAAGAGGGACAAGTGAAGCAGAAAGTATCAGGCCATTTAACCGAAAATTCGCTCACTCTCTGTCTGTGTTTTTGACGCCTCGCCAATTTTTTTCAAAATACTAATACGATTTCTACAAATTTAATATTGCTTCCTCTTAATAGACCAGATTTCAGAAGACAACCTATAGTATATTATTTACAGATTCAATTCAGCTTCTCTTTTACAAAACTATTCTCTCCCCAATCATTTACAGTCCCTAACTGTCATATTGGTTAGTGGGAAACCTTTTATGCGTTAAATTTATTTAGATACTTTTAGGGAATTTAGAAATTACATTTAATGTACGGTTCATATAGGGAAATTTCGCATATCATTAATCAATAGGCCTTTTTATGGAACGCTGCGTTTAATAGATTACGGGACATATGAACAAATTTTTCGAATTTCAACAAGAACCAAGTCAATCCTATTACTTTTTTGATAATATTGTTAACAAAGTAACACATACAGCTAAATTTACACGACCATGAACTTAAGCAATGATACAAGTACAGTTAGTAGAGTTGCCTAGCTATCGTAATTGATACGTCTTCTGTCTCATAAAAACTTAATAAGATAATAATACCTTTCTAAATGAATATCGAATTTATGTCTGTGGTAATCAAAGTACCCGGTTCATCATATATATGCAGGCATTTTCAAAAGTCTTGTACATCAAATTAAACAAGTCAATTGGCCTGTCAATTTTCAACTCTAGCTTCAAATTCTCTGTAAAATTTCCAATTGTAAAGCAAATAGTCAAACAACTTAACGTGCTAACAATATTCTTCAATTTTTCCATTAATAAAAACATTTTAAACAAATATTTAATGTTAACTCCCCCCAACAATTTATAAAAAAGTATTAAAAAAAATATCAAAAAACAATTCATTTATGAATAAAAGATTAAAACAAAAAACCAAAACATAAATCTATATCCCATTTTTTATCTATTTTAGCACACTTCAGAGCCAATTCATTTCCATTGACCAAATTTAAAAAAAAAAAAAAAAAAAAAAAAATCAGTGCTAAGTCAATTACCACCAGCTACCATAAATTCTCAATTATTATTCGGATTTAATTCAAAAACAAATGAATAAACAACATTTATATACATATATTAATATCATTTTAATAATGTGCCTGTATGAGTATATGTGAAATGGATATAGATTTGTATGCTTGAGTATGTGTGATATGGATAAAGATTTAAAAGTTGAACTTTAATTTATATGAAAATACACTTGATCATATTTATTTTTCAATTAAAATAAAAATGGTAAGCAACAACTGTATAAAATCTATAGAATAGTATTTAAAGTTAATCAATTTCGTTAAATATGCCTTTTATTATATTTATTAAAGTTCAAATAATAATTAATAAATATTTAATTAATTAATTGAAAAAACATTTAACATTACAGTTCATATTCAATTGCTTTTTGTAGTTCTAGAATATATTTTCCAACTTTCCCCAGTTGGGCTTCAATTTTCCTTTAAAAACTCTCACCTATGTTTTTTAACCTCAACTTATGTACACCGAAGTCCAAGTTTAATTTTAGGTTTTCTTCTTTATCAGTGCTACTCATATAGAAGAAATAATAAGTTCCTCGGTGAATAAAACTATAGAATTTATTCTGAGTAGTTAGGATATATGGGGCGATTGCGAAAAATGTCTTTGGTATGTATTTTAAATGGTAGAAAGTTGTCTAAGCTAGAGGGTTCAATGAAAAAGCTTTAGATGCCGGTTGAATGAGAAATTTGAGTAGGTTGAGGGTTGAGTGAGTTGAGGTTGTTATGGATGTGACTTTGGTTTGAATTGAAACGAGTATGAAGTGTATTAGCAATTTGAAAGATTTTTGAACGATCGTGTATATGTGGCGTTGTAACTTCTCTTCTGTCCTAATAAAAATTGTTCCATTGCTCCAGTAAATTTCAACCTATTTTGATGAAATTAGCTATAAATGCATTCTGCGTCAATAGTAATTTGAAATTCGTAGATTGGCCAAATCGAACCATGAAATCGAGAGGATCTCATTCAAAATCATCAAACTTTTCGAGAAATCTCAAGTTTTATCCGTTGGGATTAGTTCAAATTTAGTACATAGACTATTGATGGGTACCGGATCCTAAAGAGAAATGGAAGTTAATGGCTTAACCCGTTTAACTAGAAGGAACCTAAAATGATAATAACTTCAAAATAAAGAATCGCAAAAAAAAAGGGATTGACCCACTTCTCATCGAAATGAATACTCTAAAAAAATTTAATATCAATTATCTATTTGTTGCAGCTCTCTATGACACAGTACACAGGAAGCAGTGCATTTCTATAATGTAACTATTCAAATTCGAATTTTAAATTTTAGATGTGAATGCGACGCGCTTAAATTTGACGAATGCAACTAAAATTTTTCCTAATAGTTCCCTAAGTTATGTATGACTTTGGAAGAAGTTAGATTACTTGGATCGTTCTAACACACAATATATTATTAGTGGTAATTTAAAGTTATAAATTAAGATAAGTTAACTGAAGTACGAGTTACCTGTAAACTATTTGAAATCATCAGAATTTTTTTCACTTCTCTTATAATTAAAATGCATCAGAATGTTAATTTCCAATCATTTAATGAAACATATACTTATTTCATTATTATGTTTAAAAAATAATTGGATTTATTACTATAATAACATCTTATCAATTTAATAAAATAATATTACAGCACTTACATTGAAATTTAACACTTTAAAATTACTATCAAGTAAAGTAACATGAACGCATTCTAATAAAATTCCTACCAAGAAATTGGTTTATTTAATTGAATTCAATTCATATAGCAATTAAATTGAATCATTCAAACTTCTTATACCACATAATATTTATTAAGAAGATAGTAAATTAAATATTTATTGGAATTTAAATAGTTCAATTACTTAAAAATCGTTCATAAGTTTGTAGTAAAACTATCATTAAAGTTTATAGCATATAATTATCATTATATAGGATGTGTTAAGGGAAATTGTTAATAGAAATAGGAATAGATTAAAAGGAATTATCTTCAAATTTTCCTCAGAGATAATATTTAGTACTTTTTACCTAATGAACTCCTCTGAACAGAAACTGTTCTATTAATTTTCAAGTTCTTTCTATCTAAAGTTTTGCCATCTCCATCTAAAGTTATACCTGAAATTTAATTCAAACCCCGAACTTTAATTTTAACAGCACCGAAGAGATATAAGAAGGACTACATAATAACTTAACAATGTCGTCTTATAATCTGTTGGAAATTTGACAAATATCTCAGTAAAACCAAAAAATTTTTTTATTTAACATTTATAACTCACATAGGATTATTATAATAAGTAAATAAATAAAAACATTTTTATCTTTAGGAATTGAATAGTTTTTAATATGATAGGACTTAGTACTAATGTAATGTAATGTAAAAATCATTTGTATTAAGAATTTTATACTTTTATGATCTAGACGCTTGAATGATTCATACGCTTGTATAATCTAAACTCTTGTATGGTTCAGACGACTGTATGATTCAAACGCTTGTATGATCTAAACGCTTTTATGATCTAAATACTTGTATGACCTAGACACTTGTGTGATCTAGACGATTGAATGATTCATACGCTTGTATAATCCAGACGCTTTTATGATTTGCACGCTTGTATTATTCAAACGTTAGTGTGATGCAGACGCTTGTATGATTAATACGTTTGTATAGTCCAAACGCTTGTAAGATTCAGACGCTTGTATGGTCTAGCTAGACACTTGTTTATAATCGATACGCTAAATAATTGTATGATGCAGACGCTTGTATGATCCAGACGCTTGTATGATCTATAAGCTTGTATAACCCAGACCCTTGTGTGATCCAGAAGCTTGTTAGACAAGAAGTTGAATAATTTTGAATTCCTATAATTTTAGATTGACGTATTTAAACGGATTTTTTGAATGCAGACATCTTGGGATATTGCAGAAAATCATATTGCATTAAATTCTTTTGTAAAGAATTTTAAATAAAATATATTTGATTACCTGAAAGAATTGTTTCTCAAATTTTTCAAATTACAAAATTACCATTATTTTAAAATAATTTATTTCTTTTTACTATACCTAATTACGAAAGTTTTTCTTATAATGACTTTGATCAATCAATCCCGGATCAGGAACATCTAAAATAACTAAAATTTGTTTTAAATGCTTAAAAAAAAATTAATCAACTCATCTATTACACGAAAATAGATTATTTTAATCACTGAACTCAAAATTGAATATTTTACTCGAATAGAATTTCAAAAAATTGAACATATATTCATCGGCTCAACCTTTGACAATTTTGCCACAAACTTCATGATTCCTCCTCTTCTCTATTTCATCCACATTCACATCGTAAAAAAAAAAAAAAAACAAAAATAATTCGCATGATAAAACATAGGTAAACATTTAAAACGAAGAAACACCAACAACACAGCAAAATACAACAAAAACAATTATATAAAACCTTATTCATCTCTCTTTCGTAATCGTTCTCAATTTTATACACACGGAACTTTTAATTTATTATACCGTGTTTATTACCATCAGATACCATCAGAAAATTTTATACTATGGTATAGGTTTAAGTCCCAATAATATAAAAAATCATAAAATACAGTCATAAAAAATCAATTAGTGTTGAAAATGAAAAGAAAAAAAAAACAAAAAAATTATTGAGCTATTCTAGAATAGCAAATAGATGGTGTTGAATTGGAGGGCGGACTATATTTGGTAAAAAAAAAGTAACCATTTACAGCAAAGAAAAAATAGCAGCCGATTTACTGTTAAATCATACTATCAGCAACAGAGCAAATAAGTAGAAATTCCAAATAACATATCCTTTCCTAATAAATTGTTGATTACTTTAACCCCTTATTGTGTCACTCATCCTTTTGAACCGCCTAGTTCAAGTGAATTCTGAGTGAATTTATAATATTAAATTTTGCTAATGAAAAACTGATGACTTCATACAAATGTACTCTGAAAAGATAGTTATCATAAAAATTTTTGTAAAATTCTTGAGCTGACCTCAACATGCATATTTAAGTACGTTTACATTTTTTTTCTTGAATTCATTAAACATTAAAGTTTGAAATGCTACCTGTAGCTTGAAACATAGGCCTCTTTAAATGCGGCATCAAGTCGTTCCCATTATTTTACAACAACAATATCAAAATTAAAGTGTATTTATTTTATTCATGTTTTGGGACCTTTGACTAATTAACAATTTAATATACGCTCAAGTGAGGAAGTTTGTACTAATGAATACTGTACCATACAGTACATTTTAACTACTTAAAGTCTTTCCCCAAATTGGAAGCAATAAGTAATACGATCCTCAATTTCAATTTTATATTTATATTTTATATTTCAATTTTATACTAGCAGAATTACCCGGCGTTGCCCGGGAGCGTCCAATTTGTCAATGGGTTCCAAACTTGATCAGCCAATTATTATGAAAAGTTGTATATAAGGTAGGTACGAGGAGTCTTCCGGACTTAAAGTTGAAGTAGTTTTCAAACTTCTTTGTAAAATAAAAAAGGTGCGACCGATTGCCTGCAAATAGACAATGCAGTTAACTCAACTAATAGACTTGAAACTCGATAACCCATATTGGGATGATGATCAATTTAAAAAAAATTTAGAAAATCAACAAAAAATCTTAAAAATACTTTTGTCGATTTCCATTAATTTATTGCGGCTCAATTTACAAAGTGTAATTTTTTTTTAATTTTTCAAATTCAATTTAAAACCCTTTAAGAGGCGAAGAATCCATGGGTTCGAGAAGCTGAGATACAACTTCTTCTTGTATATGAAACATAGAATAATGAGCATCTATACATAAAGATAACAATGGGAACATATAAACATTTTACCTATACTATTTTAATAAATATTTTCTTTTTCAATAAGTTTTAATGAAAAACTTAGTCTTAAACCTATAATAGTTAACCTTATACAACCCTCTATAACAATCCATAGCCTCACTGTTATTACATAACCTTATGACATGAATTTAACTTTTATACATCTATATAACTTTTATAATAATATAACTTCTATATGAAAGTGATTTTCATTGGCATTAAAATAATGTCAAATAAAACAACAAAACAAAAACAAAAACAAAATACAACAAGTAACAAAGAATAGAATAACAAAAGAGTCACTTTATCATAAAAAAAATACCAAATAAATAAAAAAACGACTAAGAACGTGACTTGAAACCTAAAATAAATCATTTACAAGTCGATTGATATTTCTTCATATTGATTTCTTTTTTTCACCAGTTTCTCCTCGACTCTTATTTGCTTTCATTCATCTATCCATCCATATATTTGAAGGGATTAAGGATAAAATTATTTAAAGGCATTCCATAAGGAATAACACTGAATGACAGACAAGTAACAGTACAGTGAATTGTGAAACAAAAAATGAAACAAAAAATGAAACATTTTTTTTGAAGAAAAAAATATAAGAAATAAAGTGATTGCATAGGTTTTTGGGTGATATGAAATAAAGCCAATATGAAATTTCAAAATGAGGGTAGATGGTGTACAGAAAGTTTTCTCATTTTTTGTTTACAGAGATGAAGATTTTGGCAATATTGAATAAATTCTATTTATTCTATGTCAACTAGGGAGCCCGTTTAATGTGTTGTCAAATGCGATGTTGAGTTTTAATTTATATAATCGCAGTTACAGTTTAAAAAAATTTCTAATTTATGAAAAAAACTACATTTCAGAGGGAAACTAAATACTGCAAAAGTCAACTGTTACTAAAAGTGGTTTAAAAGCTTTTGTTATAGTAATAATAAATCTATGCTACAAATAATATACAACCTTCCAAAAAATATTCAAAAAAATATATATACATAATATACAGAGTGGCGGAAATAGACAGATATGGTTTGAATGTTTAATAACTTTTTAGATTTATTTATATTTTTTATTTTCATTTCAGAGTTTTGTGAAGAAAACTTGGGGAATTGAAAATGGAACAGTACACAACAGAACAGCGATCAACAATATTGTTGAATTTTATTTTGAAAATCTAATGTTGAATTTAATTTTGAAATTTTAATTTGATAATGAGCGATGAATCCCATTTCCAATTGAATGGTTTCGTAAACAAGCTAAATTGCAGGATATGGGCTACGGTGAATCCAAGAACAGTTAATCAACGACAATTACACCCACTTAAATGTACTTCTTGGTGCGGTGTATTGTCTGAAAGGATCATTGGTCCATATTTCTTTGGACATGGCGCCTCAACTACGATTACTGGCACTGAATATCGAACGATGCTGGACAATTTTTTTGGGCTGTAGAAAATCTTCCACAGTTGTGGTTCCAACAAATTGGAGCCACAGCCCACACTGCAAGGGACACAATGGCTCTGTTACGATACCTCTTTGGTGAACGCATTATAACAGCGCCAGACTGTTTTCTTTCGGGTTATTTGAGAGAAAGGATAAACGTAAAAAAGTTAGTGACCATACCAGAGCTAAAACAAAACATTCGCAATGAAGTTCAAGCCATAACACCGGAAATTTTACGAAAAGTTATGGAAAATGTACTGGAAACAGCTCGAATGTGCAAATCCGGAAATGGCCACCATTTGCGGGATATATGTTTTCATATTTAAGCTAAAAATATTCCCCATTAATATACTGTATAACAAATAAATAATAATAATAATTAACCATTAAATAAAAAGAGTTAATTAACATTCAAACCATATCGGTCGTTTTGCACCACCCTGTATATAGCCAAATTGAATATTAGAAGAAATGACCAACTGGGAAAACATGAGAGGAAGCTAAAATGAAGTATTTTAATATTTAAAGTTACAATTTTTTAAAGAAACTATCGAAATAAATAAATTTTATTTGCAATTTTTTTTATTATTTATGCTGAATTTTTTTAACTTCTAACGAAAATGGAAATCAGACCTTAAATCTCACTGAACTATAATATGTGAATCGACGTAGACCCTATTAATCAATTAATTAAATGTATACAAAGAAATTTACAAATTTGTCATATTTCTTTTGAAGTTTTTTCACCGCACCATAATTATACAAATTATTTATTAAATGTTATATATAAATATATTTATATATTTTAAGTTAGTGATGTTATAAAGCTTAACAGATTAAGGGTTTCTCAATATTTGATGCGTTTTTATTATATTGTATATTCAAAAGACTTATGGGAATGTTTTTCAAAAATCATAAAAAATAACGATGTTAACAACAAAAAAAAAATAGAAATACATATGTATAATATGTCACATATACTTACATAATATGTAATATTTTTATTTATAACAATGTAAATTGGGGTTAGGTTAAGGTACACAAGAAATAAAAATATGTTGAAGCCATACTAATATAAAAATTTCTATATTTTGTGAAAAGTTAACAGTTCAGGAACGATTATTACCCATATTTAAAAAAAAAAACAAAAGTAATAAAAATCAATTGCTATGGATTAACCTTATATAAGATTTAGAAAATATAAGCATCTATGTATTATAATATTATAATTTTATTGTAATGGCTGAATTAAAACGAACAGAGCACATGTTATAGTTGTATTGGTCAGACTTTAATAAAATTCAATAACAGGGAATTGTTTTTTAATTAAATTTTAAGTTCTTAAAAATAACATTAAAATCTCAAACATTTTAGGTAAAATTTTATTTAAAAAGTGATGAAAAAAACCAAGGGTTTTTAAAAAGCACATTTTCAAAATTATATAGGGTTTTGTACTAAGTATTTTATCATTTGTTTTTATAAATCTATATATATTTAAATCTATATATATTCAATCTATATATGTTTGTTTGTTTGTTTGTATGTAGCGACTGAAACCTAAACCAAACTGCCCAGCCGATTTTCATGAAAATTTGTATATAGAGGTTTTTGGGTATGGAAAGAAATCGTGGCCCAAAAATTTTGCTCTAACGGACCGCCAAGTTGGGGCTGTGGTGCAAGTCATTAAACTTCTTTGCTCTAAAATGAAAACGGTTTGACCGATTGACCTCAAATTTTATATGTGTGAAGCAACTTGAAAATGAAGTTAAGTCCATTAACAGTCGGTACTACGATTGGTAAAAAAAAATTTTTGGAAGTAAATTACTTTAAATTTAGGAAAGTAGTTTGTACTGCTTTGAATTACAGAAAGTTTCAAAAATTACTAGAATAATCCTAGAAAAATTGTTTTAAAAAAATTGCTTTCATACATTTTAAAATTTACATGTGTAAACCGTGTGTAATTTTTGTGTTAACTTTTTGCAGTAATATCAACTTCAGTTAAACTTCCATTGAGAGGTGCAGCAACGCGCACCGGGTATTAGCTAGTATATATACAAAAATAAATGATAATATTATAATTTAGTTATTTCATAAATTTATTAATTATGAATAATAGTGAAATCAATACTTAGCTTAAAATATAATCCAAATGCGCTCAAAAAAACCTGTCAACAAGTGCGAAATATAATGTTAGAGCTTCAATATTCACGTTTAATTTTGGAAAAACGTACGCTGGTGAATAAGTTACTGTTTTATAAAGACATAAAACTTTTAACTATTAAGTCCTAATAGCCCTTTAATGAGGAAGGTTCCCAAATTTTTGTTAAGCAAACTTATGATGATTCTCGAGGATCTACCCATCCCCCTTCTGTCCCCACCTTTTAATTTTTTTAATTTCTAGGAAATCAATTGTGAACTCCACCAAATTTGAAATTTTACTTAGAATTTTATTATCTAAGCAAAAATGGTTAAAACTAAGATTTTTTCAATTTAAAGAACGCATTTTAAATTTAAGAAAAACCTTTAACATATGTTAAAATTTAATGTTGCACCTTTAAATTTTGTATATTTGTAAAAAAAAATGTTAACAGGAATTCAAGTTATAGGTTTTTCAAAATAGCAAAAAATTCAATTTTCAAACCTTTATAGCTCCGAAACAGAGGACGTGGCAAAAAAATTTTGTTAACCGATTCGTAAGAATCTAACTTCTCCCATAATTTTAAGATCCTAGTTTGAACCGTTTAGAACATATGTATGGCCAAAAATATTGCAAATAATTGAATTTGGTAAATTTTCAATCATAATGTTCTTTTGTAAAGCCTATAAAAGTAGCTCTCTTTTGCAGATTTTAGATTGAAAGTATAGTTAACAGAACTATTGTTACACCAATTTAAATATAGGGCTTTTTTGGAATTTTCGGGGGCTGTAGCTTTGTGACCCTTCAAAATTAATAAATTTGACATCCGTATGGCAATCCTTTGAAATTGAATAAAAATTTATAATTTATTTATTTGCAATACTTACCTGTGGTTAAAATTCTTTACTCTTTTTCAAACGGTATAAAAGTTTTTGTAAACATACGAACGGACGGACAGAGTGAAGTATACGCACATTTTTACAAAATTTTTTGCAAATGTGCTAAAAATTGAAGGGAAATTTACAGGGGCCTCGGTGATGAAGTATTATAAGCCAAATAAATAATATTACTTTTTAAATTAATGTATAGTATAATCTGCCATGACTGATCAGGAAAGACATGCTTCACTTCCTTATCACATTGTTTGAGGTAAGAGACTGTTTATAAATAAATAAATATACAGTAATTTGGAAAAATTATTTTGACAATCTTTAAGTTATTATATTTTTTATAGAAAAAATTTTATTTGTTTATATTGTAATAATTTTATAATAACAAATTCGCCAAACTTCCAAGTTAAACAATCACTTGTTCTACAAAAACAACTTTTTATTAAATATTGATAATTTAATTTACATATTTTTACAATCTATTTTTTATATAATTACGGCTGTTACACTTGGTTTCTATTTTTAAAATTTTATTTTAATTTAATCATTTCTTTACATAATAAATTTTTAAATTTTTAGTTCCGGTTTATAAAATTTTTTTTTTTTTTTTTTTAAGCGCTAACTGTTCAACTGTTAGGCTAATAAGCCTGTCTATACCATAGGTACATGTTGGAACAGGGGGTCATATTATATTCGTATTATTAGAATTGGTCTTATTGAATTCCACATACAATTTAAACATGAGATAGTACTATGCCTTATAACATGTAGAAACGTCTTAGATTTCCAATATTTACAATTCTATTTTTTGTTTAAATTGTAATATTTTGTATTTGAGTTATATGGTATTCTAAATCTGCGAGTTGTATTATTCAATTAAATTTATTTGTTTATATTTTGCATTTCTTTATATTGTTATATTAATGTATTTTTTATTAAAGATATATAATTAATAATTATTGATTATGCCATTAATTTGAACCCAATGGCGAATGGTAGCTGAGTCGAGTCGAAAACCAGAAAAGTTTTTTTCACTTTCACTAGAATTCGAAGCCGGGCCTTTCCGCATGAAAGGTTGGCACTCAACCACTGTGCCACCCAGCTGTTAACACCCAGCTGTTGAAATGAAATGCTTCTTAAATTAATAGCTTTTTTTTAACGTGGTGGTAATGAAACATTATTATTAATATATTTGTCTAGAATGTGATGTAACAAACGCATTCAATTAAATGGTTTTTCAATTATACAAAAATAAAATATTAATGTTTTAATTACAAAATTTCTCATTCTAAGGTTCCTTTAAACTATATTCGTGTAAAATATAAATTTTCCAAATAATATCTACAAAAATATTTCTAAAATAATAAACTAATAAATTCACTTTTAAAAAAACATTTAATGAGTTATGAATTAAAAATTATTTCCAATGCCAGTTAAAATTAAATAAAATTGAAAAAATCATGTCTGTTACAATTTAATTAAAAAATTTTTTTAAGGTTCTTGACTTAACGAAGTCACGAATTATCTCTTCCTTTACAACAAATTATTTTCTAAATCTTCTTAATTAAGAATGTACCACACTTTTAATACGAAGACTATAACTTTATAGTGGTCTAATGGAATTAATATATTATTCTAATTTGTTTTGATCCTATAAGAAATATCAGGGGTAATCCCAAATAAAAAATCTCTCTTATTATTAAATTATTTCTTCATATTTTTCATGAAAATGTTTGTCTAATAAATTCTCCATAACCATCTTCCCCACATTTTTTATATGATCTATTGGAGATAGGATGATAGAATATAGAATGGGTAGTAAATGTTGTCAGTCAGTTAAAATAAAAACAAAAGAAAAAGAAGATGAAAACATCAATAATAATCATCAAAAAAAAATGAATGTCTCAATCTATGATAGACTTGGAAATCACTATATATACACTTGGAAACAATCTTCGTTTCTTTTCCTCTTTCAAATTTTTCTATTTTCCTCATTCAAAGATGGGGAAAATAAAAAGGTTGATGAAGGTAGCAGAAAAAATTGTTTCAAAGTGGCAAATACTGATGGGAATTTTTTTATTTTTTTTTTCTCTTTCTTTCATTGTATTTTTTATTTTTAATTCAACGCATGAGAATCAAAATGAATTTATTTTAAATTGTCGTCACTTTCATTTCATTGTGAACTTTTTAAGAGATCCTTATCACCACTTTTTTGTTTTTTGTTTCTTCAAAGTATACCCTAGAGAAATTGATAAACATCAATTGGTATTATACAATACAACAACAAACATAAAAACCCCCAAATACCGAAATGAGTAAAATTTAAACATTTTACAAAAAGTAAGTAGAAAAAATAAAGGAATGCTTACTTCTATTCAACAAACATTTGGTTACAACTGGATGAATAGATCTGAGAGACCCTAACAGTTTCCATTGAATAAAATAGAAAAAAAGTGAATTATTTTAATTCTAGATATTTGTTTCTTTTTTTTTAATATTCAAAATCAAATGTAATGAATCTAACAGAATCGGATTAGGTGATTACGTATTAATGATTCATATATTTTTTAACAGTTGAAAAAACTGTTATTAACATCACAAATTTGGTCAGGGACCCACTATTTTATAAATAGCGCTAAGCCGCAAAGTAAGAATCCAGCTTTTTTTTAGGAGTTATATTGTTAACCTAACCAATCTATCTGTATCGTAGGTATATATTAGAACGCTAAAGAAGATTTCTAAACTATATTATTCCATACCAATATTTATTTCTGACAAATGGCATAGTGGTTAAGATGTCAAACTTTCATGTGGAAAGTCTCGTTTTAAAAACCAGATCAGATCATATCAAATTAAAAACTATATCGTAAAATTGTATAATTATATCGTAATAGTTTATTATACCGTAATATAAAAAAAGCATTTAATTAAAATACATATATATATATATATATAATACTAACTCTTGTCTAAGATAATAGATGTGCCACAAAATTAACATTTGTGTATTTATAATCTTATAATCGGTTACAACTGAGTAATCAACGGTTTAGAGAATATAACGATTAAAGAAACCTTGTCTTAAGTCTAAATTGGCTTGTGAATGCCGTCTCCTGTACCGAAAAAATATTGTAATTCTGTCTCTACCATATATAAAAGATTTTTAATTTTGCCAAATCCCAGATCTTTAAATTTAAAACTATGCTACTCTGTCTTTCAATAGTATGTCCTTTGAAACTAGTAAAATTTTAACATACATATAGAAGACTTTACTTTATAAGGTTACCTTGCATCAGATTTCTGATTACAAAGTATAATTAAATTGAACCAGACAATAGCAGTTTATTTCATTTTGTAGCTAAATAAAAATAAATAAAGATTTCAAAGCGATTTAATTAATTATAATATTTCAGAATACGTTCCTAATTATATTATTAGACTTCTCCAGTTAACCCTTAATATTATTCAAATGATAATATTCAATGATATTTATTTAAAAAAATTCCCTTACTATCACTTAAAAATAATTAAGTATAGCATCTATCAAAATTTGTCAATATATACACAAACATATATACACGAGTATATTTAAACAAATTCCCATCAATTTATTTTAACCTTTTCATTTAATTCCTCTTGAGACTATGACTTACCTCATTCTAATTCTTAATTCAACCCTTATATAATTTTTCTTTTTTCTAACTAACATCATCTTAAGATACACAGAATCATGCTACTTTAATCGTCGTTTTTTTTTTTTTCAATTTTATTTTTTCAAAAATTATTTTCATTATTATTCTAACTGTTTAAAGATGTCAGATTCTTGAAACATAAAACGCTGTACATAAAAAGTGAACTAAATTACACCACATAAAAAAAACAGTTAGACCCGTCTTCAACAAAATCAGACTCTCTTGGGCAAACCCACAGCATTACTTCCTTGCTTGCTGGGCACTACAAACCATAAAGGTCCTGGGAGTGATGTAATATACTCTTTCACTCCCCTCGAATTTGTGCAGATCTCCTCTAACTGGTGATGTGCAACTTTTTTAAATTCTAACAATGTCTCATCATCCCAACAGAAATTCGGTCTTCCTCGACGTGACTTTGTTTGAGGTCTGGTTTCAAATACTCTCTTAACTAAAGCATCGGTTGAGATTCGTTTGACGTGACCAAGCCAATGAAGCGTTGGCTTTTAACTTTCAAGTATTTCATATTTCTATCATTATCTTTTAACAAGGATCGAGCCCAGATCTTTTTACACCCGAAGCCACTTCGCTAACCTCTATACTATACAATTTTAATAAATTTATTGTCAGACCTCTAATATTAATGTATCACTAACTTACAGAATGAAAAATAAACCCATAGACACAAGGAAGTCAATATAAAAGTATATAATTCTTACTGTTTAAAGATGTCAGATTCTTTGCAACTTAAATTACTTCAAGATTTTGCATACATATGGTCAGTTCAGACTAGGATTACAAATAAGAACATGGTTGTTATTCATACTAATAGTATTTTTTCTTGTATACTGATCATAAAACCAATGATAATAATGATGATTAGAATGTTGACGAAAATGATGATGATGATGATAATGATGAAAAAAAAAAAAAAAACAAAAATTAAAATTATAAAAATAAAAATAAAATACAGAGTGAAGAAAAAAACTGAAACGACTTTCAAATTTTTGTCACGTCCAATAAGAACAAAAGACACCCAATGCATATTAATAGATTTTTATGTTGTTGTTGTTATTGTTGTTGTTGTTCTTCTTTTTTATCATTTCTTCAGTGTTTCTGTTTAATTTTTACTCCTGTACTTCAAATTTCATTTGTATATATATATATATATATATTTTAATTTATATATGTATACAAATATATATTCAATCTCATTTCTAGGTTATGATATTCCTTGTATATTTCATTCTTCTTATTATCCTGATATTAATTTTTTTTTATTTTTTTTTTCCTTAAATTCAGGATAACATTGGGAAGAAGTATCCCTAAGGCTGTTGAAATAATATAATAAAAGAGAAAACACAGTGAGAAAAAAAAAATAAACAAAGAATAAAATATACTCTGTTGCTATATTTGCAGTTGAAAAGTGACGGTAGGCGTAGGAGTAAAACTCATTAAAACAATTGCTGGATTATCCTTTTAAAATGTATAATAAACATTCAAGGAAAATTATCCTTTTATTTTCTTTTTATTTTTTTCTGTTTTTTTTTTTTTTGTTTTTTTGAAAAAATTTTGCCTCCCTTTCTAATGAATGATTTTGTTCTTAGTGCGGTGTGGTATCAGTCATTTCATTTCAAATTTTTTTTTTTTTTTTTTCTTAAATGTTTTACACTTTTGACATGGACTTAGAAAATTGTACTTGAAAAAATTGTTTGTTTTAGTGCTATTGTTAGAATTTGTTGATTTTTTAAATTGTTGATAGAATTGTAGTTTTTTTTTTCTTGTTTTGTTTTTTTTTTTTTTTTGATATTTAAAAGATTTTAGAACGGATTCTGGGCGGAAGCAAATTTGACCAAAAGTAGAAAAATTAAAATTTAACATTAATAAAAATGTTTAATTTATTAATTTTATTTTTCTTTTTTAGAAACTTCAAAAGAACTGCGTGAAGAATTTAAATTGTACTGCATATTACGAGATATTGATTTTATTGGAGCTTATTGTAGCTCAAGTTAAATTCGAAATTCAAAGATTTATGTTTTATAACAATATCCATTATACTACTATCAAATCCCATCACTATCAAAAATGTCGTTTTTCTGAATTAGTTGTTGAAAATGGGTAATTAGTGAATTAAAAACTTATTTAAAAAACGAATATTTAATGATTTTTGTTTTATTACACAATTATTAAAGACCTAGTGACATAGTCTTAACTTCGACCCCTAAAAATATGCAATTGAAAAAGGAGAATGAAAAATTCGGAAATTAAATTTGTAGCCAATAGTCTTACTAATGCTTTTATAATTTATTGTATTAATATTGGTTTAAAATGAGGAGGAGTGCAGTAAAGTAGACTGTGTCAACTCTGGGATACCCGTATGATCAGAATATAGAATTTGGATGATATAATGCTAATAACTTTTTCAAAACATCAAATACACAACTTATTAGTACAGTTATAAAAAAATGAAAACATAAATTGAGAAGCAGCTCTTTAAACCTCTTCCACTACACCATATGGACCATATTTTATTCAGACGTTGGCTATTAAACCTAACAACTATTTACAAAATTTCAGACATCCAGCTTTGTTAGAGTAATACTCATATAAAAGAAGAAGGTGTTTGGCAACAAGCCGAACCCACTGCAATTCCCCTACTAAATTATGCATAACCTTTGGCTATAAAACTAAATGAAATGAATATTTTAATTTTTATTATTAGAATTGATCTTAATGAATTCCACATACAATTAAAACATGAAAAATAATAATAAGCCTTATAACATATAAAAACATCTTATATTTTCAATAGATATATAATTCTTTTGTACATATTAATAATTATTTATTGAATCCTAAAATATTTCCATATCTGTGAGTTATATTAGTAAATTAAATTATTTGTTTATATTTTTTTATAAACAATTTTTTTATACTTGAAAGAAAACTTCCGATCAGGGCGTAGAACAAACCCACACTCCTACGTACACTCGATACGTCAGGTCCACTACGCAACCATGGGGGCTATGAGCTAACACATAACATAGATATTGGCAGCTCAGTTAAAAATAAATTATTAGCTTTTTAATCTTTCCCAAATTTCTAAATTTATTCTTATCACATAATATTTTATCTTTCACTTTTGTGACATCTTGTCTCAAAGATATTTTCATTTCTGGGACTCTAAAAAAAATTTTTAAATATAAAGAATTTGAAATTTAATATTTCTAATAATTTTAGTACTAAAAATTAGGACATAGTAGAATTTCAATTTGATGTGAAAGTTGTTTTTCATTTTTCAAAAAATTGTTGGGGGTTCAAAAAAATGGGTTGGGTGTGTCTTTTTTTTTAAAAAAATAAAGTGTTTAATTTTAATTAGATTTAAGATATTTTTTAAATTCTGTTTTTTTTTTATTTTTTAAAAATTTAAAATGAATCTGCATTGAAGTATTAAAGTATACGTATAAGTGTAACCTAACCTAATAATAAAAAATAAAATATTAATTTAAAAAAAAGTCTTTTTGTTTAAGAAAAGAAAAAGGGGAATTTATCTGAAATAATTTAAAAAAAAAAAAATAAAAGAAAAGAAAAAATAAAAAGAAAAAACAACCATCTACGAGATATAATTAAATGAAATTATAAACTGTGAGATTGAAATTAAAATTTAGATGAAGAAATATTTAGAGTGAACTACTGGAATACAAATTTTTTTTAGCAATAAATTAAAATTTAAATAAATTTTTCAAGTTTTATTTTTTATGAATACATTTATTTTATTTAAAAGAAAATTAGTTAAAGTTTAGAATTTGATATTAATAAATTTAAAGAAATACTTTAATACATAAATTTCTTTCGAATAAATTATGTTATCTCTTAAGGTTACCAACAGTTGCTTCGCTTCCAGCGTTGCTTCTAGCGTCGTGTTCTAAATAAAATGATGACAAATTTAATGTCAACGCGAGCAAAAGTAGTTAGATGTTCTAACCTTCCGTCGCTAACTGTGACGCTTCCAATGACGCTATTCCATTTGGTCAAGTTTCATTTAAATCGATGTATTCTACATAAATGTCAGAACTGTTAAAAGCGACGCGAACTTTGGGTCGTCGCGTTTATAGAATGGACGTCGTGTGGGAAAATTCAGAAAAATAAAAGGAAAATTTCAGAAAGGTGTTATTCTTAAGTTTTAATTCGTTAAGTATTATTCTCACTACACCCAGCACTATGAAAATACCGAGCATGACGACATAACATCATAAAAATGTCGCATATGACAACACTGCATACTTAACAATGCTATACAAACTCCCGCGATGTTGACGCCGTATTTTTTATTTAAACCTTCCTGACTAACCATATCTTGTCAAACTATAGTGTCATGACTAACTTAAATATACAGGTCTAACGGCTTAAATTTTATTATCAAAACACATGTTTTCGAAAACCTACTGAAAATCTACAGTTATATTCACATTTACGATTAAATTTTTAAAAATTCAATTCAACAAATGCGATAATTATAACTGATAATAAAAACATCATATATTATTTAAAGTTTCTAAAAAAAAACTTATTTCAAAATAAATTTTTCACATCATTAGATTAAATCGTTTTTCACAACTATATTATTTTCTACCTAGAAGTAAAACTTTTAATTTAACTTTCAATTTATTCAAGTCAATTTAATTTCTTATTTAATTGTTTTCAATTCATTCTTCCTCCATTTTTATTATTATTATTGTCACTTTCAAAGTCAATTTATCCAATAAAAAAGAAAATAAAATTTATAAAAGAGTTGTGTTAAGAAAAGTTTTTCTTTCTTATTTTTTTTATTTTTATTTTCTTAGTTTGTCGTCATTAATTTGAAATTTCTATTATTTTTTTTTCTTTTTAATTCAAACTATAAAAAGTCATTTTATATTTTAGCCTAAAGTTTAACAGTTTTTTAAGTATATTTCTTAAAATTAAATATACATATAATATGTTTATAAATATATTATTTAATGGTAAAATTTATTTGTCTGCTAGTCTAATTTAAAGTTTGTAATTAAGTTATTTGTAAAATATTATTAAGACTTTAAATAAAAGCTAAATGGTTTTCATGAGAAAAATTTTCGTGGATATATTCAACTTTAGAAAGAGAAAAATATACAAAATTCTTAATAGAAAAGAGAGAGAAAATATTATTTTATAAATCTATTCAAGATTTTATAGCAATATTTTGACAGTTAACGCTTTACATAACCTAATTTATTAATTTTTTCAAAAGTTTCATACATTACAACACTACAAATGCCAACTGATTAGTCGGATATTGTTGAAAAGACGAATAATTTCTTGCATTAATATGTATTTACTTATATTATGCAATGATCATATATCTATGCGTTTTGTTTTAATTCTAGATAGTTTAGTTTCTTGGCGAAATTTATATGAGCTTATGTTTTTCTCGTTTTTCTTTTTTAGCTGAATTTAATGTTGATATTTAATATACAACTCGCTATAGATATGGTTTGATTGTTTGAATATCAATTATACATACAATTCAATATTATATCGTATTCATAGCTATTTTATATTTATTTTCTTCTTGAATTTTTTTTGTTATATTTTTTTTTCAATGCATATACAATATATGTTACAACAATTCAATAGTTGAGATACTCTTTTTTTCTATTTTTTGTGTGATGAATAGGGCAAGGATTTTTATATTTCTCGTTATAGAATATTTCTCGAAGCAATAACCTAAATTGCATATTTTTGTAAATTTCTTACATTAATTTACAAAATTATCCGAAAAATTATTTTAAATTGTACTTGAATGTCAAAAAAAATACTTTTATTGATAGTACTAATAAAAACAACTTAACAAGTACTTTTATTGACATAGTCCATATCCAATTCCAATTTTATTCTAGTATTCTAGCAAAGAAATAAATTCAAATATATTTTATAGTCCAGCGGAATATCAGCCTTTAAATATGCACCTAATAATAATATAACGTCAGTTGAAGTGGAAACATTTTTTAGTTTATATAAAAATTTGTTAAAACCAAATCGACAAACATTTTCATTCGAAAATTTGCACAAAATTTTTATTATTTATTGCAATGAAGCAATTACGAACTAAGCGTAAATCATTTACACATTAATTTAAAAGATAAATCATTAACCACTAAAGTTAACGAAAATTGGTCTTATTGTTCCTATTATTAAATGGAGATATTTAATTTTGTTAATTATTTATTAAAATGTTATGAAAATTACTTTTAATTTTATAAAGATTTTGGAAACTTTGTTTTTGTTAACTTTATTTATGTTACTATTGAAAATAAAATTTGAATTATTAATATTATTGGTTTTTTAATGAGAATATTTTAAGGAAATATTTTTTCTGTTTTATAACATTTTTTAGGCACCTTTTTTTTAAATTTAAGTACCTAAAAATCCTTGCCCTAGTGATGAATAAAAAGATTGTTGTAAATCATAAGGTACTTATTTATAAGTTAAAAAATGTCTATACATTCAGTATTAACACAAATTATATAGAAATTTATGTTATTTCTCTTAAAAATTTTTGAAAATCATGTTATCGATCTTATAATCGATGCGCAAGGTTTATTTACGTATTAATCGAAATTTACGGAAAAATTTAAAGCATACTATTAGAAAATATTTTGCTAGCCCTTAAATTTTATTTTTAATAAAATTTCAAACTTACTCGTTAAGAATTAGTTTTGAATAAAGATTTACCAGGTGGCGCAGTTTTTTTATAATAATATTAAAATTAAATTAAAAAAGAAAAATAAAACATAAAAATTCCTTTTGTTTGTTTACAATTTTCAAATGTCATATATTAACAAAAATACAACAGTTTTTGCATCTTATGTCTATGCTCTCAAACTTTCGTGAACATATCAGTCAAATTATACCCAAAGCCCATCGTTATTTGATTATCACTAATTTAATAATCAAGTAATTATGTTTTCGATAAATTTTTATTTCACCAAAGACCAAAACCACATTTGACAACAAACCAGTGAACCTTAATTAGTAAAGAACACTTAGTACTTAAAAAATGGTTATTTGATTAATAAGTGACTGGGACAATATGGTCCGGCCATAAAAACTACACTTTGTTTTTGTCATTAATATAAACTACCAACTATTGTAAATTGGCTACTTAACTACTAGTACATAGTTAGTTTACTTCTAACTAATTAACTACATATTATATTATATTTAAAAACATTCTTTTGGGTCTGTTTAAAAACACTAAACAAAACCTTGAAACTAAATTTGGTGTTATTTTTTGAAAAATTATATCAAAAAAAATAAAGTGCGCCTAAAAATATATTTATTTTGATTTGGTAACCCGATTCTATTTAATGTAGTGCTCACCCTAGAAATGATACTTTGTAAAACTTCTTGAATATAAAATCAGATCATTTTATTATTTATTTAACTATTTCTCAACTTAGAAATTAATTTTTTTTTTTTTTTTTTTTTTTTTTACGAGGGAATGGAAAGCTCGAAAGCCACCCATTGAAACTGTGCGGTGTTTCGCTGGGTAGTGTATGATTTTAACAAACCAAAACCACACCCTTTTTGAACCAAACTTTAGGAGGGAACCTGTAATACAAATGTACAGTTTGGTTACAGGGATGAGGATATGGAAGGATTTAGGATGATGGTGGAAGTTATTTGGAATATCTGGATTATGGGGGATGGGGAAAATTGGATGGGATATTTAGAAGAAAGATGTTAATGTTCTTCTTAAATTTGGTTAAATCGTACATATATACATTATCAACTTTGGGGAACACATTTGGTGGAAGATGGTTCCATAAACGAGATGAGCGCATGACAAACGAATTTCCATAAGCCGTGTTACGCCATCTGGCTAGTTCAACTGTGTAGGGATGAGCATCTGTTGACCTCCTTGTTTCCCGTTGGAAAATCTTGAATGGAGGCATAAGTTGTTTGATTTCTTTAGAACAGGTGTTAGTCCCTACAAGATATCTATAAAACAAGGTCAGTGACCCAACAGTGCGACGATGGCTGAGTGGAGTGAGCGTTGAGGTAACACTGGGATCATTTATAAGACGAATAGCTCTATTTTGCACTTTATCAAGATATCCCAGCGCCATAATGGGAGCACCAGCCCAAATATGTGCATTATACTCCATTTTCGGCCTGATATAAGTTTTATAGATGTTAAGGAGATCAGAGGGTGAGAAGTAAGTTTTGCAGCGATACAAGAAACCCAAACATTTAGCAGCGTCCTTAGCTACTCCAAAAATATGATTTGACCAAGTCAATTTTTGGTTTAGCTCAATCCCCAAAATGTTCAAGTCTTCCGAATGGTGCAAAGCCTCTCCTTGAAAAGTAAGGTTCGGAATAGTTGTAGCTATTTTTCGCGAGACTAGACAGCATTGGGTTTTTTTGGTGTTAAACTCAACTCTGTTGATTTCACCCCATTTTTGGATTTTAATTAAATCTTTGTTTAATTCACTTATAGTGAAATTTTTTGCTGTTGAATTAATCTGGTGATTAATGTTACAGCGGCTATGAAATTCATAGGAAGCAACAAGGGTACTGTCGTCTGCGAAGCTATGGATTGGATTGGAGGTTATTGATAGTAGGTCATTTATAAATATTAGGAAAAGACTGGGGGATAAAACAGATCCCTGAGGGACACCAGCATTTATTTTGAAATCTTTGGATGAATATCCATCGACAAGAACACGAATCGTGCGATTCGAAAGGAAATCACTTACTTTTGGTGACCGAATATCTAGGTTAGCTAACTAATATTTTGAAAACCAATCAAATATAAGATTAGTACTTAAATTCAAAATGTCATAGGATCAAAAAAAAATTAATGTATTTGTAATATAATTAACAACAACTTAAAGTTTTAAAATACAAACTATCATATAAAATGATACCACAATTTCGATAACAATTAAATTTTTAACTTAACTACTTTATTATTCTTTTCAATTTCATTTTAAATTTATAACCGAATTATTGAAAGAAAAAAGTGTTATTATATTTGTTACCAAAGAAGATGTCCTTAAGCTAATTAAGAAAAAAAACTTTTATATTTAGTGTCTTAACTAATTAATATTATAAGATCAATTTGGGATAATAGATGGGTGAAATTATTTTTACAAAATTCAGTACATAATTCAGTCAAACCTTTTTCTTTGAAACTTAAAAATAAAAAATTAAGAAATTAAGAAAAACATATAGATTCTTTTATAATTGATTAATTATGTATACTTGGTCATCATTGACTTACACTTTTTTTAAGAAACTATTAAAAATTATTTATTAAAATAGATAGTTAAGTTTGCAATAAATTAGAAAACTGTCTCATCATGTGATTCTAATAATATAGAAATCTAATAATTTTATCACTTTATACCAACTACTTTCAAAAGGATGATATCCCCGATATTTTTATTTTTTAGTGCTAATTGTTTAACTGTGAGGCTTAAAAGCCTGTCTATACCATAGGTAAATGTTGGAACAGGGAGTCATATTATATTCGTGTTATTAGAATTGATCTTAATGAATGCCACTAATGAATTTATTTCAAAGAGTCTTATCACAGTCAGAACTCTATACATATATTAAATATTTAAATATTATATTAAAATCTTGGCAGAAAGCCATAGTTGATATAAAAATAATTCACAAATTGTTTTTAGAAATCACTGTCCTGATTCCTTTTTCCTCTTTTTAGAGGTACGCGATGCAAGATTTGCTTTAACCCTCGAGTGGCACTTGATAGCATTTCACATACCACTTTACACTCCCCTGCAGTAACACAGTATATTGAACTTAGAACTCAGATAACACCTAAATTTTAAAAAGGGTCCCCAAAGTTTTAGATCCTTAATAAACTTTAACACATTTTTTAAATCTAATTAAATAAATTTATTGCCAATCCACATTTTTTTCTAAAATTTTGAAAATTCAAATTTTAAAGTATACCTTTAATAGAAAAAGGCCTACAGATAAAATAACAACATTCTAAATGTCTTCACCGATATGCAATTGAATTAATATGAACTGTTTAACAGCTATTACCAACTAAATTTTTTTACTAGAAATTTATCAACTCAATTTATCAAAAGTCTAGAAATAATTCAACAATTTTATTTTATTTTTTTTTTGTCTCTTTCTGTCATATATACCTAGTATATTTTATATAATTTTTGATAAAATTACTCCTGTCTGTTAATGATGCCTGTTAAAGTTTTTTATTAAAAGTTAAAAAGTTGTTATAGAAGTGAATTAAATGTCAACAAAATAAAATAATAAACTTTATACTTTCGATTAGGTATTTAATTTTAGGATTATAAGTTTGTTCTAAGTTCAAAAACAAATAAACTGATTATTGGTAGTTAACTTGCCTCTTTGTCTATTTGTCGGCCATTATTAAAAACATTAAAAAAATTTTTTCGTCTAATGCAAAAAGGGTTATGCTTTTGGTGTGTTATACAAAAACTACCTAAAGGAAAGTGCACAGTTCAAATGGTGGATTTCGAAGATTCCATCACTCGTAAAAAAAGAATTAATACAAAAAAAATTTAATGCTTTCAAAATATTAAACCTTTTACATTATAAAGATTTACCGAAGAATTACTTTCATACTCATTCTCCATATAGATAATTGATTCCAAATTAGACAATTAGTAGATTATAAGAATAATATGACGCATATTCTGGCCTAGGCCAATAATGAATGAAGGTCTCTGGGTAATGACTAGGCAAGAGCCGATATGGGTCCAAATTAGAAAAAAGAAGTGGAAGTGGATTGGTCACATTCTAAGGCGGCCAACAACATCAGTAGCGCACCAAGCCCTAAATTGGAATCCGCAGGGTAAAAGAAATGTGGGAAGACCAAGAACAACCTCGAGGAGATCAGTCCAGGGAGAATATGGCCTATCGGGAAAAACATGGTCCGAATTAAAGAGGTTAGCGCTAAACAGAGACAGTTGGTGAGGCTATGTGGAAGCCCTATGTTCCCTAGGAGAATAATAAGGAAAAAAAAATTTATAATTTAAGGGTAACCGTATATTACCGACGTCGTATTATACTGACGAGTTGGGGATCCGATTTCAACTTAAATCAATAGAGTAGTTTTTAAAGCACTTTTTCAAATCACTTTGGATAAATTTCCATATTTTAAATCTTCCAGTTTTTAAGTTACCCTGCTGACTGCTAGTCCGTTTGCACGTATGATCGTCGGACAAAGATAAATAGAATTACATTTTGATTTCGCTTCGTTCCATACACTTTAATTCATATTTATCATCAGTAAGATATTGATGATACAAACGGATGGGCATTTTAATTTATTTGTGACTCCTCCTCCTATTTTAATAAAATGAAATTATATAACGCAATCATTCAACGGTCCCAATATCCTAATATACCTATAAATTCCAAATGTCAACTTATACCCTTATCATACCAACGGTAAAAATTCGTTTAATATTTTTATATATTCTCCTACCCCAATTTTATTATATTGTCCATCCATCTCCAGTTTTTTTTTAATAAATAATCTGAAGTTAAAAGAACAAAGGAAAAAATTTTTTTTTTTTTATTGTTTTAGTTCTCTGTTATTTGTTAGTTTATTTGTTATTTTTAGTTATTCTCTTTAATCTTTCATCTATGTTTTTTGTTATTTTTTTCCATGTTTATTTTTTATTATTATTATCTTATTTTAATCTTCATTATTGTGTTGTGATAATGTAAACCTAATTAGAACTGGTGAATTAATTTTCTTTTTTTTAAGCAGAAAATTTTAGAAAATGAATTAAAAACCAAATCTATTACAAAAATGTAAAATTCGTAAGCTTAAAATTAATAAAATTTATTTTGGTTTTGATTTCCCTTACTCCTCCCGATGGACAAGATAATTCCATCGAACTCAGTTGAACACTGTTGTTCTTGCAACCGTCCAAAGTTATACCTATTGAGTTAAGCTCCATATTTATTGTTCCGTCCCAGGTTTTACCCAGCGAATCACCATTCTCGCTATGCATCCTTGATGTTTTGCAGCCCTCTCTACCTCCATTTCTTTTTCCATTTTTGTTGTTTTTGTTTTCCATTGCTTGATCTTCAGTTAAGTTCTATAAATCTCTATTCGTGATTGTTCTAGGCAAAATATCCTATACAAATGTGATGTGATTCTAAGGCATTTATTTATGAATGTCTGTAAACTTCTGTTTGTATTACTCGAAGTTAGCCAAGTCTTGCTACCATACATTAGGATGATAAAGCACCATACACCCAGCATAAAATTTTGTTTGGTGTATAGAATAGGATTTTAGTTCATTAAAAATTGTTAATTAATTGGACGTTATTGGAGTTTTCTAATTTCTTTCTAATATTACCCATTATCTGCAATCAGCTTTATTCTAACTATTTAAATAAATCAAAATCAATTTATTCTTTAAATTCATATTGATTTTATTTTTTTAAATTCTTAAAAGTAGTAAGTATTAAATTCTTCAAACTCTTCTTCTAATAAAGAACAAAGACCCTTATTGCGTGCGACATTCAAATGTATGTTACAAGACTAATTTGTCAAACTATAAAGTAAAATAACTACGTATATAGAATGAAAAGGAAATGTCAAAAAAATATAAATTATCTTTACAATTTTTATACTCAATTTTCCATTAGAAAACTTTCAAATTAAATTGAAGACTTCAAATCCAAAAGAAAAAGAAATTTTTTTTTTATATTTGAAAATTCTCTTAATGTACCCGTTCATTTTTGTGTGAAATAAAAAGTAAAAATTAGCTTTGGTGTCTGGAAACACCATGCATGTGTAGCTGATATAAAGTACTTTAAATTAATCAAATTACAAAAGAATTTCAGTTATACCGTTTTTAGTTTTTTTTTTTTTTTTTTTGAGATTCTCATATACGAGAAAATGCTTTTCTGTCATGCAATTTATTGAGGTAGTTTTGTTTTTGTTTTTATTTTTGATTCCATTTTACCGTCATTACAAACTATTTAACAGTTAGTAACACGTTAACTTCCAGTGTTTTTACCAAAGAACAGTTTAATTTTTGATTAACATTTGTTAAGGTATATTGAAAATATTGTGAATGAAAGTGCTACTATTTTTATTGTGAATGAAAATACTATTTTTATAAGTAACAAAATGCCAAAACTTATTCTATGATTATATGACAAATTTAATTTATTTATCTGATTCTTATAATATTAATAAATTCTCTAACACTTTAAAATTTTCAAATCCATTTATTATCCCAATAACCCCACATTAATTTGATAAAAATGCAAGAAATTTAAAACCTACAAGAGGTTAAATAACTTATGGCAACACTTGACGCAATTTTAGAAACGTCAGTTTGAAACAAGTTAAAAAAAATTTCATTCTAAACTTACTACTATGAAGGTAGCATATAGATTATTTGTGTGTGTGTATATATTACTATTTCGCATGATATTTTTAAAGGAATTGAAAAATACATTTTAGATAAATATGTATATACACTTTCTTAACCTATAAATATGTGTTTATATGTGTTTGTTACAATGTAAATTGGAGGATAAAAAAATTTCATTGAAAACGTCAAAAAAAAATTCATTTAAATTGATATCAATCAATAAAAATAATAATGATAATGATAGTTGTATTCATTACAAAGCGGTTACAAATGAAAATGTTTCAAGGATGAAATGTATATATATATATATATATATGATAATATCTAATGAAAATAAAAAAAAAAAATGAAAATCAATATTAAATCAATTTTTTCAATCCTGATTTTCTATTTTTTTTTTTTTAATATGTAGACATAATAAGGATTACATAAAATTATAATCATACATATGTCATATTATTGTTATTAAGAAATTGCATGATATTTTATTTCTTCTATAATAATGTGTATTTGAATTGTATATTGCTGGTGTTAGATAATTCTTGTTCCATTTAGAATATACTCTTTCGTAATTTATATAATGAACTTTGAAAATTTGTGTTATCAAATATGTGGATTTAAAAAATGTTAGATTTCTATTTAATTGGGTTACGGAAGACTAGTTTGCGTTATGCGTAGATACAATCTTAACTTCATAAGGTCAATACATTTAGAACTTGTCATTTATTGGGAATAAGTAACTCTTTGGAAATTCATTAAAAAAAAAAAACTGAATACACTTTTATACTTCCTCTACTGGAGGAATGTTTTTGAAGCTCAAAACATTGCCAGAAGTAGAAACATTTTATAAGTTTTAAATTTTTAATTTGATTTGCTGGGTGGCACAGTGGTTAGAGTGCCGACTTTCATCCGAAAGGCTCGGGTTCGAATCCTAGTGAAAGTAAAAATACTTATCCTATTTTCTACTAGACTCAGCTACCATTGGGTTCAAATTAATGGCTTAGTCAACAATTAATAATTATATATCTTTAGTAAACAAATACATTAACATAACAATATAAACAAAGCGGAAGTGCTAAGCATTTCTTACAGCCTGTGAATAATAAATAAATAAATAATAAAAAAATCTAAATTAAATGTAAAATTTATATCGCGCATTTTTGTAGATGAATGCCAGTAGGCTGTAATTAGAAATTTTCAGGAGTAAAACTCTTTTAAACTTGTTCAGATATATTGGATCCCCCGACAAAATCCACACAAAATTCGAAAATAATATCCTAACCAATGTGTTTATTTTTAGAAATTAATAGAAAGGCACAATACCCAAATACGAAAACCTCCAAACCCTACAAAATTCAAAATCGAATATTCGCATGTTTTCAGCTTTTTCATAATTTCAGCGTTTTCTCTTTTTCCATAAATGATAGTATTTTGCAGTTGGATAGAAAATCAAGGTCCAAGAATTTGTTTAGTTAGGATTTCAGATGGCTATAAATTGTAGAATTCTGTAAAAACCTCACAGCTTTTGAAAACAAACGGAAGTTGTAATTTTGATTTGATTAGGTTTGAATTTGGATTAAGTGGTGTTTGGATTTTTTGTTTTGTATTTAAGTTTTTACATCTTGTTATTTGGGATTTTGTGAGAGATCCGATATACTTCCAACTAAATTTACTTCTGACCAGAAAAATATTTGAACAAATACCTTATTATTAACAGAATCACAATATTGTACGAAATCTTCTTTGACATTGTTTTTTAATTATTTGGTTTTATATTTTTAGTAATCGCGATTAAAAAAAAAAACAAACACGATCTAAGTCTAATATGAATGAAAATTGACGTATTCAATTTAATTGTTCGTTTTTTTATTTTTTACTAAATTTGTTTCCAGCTCTTGTTCTGTTTGTTTTTTTTGTTTCTTGTGTTGTATAAACATTTTTAAAACCAGCACAAGTATTTATAATACGAGGAATCTCAATGTTAATATTAGCTATGAAATATTTTCGAAATAAAATAGAAACAAGTAAAGAAAAAAACCACATGAAACGGCTAGAGCACCAGACTACTGTGAAAGCTTAAAGCAAACTTTGTGTTTTGATTGCCTTACCAAAACAAAGCAAGTTAGATACATGTTAGAATGTATACTATATTCTGCTATATTCCTAATCAAAGGCGTCACCTCCTGAATTGATTTAAGGATGTCCGACTGCCTGATCGTATGATCACTCAAAAATGAATGAAACTTTTTTGATTAAATTAATACAAAAAATTTCTAATAACGATAGAAAGACGAAGTTTTAAATTCAGTAAGCTTCTTAAGTTTAAATGAGCATATCTTCGAAACTAACGAACTAAGAACCTCCAAATTTGGTAGAATGATATTCCATCCTACTTTCTTTGTATCGTTAAATTGAAATGAATTGGAATTGCGATCTGAGTAGCTGTAAAAAAACATATTTCTGCTAAACTAGTAGGAACTACAAATTTAACGGAGGTTGATGAAAAAGAAGTGAAGTTCTGCTGCAACATATTCTTTGTTTATCCCAGTGTTGTTACCTTTTTTTCAAAATTTCCTAGGAAATTCAAAATTTTCACATTTTTTCCCTTTTTTGTACATTTTTTTTCTCATAATTTTCACAATTAAAAACACGTATATGAAACGTATATAAAACAAAAAATAATATAAAAAATATTCTTCCCGCATCAGGATTTGAATGCGAAAGTGAAGCCACAAATTTAAATATTTTAATCAAATTTGGAAATAATAAGTCACTTGCTATTTTCAACAATTGACCAAACCTTCCAAATTTCGTCTTCAACTAACGTATTTCAGTAAAAGAATATGGAATGTCATTTAGTTCGTCGTCTAAACCATATTTATCTATATTTGGTACATATTCAGGAATGAGATTTGATTTGTGGAAGAAAATTCTTATATTAAGATTTATTACTATGTTTGGTTCTAAAAATTCTTAAAAAATGTTAAAAAAAAAATAGATTTAAAATAATTGTGAAATAAAGTGTTCATAAATACTTTCAACTTAAACCTGTTGAGAATGATCAAAACATTCTAATGTATAGGACATAAATTCACTGTTAAATATCATTTCATTTATATCCAATTTATTATTTTCATTGGAAAACTGTTCGCTAAAATTTCCCTCGATTTTGGGTCTTTTTCCCTTTTTCCCTTTCATACCTTAAAATTACCACAAAATGGGAAATTCCCCGAGATGTGACAGCACTGGTTTATCCATTAAAAATATACAGTTTTTAAAAGAAAAATCTACTACTTTTCCTTCCTCTGCGGGGTGCTTTTTCTTATTTATAATATATTATTTATTAATAAAGTATTTTTTAATTAATTATTTTTTTTCAATAATAAATTAATTATTTTATCAAATTTGAAACAATTACTGTACCACATAATACAACCCTTCAACTACTGTAATTTTAAAAGCAGAAACTGAAACTAGCAAATGACTAAAACCGTACCAAGATATTGAATAACAATAAAGTATTAAATTAACAAAATATTGAAATGAAATAATTATACTAAAAAAAACCTTCTAATCAATTTTTATTTTTATACCAAAAATGTCAAATATCTAAAAGATAAAATCGAAAACCCACCAAATTAACCATCAAATATCAAAACATTATTGATAAATATAAAAAATGCTTAATTAACAAAATTTAAAATCGGAATAACACCACAAATAACACCACATCCTTTGTATTAATCTCATTCCTGTATATCTCTACATTCATAATGTACGTACTTCATTTGGCTCCAATTTCCTGAATAATCAAATTTATTAATGATGTTAATGACATTATTGAGGTAAAATTTTTGGAAATTCTAAATGAAATTATTAAAAGTAAAATGAAATATGAAAAATATTTACAATTCTATACAGGTTCTATTCACATATATATGTATGAAAATTGTAAATAATTTTCCACATTACCTAAAAGTACAACTTCAATATTATTATATGGTATTAAATTAACGTTTCTAAATACAAAATTACATTTCATCTTCATTTTCACCCCTATCCGAACCAATCACATCACAAATAAAATGTTTTATGATTTTTTCTTTTGTTTTTGTAATGATTTTTATTATGTTTTCCTTATAAAGTTTGTTGTATTGTTGTACGTTTTAATTTGTCATCATTACATCTATTATCAAACTCTTTTTTTTCACCTTTTCACCCATTTTTTCATGTATTTACTTTCTCGAATAAGTGAATATGAGCCTCTTAATTCAACGTTCAACTGCTAAAGCAGTTATGGGAAATAGTTTCTTTTCAAGGGCCCAAAAAATTGGGAATGAAATATATTATATACTTTTATATGAACTTGCCTGTGTCTATGGCTTTATTTTTCATTCTGTCAGTTAGTGATACATTTATATTGAAAATCTCACCATAAATTTATAAAAAATGTATGGTGTGGTATTTAGTGAGGTGGCTTGGGGTGTAAAATTGTCTGCGTTCGATTCTCGTTAAAACAGAAGATTGCATTTAAAAGTGTCTGAATATAAAAGTAAATTGCTGGATTAAGATTAAGTGAAAGAATATCGGTTGTCATTTCAGTAATTTACTTTTATATTAAAACTATAACAAATTCCCAAGCTCTACCTTTAATTTTTTATTTTCCACATTTTAGGGGGCTAGTACTACTGTAATAAAAGTATATATTGAAGAAAAAATTTTTTTTTCATTTTATTTTATTTTAACATATATGATCATATTAGATTATGAAGCATAATCCCTTCTTTGATCTTTTTACCAACACCTTTTCAAGATTCAATTTTCAAATTTTAAAATTTAGAAACAATAGAGATTTCTAACTTTGCAAGTTTATTTGATAAGCGGGCCAACAGTTGTTTATCACTACTTAATTCCTAAATGGGAAAAATCAAATATACAAATATTTAAAAAATTAACTTGGCGCTCATAAGTTTCCGTTATATTTTTTTTTGCTTATGTATTAAGCAATAACGGAACAAAAAACCCCACAAAAAAAAAACCAATTCTCATAATATATTTTCTTTTCACTGATTTTAACAATATCTCAAATAAAATACTAAGTTTTCTGTCAAACATTCTTACATACAAAGAACAACAAACTGCAAAAAAAAAGGTTAAACTACAATATAACGGTAATAAAATGAAAGGAGAATTGTTACATACACAACATGAATTTAATGATAATACATATACTTACATTAAATATAATCAAAAGGGGAGAATGTTAAATATCACACCTGTTTAATAGCATAATAACCTAAGGTAAGAATGTATTCTCTTGATATACATTTACATATGTATATATATACATATTTACTTACAATTGTGTCCCATTATTTAGTTATTAGGTTCCTAAAATCTTTGAATTATTATTGCGTATTATATAAATTAAGGTTTACAATAATAAAGAAGAGGTTCAGTTATAAATGTCCACCATGAAATATCAGCTGGTTAATATTAGTTTAATATAAATCTAAAGTTATTTGAAGATGGATTTGTTTTTAATAAACCCTGAATAGTTAATAGAATGATTTAGGGAAATTTATGCGAAATAACTTAGAAACTGTCTCAGTTATTAGCCCAGGGTTGTTCGTGTAATGCAGGTATTCAAAAGTTTTTCCTAAAATCGAGTTTGATGACCTTTCGAACATGGATTTATGGATTCAAGGAAATCGGAAAATAAAAAACAGGATTTTAAATATTATGATTTCATTCAATTTAGACAGATTTTCGTGGTGGACTTAAATTTTAGACAGTTCTCTATACCATTGTCTTGTAAGTTATTCGACTTCTCAACAATTCGAATCCTTTACTTCACGTGTTTAAAATTTAAGTCAATCGAAGTCTACTCTAAACAAAGCCTTTACAGTAAATTTTAAAAAACTTGATTTTTGAAAACTGTATTTTAAAGAACGTGACTTGAATTGCGATAGAATAGTTTTCGTAGTGGGTTCTTATGCTAACTGCTGTATTCTTCCACTTTTTTGTAAGTTTTTCGATTTCACATCTATTCGATCCCTCTAGATTAAAAGTCAAAAACTTAAGGCATTCCCAGTTGACTCTTAACGTACAATTAAAAAATTATCTTATTTAATTAGGTGTTATGTCATTGCATCATATTTGAGTTACCCTTTAAAGTAATCAAATAAACAATCTCATATCCTTATTATAAATCTACAATAGAAATTCATTATATTAAATAAGCGCAAGAGTTTATTTTCGTAATTTATCCCTTTCATACCTAATGACCTTTTAAGTAAATTTTAAGTAAGGTGCTGGTATACAATTTATTCGGAATTGTTAGAAAAAGAAATGGAAGAAAAAATAAAAATAATAGTTAAATTAATAGAATTTTCTAGTATTTTTTTTATTCGTTGAGTAGTTATTTTAGTGTATCATAAATCAATTGTATATCAAACAGATTTCATCTATATATATATCTTAAATCTTCACTAAATTTAAAATATACTGCTGGAAAACTATTTAATATCAATTACCAATAAAGAAACTTTAACTTTTATATTCAATTATCCATGATTTTAATTTAATCTTATATTTAACTATCTACATTTGAAACACTTATTATTAGTTAACTCTGTTATTTTTAAACTAGAATTAAATTATTTGTTTTAACATCTGGACAAGAAAGTAACATCTCTACTACATTTTTGTAATAATTTGCCGTTGGTTCGATCGGCAGCTTCTAGAATCGAAACGCATGATCCGATCTCGATCTCATACGCAGTCCCCGTTTTACTTTAGTCAATGGAATCTTACAGTAAAAATTTCATCGAGATAGCATTATTATTTTTTTAGTTATCGTATTTACAGATGAAATGATATCCCTAAACCTACTCTGGACTCAGGAGGTGTCGCTGAGCAAAATTATATCAGTTTGCTTGCTTTTGGTGTACCCCAATATCCAATGTACCCCAATACCGATATTAGGCATATAAAACTAAGGATTTCTAAGAAAGCGCATTTTCAAAATCAAATAATATTTCATAATACGATTTTGGTAAAGAAATAGTTTCAATACACTAATAATAATTCTTTATAAGTTTGTTAGGAAGTTATTTTTATAAGAAAAATTGTAAAAATATCAAGAGACACTTACTTCAATTTTAAGAAAACCCTTTATAATTAGGAAAAACTGTTACATGTTAAAATATAATATTGGAAATTAATGTTTTACATATTAGGTACCTCAAAAAAATGTAAAATTAAATTTACAGGAGTTTAAAAGCTAGAAATTGTTAATTTTTGATCCCGTACAGCCACTAAACCAAAAAGCCATACTAAAAGTTTTCTAAGCAAACTCATACTTATTTTTTAAGAACTAACTTCTCTCAAAATTAAGTGCCCAACTCAACCCGTTTGGAAGATATTAGAGTTCAATTTATTTGCAAAATTTAAGCTTTAAATTATCGGACCAATGACGTAGTGGTAAAGACGCCGCTTTTCATGTGTGAGATCTCGGGTTCAAACCCCGGTCAGATCATATCTAATAAAAAAATATCGTAAAATTGTATAAATCGCAATAGTTTATATCGTAATATAAAATAAGATTTAATAAAAATATATAAATAATTCTTGTGTAAGATTATAGATGGCGCTCAAAGTTAACATTTGTGCATTCCTTATACCTTATACAAAGCTACAGCCGAGTAATCAACGGCTTAGTGAATTTTATGATTAAAAAAACTGAAGTCTAGTTTAAAATAACCTTGGTGAATGCCCTATACTCTTTAAAGGAGTGGAAAAGGAATAAAAAATAACGGTAAATTAAAGTACCATATGGCAACTCTATACATTTGTATTACATTTATTATATTTATAAACCTTATAAAAGTAGCTATCGTTTGAACCAATGATCGCTTTACTTGCTTCGCATGCTTATTATTGCAGCTGCAAAAATCCAAGCAAAGCAACTTTGACCCAATGAAAATTTCAAAACAGATAACATTACTTGTGTACTACTATTTAACTTTTTGAAATTAAAAGATGTACAATATTTGGCAAAATTTAATGTCAAAAGCGTTAAAAGCAAGCGAGTAATTGAAAATTTTTCAAAATAATTAAAAATTATACAAACATTATTCACTTTACTCTCTTTGATTATTGGGCCTAGTAACATAAAAAATAATGTATTTTATTGCACACGTCAAAGCGTAAAAAGTAAGCGCGGAATCTAAAGCGTTCATTGGTTTTTCACCTTAAGAATAGAACAACTTTAATCAAAACTTTTTCTTTTAAAGTTTTTAAAAAATAATATTCAAAAAATATAAACAAAACTCTTTAATTTCAATCTTCTTTCACAATCGATTATAAAATTTTCATCTATTACAAAAAATAATTCTTTTCAAATTATTTTAATGTAAAAAAAAAAAAAAAAAATAAGTAATTTTTACTTTCAATTTGATTTGACATTTTAAATAAAAAAACAAGTTTTTGACCTGAATTCCCTATTGATTTTCCATATTTATATTTTGTCTTCCAAAACAAAAAAACAAAATAAACTTATGAAAATAGGTGGTCCATATAATAACAGTAATAATAATAATAACATCAACAAGCTTCAACAATAATAAGAGAGAAAGAGACAGAAAAAAAACTGTAATCATTAATTTAATACACAAAAGTCTCCCTTTTATAAAACTAATATCGAATTTTTCTTTTCATCACATAAATTTGTTTTTTTTTTACTTCCCTTTTTTTCCTTTTATATTTTCTCCTCTTCTCTCTCCTTCATACGTCACACTTCGATTTATCAATATTCTAGATTATATTTTGGTTTTCTTCTTGATTTTTGTTATTTAATTTTTTTTTTTTTAATCTGATTATCATTTTTTTTTTTTTTTTTTTCTGTCTGACCTTTAGCTATTCAGGTGTTAAAATCTTTGCCCTATTTTTTTTAAAATTCGGCTATTATTGGTCAGTCGTATGGAAAATGAATAAATCGTAAGAATGAGAAAGATATATATAACAGAATAGTAAAATATATATATATATATATTTATATTAAATATTTGTGACAGAATGACCTATTAACTTTTTTATTTTTATTTATATTATTTTTATATATTATAACAAATACAACATATGTATGTAGATATATTAAAAGTACTTTTTAATACAATATATTTCTGTCATGTTTATCTTATGTTCTTATCATTGTAATTATCATTTTCATCATTCCAATCTTCTTCAACATCATCATCACCATCAACATCATCATCATCATTTTCATCATGTTAAACAAATCATTATCATTTTAGGTCATCATTCGGATTATCATCCATAATATCATCATTATGTATGTATAGTGCAATTATTACCGAATCATTTGTACTCATTTTTGTACTTATAGTTTGTCTATATAGTAAACACATTTTAAGATTGAGCATTAAATACATAATATATATTATATACCTCATTGTGTATATAATAGGAATTAAAAATTGATATTCTATATATTCATTTCTGTGAAAATAAAGTATGCATTAAGATGATTTAAACTAGATATTTTATACAAATTATATTAAATAAATAATTTGTATAAAATATATTTGAAATTACAATAGAAACTAAAACATCCCAGTTGTCTAATTTGGATTCTGTATACCATCATGACAGAAAATCTTTGGAAAATTTTATATTACTTAATTTAAACAGAAACTGTATGTTTATAGGTATATCATAAAACTATTTCTTTTTATTCAGTTAAAGATAGACACACTTTATTTTTAAAAAATGACTAATCTTGAGTTTAAGTACACAATACATTAAGTACTCTATTTAATTAATTGTACTGTTATTTAAATTTTTATGAGTAATTTTGAATTGTATGTTATTATTTAATTAGAATAACTAATAATCAAATCAATTTTTTGTTATATTCTTATTACTAAATTTAAATTCCGATAATGTGACTGCAAATCGATTACACAGTACTTCAGCTCTAACTGAAAAATGAGTACAATAAATTTTACAAATCTATATTTACAATTGCTAAACCTTTTATGTGTCTAATATTTTCATATGTCAAATTAATTCGCATTAGAGATCTGAACAAATATATTTCTTTATAAAAATTATCGAATGTATTCAAATGCTGTATTCTAATTCTATACATTCGTTCTAAAAGCTTTAAATATGGTGTATACTCAAACTACAACTTAACTATATTTATTCTATTCGTTGAATTTCAAATAAGAATATTGAAAAGCTTGGCTTTCATAAATTTTTTTGTTTGAATTATATAGTTTTCTGTATCTGTGAGTTATATTATTCAATTAAATTATTTGTTTATATTTTGTATTTGTTTATATTGTTAATATAATTAATGTATTTTTTTTTTAAATATAATTATTAATTTATTGATTAAGCCATTAATTTGAAGCTAATTCGAGATAAAGGTTTTTTTATTTTCACTGGTATTCGAATCCGAGTCTTTCACATTAAAGGTTGGCACTTTAATTACTATGCCACCCAGTCGTTATATCAACTTACCACTTATCAAATGACTATGTTTAGTCAGATTCGGTGTTTGAATCTCTTTTCTAGATTAAAACTCAGTGTCCCGGTCAGACCAAACAATTATATTTAGTATGATGATCTTAAACTTCTTTGGTTGTAGTGAAATAATTTAATTGCAATCATTTTCGAAAGAGTATCATCCTTCCTCAATCAATTTTTAATTTAGCCTAAATGATATAATGAAATAATATACAGAATATATATAGAATTCATTCGAAAAACTTTTTATAAGAAATTTTTATTAAAGTTGCAAATATTGTAATACACACGTACATAACAAAGTTTTTTTTCTTATGTTATTTTGTATCAAGATAATTTTACAGATGTTAGTAAAAAACATATGTTTACAACATAATAAACTTACAACAATAATTGTTTCATTCTATATGTCTCGTTTGAGTTATATATTTGTTATATTTTCTATTGATTACAAGTTTGGAAAAATAGAAAATAAAAATAAAACTTTTATTAAATATAAAATAATTTTTAATCAAAGACTCGAACCGAAATTAAGAGTGGGAATCGACATAAAATTGGATTGAATAGGTTTATTAAGTTAAATTAAAACACATGTCCATTTTATTTTTAATAATTATAGGAAGAAGGTCTAGCACATGCAGCCATCTCGTTATCCCAATCGGGGTCACCACCCGAAGATATAAGTGACTTCCCAATCCGGGTTACCTCTTTAAGATTTAGTAAAGTGATGAATCCAAGACTCAAGATGAATTGACAGTTTTTGGTCATTTTGGAAAGAATTATGTAAAATATTATTTGACATTGATAAAGACACATCCGTAAACAAAACGGCGATTCCTCTGTTTTTAATACCGTTACTTTTCGAAGCAAAAATATTGTTTGATTGCTTTTGGTTTGAATCTTTGATTATTTACGTAAAAAATGTACAAATTGTGTACAAATATAAGAAATACTAAGATAATATTAAAAAACTTACTAAAATAATAAGAAGAATTGTAACTTTTATTTTAATTTTCTTTAATATTTTGTTAAACAAATGAAATATACACATCTTTAAGGTTTTACAACTTTATTGAACTTAGTTGTACAACATTTAAAAAATTTTTAAATAACTATACAAAAAATAAAACTAATTCAGTTTCTTCTAGGTTTCGGTCCTCATCAACACCCATCAATTTAATTTCTCATCAATTTGTAACAGATAAAGTTTTTTTTTCTGTTTTTGTAAAGTTTTAATACATCTTTTCTTCATATCTGAAAGTATGCTCTTATAGGTATACTCTTTTTTTCTTTTGGATTTTTTTTTTTTAATTCTGAGGGTTTCCCTCAAGTAGAAAGTTAAGAAGATAATGAAGTTAAAGTTAACTTTATTTTTTTATACAAAAAAAAAACTTGTTTTATTTTGTAATAAGGAACACGTTTTCCAATCATATAATTTTTATATTGGGATAAAAGATCAATCTATGATGAAATCATTTAATTAAAGAATAACTTCTAAACAATATAGTTTTTAAATTTTTTTTTAAATTATTTCATTTATATTTATTTTTGAAGAAATAAAAGAGAAAATAAAAATAATTTAAAAATTTAAAAAGTTTATTAAGTTGTTGTAAAGTATGTTTTTTAATATTTTAAATTAAAAAAATTTTTTGGGACGTTTTGAGATAACAAATATTTTCTAAAATGGTCTACCCAAAAGCGCGATAACTCAAAAATAAAAATAAAAAACTAGTATAGAGTAAAATCTCCTCCTTAGCCTAGGTGGTTAAAGTGCAATATTGCAATCTAAACACTGTGGCAGTCCCGGGTTCGAATCCTGGTGGGAGATACCATATCCAGTAAAATTAATAATTATAATAAATTAATATATAATAAATTATAATATAATAATTCTATACCTAAAAATATAATAATAAATAATTAGTAACAAATAATATAAAAATATACCTATAATCGTGTTTCCAGCTATACTCTATAATCTAATAATTAATACTGAATAAACAATAACCTATATGTAATTGAACGACAATGTAATTGCAACTGTCATATGCAATTACAATGGCAGTACGCACCTAAAACATGACACGGTTTCTCTACTTGACCGATAGATGACACTAGGGAAAAAATTAAGAAGCGACATCTTGTAGATAGATTACAGTAGACCAATCATTTACTTAATTGAAAAAAAAAAAAGAGGAAAAAACGATTCGAAACACAAGGCAGAGCCTCGGATAAGAAAAAGCAGATGGAGATGCCTACTAGATATCCTATGCTCCCAAGAGGAGAATAAGGACAAAAAAAAAAAAAAAATTGAGTAATTGGCCTAAAGGGTTTCAAGAAACATTTGAAGGCTGTCTATTGGTGTTTGTTCTAAACAAAATAAAGCTTCAGGTATAACTACTGTAAAATCAAATCATTGGGACCGCATTTCAGATAGCTCCATTATAAAACCAATATAGAAAAAATTAGATCAAAGAAAGATGCAAAGGCTTCCAAGGAAGCTATTCTTTTTGCACTGTAGAAGTTCTTTTTTTTCTTTTTTTTCTGTCTGTCCTTTTGTCTGCCGGGGTATTTACAAATATTGCACACACTGTTTAAAATAAAGGAATTAAATGTTAAACGAGGTTAAATATTAAAAGTAAAATAATCTTTAGCTAAAACTTACTATGGAACATTGTTTAATTTTGAAAATATGCTTTTCTAAAATTTCTTGAGTTTTTTTTATTACCTGTTTTTGATTTTATTCACAAGAATAAAATAGAAAAAGTTAAGATGTGTCAATTTCTATTGAATGATTGGCTCTTGATCTTTAAAAAAATATTAAATTACTAGCTGTTGTCCCGTCACAGAATGACGGAAGGTCAATTAAAAGAAAAACTTTGTCTAATTAAGAACTATTTATAATTTTATTATATACATATACATATATTGTATATAAATACCATTTTCTTAAATAAAATCGCAATCTTTACAATTTGTATTACCCAAATTTTGCTTCGATCCTCGTAATAGATACACAAAAACCAAAACACATGACTTATACAATTTTTCAACTGTTGTTGATAAAAAGTTGATGTCGTTAGTTCAAATCCCCCCCTTCTTTTATGATGCATTTCATTTGGCTTTATTTAAGGGATGAGGGAACTTTGAAATTGCAACAAAGTGTACATTGGGCTTTAACCGTTATTTCAGTTTCACTGAAAATAATGAAGACTAACTACAAAAATATTCCTTTTTTTTGTTTTTTTTTTTTGCCGGCACCTCTACGTGCTAACTGTTCACTGTGATAGGCTAAACAGCCTGACTATATATGTGCATGTCGGAACAGGGGAGATATATTCATATATTAGAACTGATCAAATGAATTCCACATACAATTTAAACATGAGATAGTACTACGCCTTATAACATGTATAAATATCATAGATTTTCAATAAATACATTTCTATTTTTTTGAGTTATATTATTTAATTGAAATATTTGTTTACATTTTTGTATTTGTTTATATTGTTATATTTATTTATTAATTATTAAAGATATATAATTATTAATTATTAATTAAGCCATTAATTTGAACCCAAAGGCGAATGGTAGCTGAGTCGAGTTGAAAACCAGATAAAAGTTTTTTCACTTTCACTGGGATTGGAACCCGGGGCCTCTCGCATGAAAGTCGGCACTCTAACCACTGTGCCACCCAGCCGTTTCCTGTGAAGCATAGTCTTTATTTTGAATATCAAAATGTTTTACTATTTATATAAAATTTCCAGAAAATGTACTGTGAGTATTATAAACTGAAATGAACTAATTCATAAACATTTAAAATAATTTAAGTTCACAAAAAATTTTTTTTACATATTTTTTTTTTTTTTGTTGTTTTTTTTATTAAAAATAAACAAAACATTTTTTGGCCTGCTTATTATAATTTCTAAAATAAAACACATCCAACAAAACATTAATATTCTATTTTTTTATAATTGAAAACATCTAACAAAACACGTTTAATTGAATGCGTTTGTTACACCTCATTTCCTAAACAATTATATGTTAATAAAGTAATAATAATAAAATTATATTATGTTAAATAAAATTATAAAATACTCTGTACTTTAATTTATGATTTTGATTGTTTTTGTTAATCACATTATTGGATTGAGTACGTAATACAAAATTACAAAAAACTTTCCGACTTTCCTACAATGGTATTTAATTTTGACATTTATCTAAATTTTTGCAAATCTTGACTGTTTTATATGCAGAAAATCAATTTTGAAAATTTCTAATTTTGGGATTTAGTGATTTTGGAATTTGGGATTTTGTTACTTTGGAATTTTGTGATTTGAGATTTTGATACGTTTCTCACGTTACTTAAACATATTTGATAAAAACGTGCTCAACATATCTCATAAATTTATCATTATACTTATATAAAATATTTAAGATTTCATAAATATTACAAAACTTGTTTTTTTGATTTACACATTTTATAATAAAAAAATATTTTTTGACCAAATTTGAAAATAAATGAAAAATAAAGTTTTAAAATTTTTATAATGGTAAAACAAAACAAAAGAAAATGGTTAAGGTGAGGTGTTATATTTTTTAAGCCTAGTATTACGTTTAAATCTTGCTCTTGTTCTTGTATATAACAGAATGTTAACATATACGAAAATAAAATTATTAAACATGTTGATGTTATGTTAATTTTAAATAAATTTTCATGATAATTAAAAAAACAAGAATGATTTTTCACGTAATTTTACACCTCTTCATCTATAAATAAAAGTAATATTTAAATTGGGTTTTTATTATGAATTCTAAGAAAAAGTGTTGGCACTTTTATTAAAAGATTTAACAAAACTTTTGATGATAGCAGTTCTGAACAGAACTTTTGATATTTTTTACAGTAATTTAAATTATTGATTAGCTTTTGATTTTGAATAGACTTGACAAAAATTGCATGATAGAAAATGTACGTTTCAAGAATGCATCGTTGAAATTTTTTTTTGGTATTATAGTAAACGCGATCAAAAAGCACCTCATACAAGTTAAAGCATTTTATAACGATAACGATTTAAAATTTATATGTTACAGATAATAAAAATTTTACAAATATAAAAATTCTAAAATGTAGTTAGTAAATTATCAAAAAAAGGAAAAAGAGTACCATTGCTCTTGTAAACTCTATGATACCCACGATAATCTATTATATTGTTTAGTAAACCCATTACAGAACACCGCCATTTTGTTGATAATATTATTTTAAAAATTTGGTTACATGTTTGTTTATATTAAAAATAGTCGGAATAACTTTTCGCGAATTACTTCAAAAAATTGGTATGGTTGATATCCAATCGAACGATATCCAATTGTTCTATAATGACGGATGATAATATTTCATATGAATACAATTAGTTTAAATTCCTTTTTGTCTTCAAATACCTCCAAAATCTATTAATATTGTATCTGAGCATTTTTAATAAATGTTTTTCATAAAAATTTTAGTTTAAAATTTTTGTTGTTTGGTAACACTTTAACTTATCCCCTTACAAACTTGTTGATTACTTATTATTTAAAAATTTCAAATCAGAATTATTTTAATTTAGTCTATTAAATAAATTTAAATAGTAAAGTTGGATTATTAGTTTTTTTTTCATTATATTTTTTAGAATGGAAGAAGAGTTGATGGATGATGCAGCCGTTGAAAATTTTTGTCAATGTTTAGATATAATAATAGAAAAAGAAGCATTACCACCTGGAGGTAAAAAAAAGAAATTAACGATTAATTAATTTAAAAATTTTTAAATTAATTTCAATGTTTTCTTTTTATGATGGATGGAAATTTAAATACAACAGAAGCAAAACTAGCTCAAGTCGATATTCATTTTCCAAAAGGTAATTAAAAAATAACTAGTATCGCCCTGTGCTCGAAATTCGAGCTATTTTTGCTTTTAAGTTAACATATAAAATTCGTTTTGTGTAAATTATATTAGACGATACATAATAAAAATTATGCCAACAGTGTTGTCAACAGTTCTTGTGCTTGAAATTTGCTTAAAAAAAATTTATAATTTTTCTTAATTATTAAAACGTTGTTAAGTACCGATTTTTGAGTTTTATTTCTATAGCTAAAGCCGCTTTAAAGAGAGGATAAATTGGTACAGTTAAATTAAATTAAAATTCTAAATACATATAAATATTATTCTAATGAATACATATTTCTAAACATATACATATATTTATTGAAGTCAAGAACCAAAAATTCGAGTTAATGCTGTCCTTCATATAGCAAACTGTACTTTTTTCTAAACATTTTAGTACGATATGAACTATGTTGTACGTATTCTGTATCCTAATTAAAAAACTCTATGAATACATAATTTGTACAACAAAATATAACATATCATATTTCATAAGTTTAGTAATTAGTATTATATTATATTGAAGCTGCCAGAAGTACAAATAATAGGCTAGTTGACCGAAGTCTTTTTTTAAATTTCAATCTTAAGATTTATAGCAAAAAAAAAAGTTTTTCAATAAATCAAATAATAAATTTTTCCTACCCTTTTTCCATTTTTAAATTTAATAGCTACATAGGTAAATTTTTACTACAAATGTATGCCTATTTAAAGTTCTGAAAACATGCGAAAAATGATTCTGAATTCCTTAGTTTGCTTTATACCTTTTTGTCTAGTTTATTTATTTAATATTTCCTAAGTTTTTTATTGACAAAAATATATTTCTATACATGGTCATGAGCCATGACTCATAAGTTTCTTAAAACAAATAAATATTATTGCTTTTATTCCTTTATGAGGAGTAAACTCTTTTCTACTCTCAACTATTGTCAGCTACTTCAGCCCTTGTAAAAGAGTATTTGACAGAGTAGATAAATAATTTCCGGCAAATGGCTTTAATTAAAATTCTCTTGAATAGGTTATGTTAAAACATATTTTTTATTTGATAACCAATAAGCACTTACCCCCTTCCATTTTAAATAAATATTCTTTTTATTTATATCAGCAATAAGCCTTAATTTTTTCACTTTATTAATATTTAAATACTATTAAATATAATTAACTTCTCAAATGAGAGGTAGTTTTAAGATGTCAAATATATATATGACGATTAATCTAACAATTATGTGCTCCTGAAACAAAAATTAGCGTTCCATTTACAAACTACGCCTATCTAATCTTCATGTACACTTTTTGATGTATAAAATTGGTTCGTTTTGTCAAAGTAAAACTAAAAATAGTTTTTTTAATTATAAAAAAACATTATTCGATGTTGAAAGTGTGAAATAAACTTTTCAATTATTAGAATGAAATCAAAACATACGACGTACAATTTTTATACGGCAGTACGTCAATACGTCTGTCTACATATCCATTATCGGTTAATCGATACGCGCGTACAATTTTTAATTTATCAAAAATATTTATTTGAATGTTTTAATGAATTTAGTACCTACAAAAAATATTTTTAATTTCATATTATAGGTATTTTGAATATAAGATATTTTTTAATAAAAATTATTGTAAAAAAATATTATTTTTTATAACATAATATTAGAAATATAAGAAAAACCAATAATAATATTTTTATACATTTTGTCAATATTTGTAAATTTTAAAAATCCGAGATACAGTACATTGCGTTACGTGTATTTTCGCTGCTCTAATGTAAATTTATGTACCTATTAATTTCTCAATTTTTTGACAGAAATTATACGCTGTACGCTTTTATTTAGGTTAGGACCTAAGGAACAAATAACTTTTTTTGACAAAGATTATTTTTTTAGTTTTGCAAACATATTGTCCTACTGTAGGTATTTTCAATTTGTTTGAATATTTGTATGTTTTAAACTAAATTATTTAAAAAAAAAATGTTATTTTAAAATATTTTATTTTTAAAATTTAATCGCAGCAGCATAAGAAAAAACATTTTTATACACTTTGTCAATTTTTAAATTTTAAAATTTAAAATTTAAAACGTCGCGTATGCTTTCATGTAAATTTTTTTACATAACTAATTATTTCAAAATTTTTTGACAGAAACTGAATGCCGTACATGCTGATTTTGGCTAATCAATAAGAAACAAATCATTTTTCTTAAGAAATATTATTTTTTTTTTAAGTTTCTGCATATTTCAGAAGTCGGTTTTTAATTTTACAAAAAACTTAACAAAAAGCAACAACAATTTACGATTTACAAAAAAATTTTTTTTAGTATCTACTGTATTATAATAAATTGCAAACAAAAACAAAATACAGTTTTTGATTATAACGACCATGATGAGACGGAAAATATTCGTCGTAATAAACGAATGTCGTTTTAAAAGAATGCTTGTGAATTGTGAAAAATTAGTATAAGACTTGGACACTTCGAACTCATTTGCTAAAATTTACTTGAATGTTTTAATTTAGAACAAAAAATTTTATTAATTTCATACAATAGGTATATTTTGAATTTTTTTCAATATAAGATATTTTTTAAAACATAATCTTAGAAATATAAGAAAAACCAAAAACCATTTGTCAATTTGTAAATTTTAAAAATTCGATTACAGTACATCGCGTTACGCGTATTTTGGTTGCTCTCATGAAAATTCATGTACCTATTTATTTGTAAATTTTTTGACAGAAATTATACGTCAACTTTTATTTAAGTTTAAGATTATTTTTTAGTTTTTTTTTGCGAACATTTATAGGTATTTTCAGATATTTTGAATGTATGTTTTTTTAAAAAAAAAATAACATCAGAAAAAACAATTACAATATTTTTATACGCTTTGTCAAATTTTAAAATTTTAAATTCCGAAGTACAGTACACAACATACCTACTTATTTCAAATTTTTTTGTCAGAAACTGCATGCCGTACGCGTTTATTCTGATTAAACACATAATTTTTCTTTAGAAATGTTATTTTTTTGTTTCTGCAAACATACTATAGGTATTTCAATTATTTTGAGTATATGTAAAGTATTTTTTAAAAAAATATAGGTATTTGTAAAAACAATATTATTTTAAAATATTTTATTTTTAGAACAATAACAACATAAGAAAAAACAATAACTTTTTTATATGCTTTGTCAATGTTTAAATTTTAAAATTCGAGGTACAGTAAGTTATTCTCATGTAATATCATGTACTTAACTACTAATTTAAAACACCATAAGCGTTGATTTTGGTTAGGCCCAAAGGAACAAATCATTTAAATTACAAATTATTTTTTTAAGAAAGATTTTTCGTTTTTAATTTTTTGCAAACTTATTTCAATTATTTTGAATATATGTTTTAAAAAAAATTATTTTAAAAAAATATTATTTTAAAATATTTTATTTTTAAAATTTAATCGTAGCAACATAAGAAAAAACAATTACAATATTTTTATACGCTTTGTCAATTTTTAAATTTTAAAACTCCGTATGCTTTCATGTAAATTTATTTACATAACAACTTATTTCCAAATTTTTTGACAGAAACTGAACGCCGTACACGCTGAATTTGGTTGATCCATAAGTAACAAATCATTTTTCTTAAGAAATATTATTTATCAGAAGTCGGTTTCTTATTTTACAAAAAACTTAACAAAAACCAACAACAATATACGATTTAAAAAAAAAAAATTTTTAAGCAAACGAAAACAAAGTACAGTACTTTTCGGTTATAACGACCATGATGGGACGGAAAATATTCGTCGTAATAAACGAATGTCGTTTTAAAAGAATGCTGTGGAATTTGAAAAATTAGTATAAAACTTGAACATTGTAGAATGTGCTGATTCTAGAATGGACACTTCGAACTCATTTGCTAAAATTTTATTTGATGTGTCAGCCTCAAGCCTCAAGCTTTTTCTTCTAATGAAATTTTTTTTGTATTTTTGATGCGTTATTATGATTTTTTTTATATTCAAAAATAAATAAAAAAATACTAAATTAATCACCAAGCAACATAATTAAATATAATAATTTTAAATAAAAGAAATATCAATGTAATAAAAAACTTTCATTTTTAGGTAAAATTTAATTCTTTATCAAAAAGTGTAGTTTATTATAATTAAAGTTGAACCGAGTTCGTTATAAATGAAAACTACTGTATAAACCAAATGTATTGCTTTCATTTGGAATAGAACATTCAATATTCATTTTTTTTCGTTCACTTTTTAAGATAAAGAAAAAACAAAAACAAAAAAAAAACAATTTTAAAAAATATTAAATCTCCTTGTTCATTGAACATTTGAATAAACAAAAAAAAGAAAGACATAAGTCGGCGCATATGTATAATAGTTTGATTGAGCTGCGAGTTACAACCGAAAATGAATTACTTTTACCCAGAAAGTCGGCGCATAATATTAGAATCATAAGCCTTAACTTTTAACAGCGTGACCGTTAAATTCAAATTTACGTTAAATTCAACACGGGTTTTCACCTGAAAAAACGCAATATTCTAAAAAAAAAATATCATTGTCCTATGAAAACAATAAAAACCTTTCTTTTGGTTGTTGTTTCATTAAAATTGGTCTTATAGTTTATCCGGAAAAAGGATGTTTATATTTGTATGGGAAAAAATAAGCCGATTAAATATTATGATTTAAAATGATTTAAAATTTAATTTACAAAAAAAATAAAACTGTGTACAGTAGACTTTTCACGACGATATATCCGGTTAATTACTTTTGAAAAAATTTTAAATGCATAACTAATTAAGTTTTCAGTTACCTATGTACAAAAGAAAATATAAGTTTACACAAACTTGCCTTGCATTAGGTAAAGAATAATACCCATATAAAAGAAGAAGTTGTATGGCAGCTACTCGAACCCGTGGAGCAAACCGGCTGGCTGGACTAAAGTGAAGACGGCTATTGCATAAAAACGAATTTGTGAAAATTGCAAAATCCTAGCTCCTTTATTTTTTGAGTTATCAAGGGGACGGACGGACTTACACACATGGCTAGATCGATTTACTTTTCGATTCACTTTTCGACCTCCCCCCCCTTTTCTTCTCTGCGCACAAAATTAATGGCAAATTTAATATACCCTTATGAATTATATTCTAACGAATATAAAAAGTTTTTATTACAGTGCAAGTAAAAGAAATTTACACAAATTAAATTTTTAAAAAAATTAATTTTGCGCTGAAAAAAGATTTAGAAAAATTGTTTAAATTACTTTTACAAAATTGAAATCAAATTTGGTATTTGATTTTTTGAAATGAATAGGTTGGATTAAAATCCTTTGGAATATAACAAACGATTAATCACATATAACGGTATAAAATTTCATTCCAAAATTATAAAAAATTATATTTTTGTAACTGTATATGAAATTTTAACCTTTAAAATAAATTTTTAACTATTTTTTTGGAGCACTCTGTATCTAAAAATGTATCTAAGAATGAAAAAAAAGCAAGATAAAATATTAAATACATGATAATTAATTACTTCAATAATAATCATCTTACAGTCATCTTTACAACTTTTTCATTTTCACATTATTAAAATTTGTTATTTCTATTGAAATGAGCTTTGATTGCAAAGCTTCATCGTACTTTACAAATTGATATAAGTATTACCAGATTATTAAAAACAAAAAATTAAAACTCATTTGACAATAAGATTCCTTGAGAAGTCGGATTTTTTATATAATTTGTGAACAATTAAATAAAATGCAATGGTTTCATACTTTCATCCTTAATAATATCCATTTAATATTTTTATTTATTAATTTTTTTTCTATGTGTTCAACTATGTGTTCAAATTCAACTTTTTAAGATTGCAAGCTCATCTAAACAATAAATTGTGGAAGAGGACGGTAGCTGTAGAAAATATAATATTCATATTATTAGACTCAATTCCACATACAATTACTACCATACAATTATCAATCTCCATTTCCTACGTTTCCGCTGGTGATTCTTCACCCGTAAACTGCCATAGGTCTTTTTTGCTTATATTGTTGGACCATTATATTCGCATTGTCTTCTTTGGGAGTTGTTTACAAATACTTAGAGCTTTTGTCTTACATTATTTAAAGTCAGCCAAATTTTGCTGCTATACTTTGAAGTGTAGACATTACACGCATGCTATAAATATTTTAAGTTCGGTTTTTCTAGTTATTGGGCCGCTTTTCTATATTGTACGTAATTTCCTTTATTATAGATATTAAAAGAAATTTTTTATATGCTGGTAACAATTCTCTCACTAAAATAGATAATTTTATTACTTTGCAAAGAAATTTAGTATTGAAGTAAAATTCAAATTGTTAAGTTTAATTTATCAAGCATACATCAACAAAATAAACAAATAGTTATTAAAAATGGAAGATGATTCAATAATTGATGAATTGTTTAAAAATTTAAATATAACAATTAATTTACAGCCAGAGGGTGAATTTAAAATATTTTCATATTTTATATTTTAAATATTTAATTTTCATATTTTGTTCTATAACAGTTTTAAATCCACCAAACCTAAGTTCAAGAGGTCTCAATTTATCTGTGCACAAAAGTGATTTTATTTAAATTATGAGATATTGATTATAAACTTATATATACACATACATTTTTCAGGTCCAATTCATTTTAGTGAATTTTTAAAAAATTTACCTAAAAATCAAAAAGATGCATTTTTAAGTCGGATTAAACTTATTTTACAAAAGGTTAATACAAATGATAAGAATTCAATGCTTGATGAAAACGAGGCAAAAGAAGCTATAAAAAATTGTATTGAATCATTTTTAAGAGATGATCTTAAACAAAATTATTGTGTTGGTGAAATTTAATTAAAAAAATGAATTAAATAAAAAAATATGTTAACAAAATTAAATCACTAAAGTATTTTTATTTATTTACAGTTTACAATAATTACAAAAATCTTTAAAAAGACACTTAAATTTCAACCGCTACTTGTCAAAATTTCAGATATACAAGTTAATTAGACCCTAAGCTATTAATATAAAAGAACAGTTTTATAGCAACTAATTTAAAGCTGCTGCCTCAGATAAATCAACTTTTTTAGAACATGGGCCAGTATACTGAATTACTTGTTCAGATACCCAGCTTTAATAAATATTAAGAATTATCCTCATATAATTAAATAAATAGTATAGTAGCTGCTCAAATCCGTTGAGTATACTTGTTCAATTTCAAAACAGATGGCTGTTCAAATTATAAAACATTTTAAATGATTTTGTTATTTTCTTTAGTAATTTTAGTTTTAATTAAAATATTTTTGCCAGATGTGACAGATGTGAGTTCGATCCTCGTTAAAAGATAACAATTTTAAAATGATAACAAAAATTACAAATAAAATAAATTTATTTCTATAGTTTCTTTAAAAATTTGTAACTTTAAAAACTAAAGTACCTCACTTTGATAATGTAGAACCATAAACTAAATAATTATATAGACGATCAGTTTCATATAAAAATTTTAAATTTGATTTTTGGAACCAATCCATACATTTTTGGAGCCAGACTAAACATCTAAGAATAGTTTAGAAGTACGAGACTAATTGACTCATTAAAAGCTTTTTATTTATTATTGTTCTCAACTTCAATAAGTATATGATGATTGATGAGTATATGTTCTCAACTTCCATGAGTACAAATTGTTGTATGAGTAACTTCCATGAGTATACTTTATTTATTTTATTTAGTAGTATTCCAATTCAAACGTTCATTGAGAATGTGAGACAATTATAATTAGATAAGACTTTTAGTTTTATAATAATTATTTATTTACGTTTTTTTGTGATCTTAAATATTTTGTTGTATTAAAAATTCTTAGACCACAATGGATAAAGAACAATTTTTCAATTTGCTAGATTGTTTTCAAATTGAAAAATATACTGATACAATTGACAAATTCAAGATTGTATACCTAGGTAAAATAAAAAAAAAGTTCAAATGATACTGTAGTTCAATAAAACAGATATTTAAATAAAATATTTTAAATTAATCAAGACATTTAGAAAACTGTGTTTACATAAGATTACTAATGATTTAAATATTTTATACTATTTATGTATTACCTATAAATCTTTATACTATTTAGGTAATAAATTACTTGGAACCAAAAGAAATTTTAAATTTCAACTAATGTCTCAATTAGAAGACGGTAAGAACTATTATGAATAATTTAAATTTGATGAATTAGACTTTTTTATTTATTTAATTTGTAGAACCAGCACCATTTTCTAAGGTATTTGTAAAATTACCGGCATATCAACAAAATATTTTAACATCAAGAATTAATGCGATTTCTACGAGTTGGCAAAATTTAAAAGAAAATTCTGAGATAATGCAATTAATTGAAAACTGTATTATAAAGTTTATTGTTGAAGATCTGAAAAAAGATTTTGTAATGTAACAAAATTTAATAAGAGAATTGCAAAATAATTTGTATTTAGAATATTAAAATTACATATCAAATCAAAGAATAAATTATAAAAACTAATACACCGGATTATATAATGTCGATATAAAGGTCATACGGGTATCCCAGAGTTGGCACAGTCTACTCTACTATATGCTTCCTCGTTTTTCTATGTTTTCAAAAATTCAACTTGTAGGCTTGTAGATTTGTCTAAACAATAAATTGTGGAAGAGGACGTAAGCTATAGAAAATATAATATTCTTATCATTAGACTAAATTTCACATACAATAACTAAAACAAAAGTACTTTCCAATTTTCTTTGATAATTTAAGTTTTAATTAAAATACTTTTCTATTTAAAATAAAAATATTAATCTACTTTTTATAAGTAGAAATCTTTTTTTGAATCACAATATTGAAATGTCAAAAAAAAAGCTTTATATGTACATGTTCTTTATTAAACTCAGAGCACTTTAATATTAGTGTGACAATTTATTTCATACTAATTCTCTATTATTTTAAGAGAAATAGAGATATAATCTTTTCATTTTTCATTACTTCATTAGTTATTTATTACTTAAGAATATGCTCAAATGATCAGATTTTCAAAATATACTGAGAAAAATAAATCTTAGTATTAATTTGAGCATTAATTAATAATGTTCTCAGAAATCAAATCCACAAAACTCAGTTAATAAAGCTTTGAGCAAACTTTAAGTATCATTTTCTTAGTACAGTAGGTAATTTAGTAAACTTGTGCAAAACAAACACCACGACCTCAAAATATACAAATACAATACTTTATACAATACGAGACTAATTGATCCATCAAAAGCTTTTTATTTATTATTGTTCTCATCTTCCATGAGTACAAGTTGTATGAGTAACTTCCATGAGTATACTATATTTATTTTATTTAGTAGTATTTCAATTCAAACGTTCATTGAGAGTGGAAGACAATTATAATAATATTAAATAAGACTTTTAGTTTTATAATAATTATTTATTTACGTTTTTTTGTGATCTTAAATATTTTGTTGTATTAAAAATTCGTAGACCACAATGGATAAAGGACAATTTTTCAATTTGCTAGATTGTTTTCAAATTGAAAAACATAATGATACAATTGACAAATACAAGATTGTATACCTAGGTAAAATAAAAAAAAAGTTCAAATGACACTGTAGTTCAATAAAATCAAAGATATTTGAATTTTAAATTAACCAAACCATCTAGAAAACTGTGTTTAATTACGAATACTAATGAGTTGACCATTGGTTTACTTTTAATACATTTAAAAATTTTATATTGTTTAGGTAATGAACTACTTGGAACCAAAAGAAAAATAACAATCCAAGCAATGTCTGAAATTTTCAAAGGTATGAATCCTTATGAATAATTTAAATTTTATAAATTAGACAGTTTTATTTATTCATTTTTTAGGAACAACTCTATTTTCTAATATATATGCAAGATTGCCGGCATATCAACGAAATGTTTTAAATTCAAGAATTAATACGATTTTTCAGGAAAATAATATAACAATTTGGCAAAATTTAAAAGAAAACTCTGAGATAATGCAATTAATAGAAAACTGTATTATAAAGTTTATTGTTGAAGATCTGAAAAAAGATTTTGTAATGTAACAAAATTTAATAAGAGAATTTCAAAATCATTTGTATTTAAAATATTAAAATTATATATCATATCAAAGAATAAATTATAGTATTAATGTATTTATTGATCTATATTTTGTGATTAATATGGAAATATTTTATCAAATAATTTTTAAATATATATTTATATTTATTTTATGTATAAATTTTGTATTTTAATTATCAGGTATTTCTGTATTTATATTTTAGTTATATTTTTAATTATTAATAAGGAATTTCAATCATCGGTTGTGTCATAATTGTGAACCTAATGGTTAATGGTAACCAAATCGTGTAGAAAACCACATAAAAATTTATTTATACATAAAAACAGGAGTTCGAAACCACCTTGAATGAGTGGTTAACAGTCTAATCACTGCTTGAAATAAAATCTTATTATAAAACTCATAAAGAAAAATTTGTATTTTAATATTTTTTTAATATCTACGCAACGGATTGGCCATGATATTTCGCGTATCAAAATCTCGTGTCTCAAAATCTCGGGTATCAAAATCTCGTGTCTTAAAATCTCGCGTTATACATTTAGTTGAGAATCAACTAACATCGAAACTTTCACATCGAAATATATTTAAACATTCTGGAAAAATCGTATATTCCTACTTTTGAATTCAACTATAAAATCGTTCTTAACTCAGAATCTCGCAAATTATATTAATATTTTGAAAAAGGGCAATATTCTGATTTCGTAACCGGCTATGGATGCTTATACTTTTGATGATTGAAGTTGAAAATTTTTGGTATACTATGTAAAAAAGCAACATTTCTAAAATTTCATATAAAATGTTAAGAATATTGGCTAAAAAATACTGTATTAATAAAGACCCAAACCAAAACTAAAATCAATAATAAAGACTAAAGAGTCAACAACAAGATATTTAATTTAATGGATTACACATTAGTGAAACCCTGAATTTGTATAAAAACCTTCATAATTTTTGTTGATTTATTAAATATTATAATCAAATTATTTATAGTAAGGAGTTAATAAATTCCAAAGATATAAAATTTTTGCACCAGTTTGCTTCTTAGATTTCTGTAACACGCAAACAGCGTACTGTAGTATCTTCATATGAAAGATATACATATGTATATAAAATTTATGTATGATAGTATGGAAAAATTTTCTCATTCTCAAAAATCAAAAAAAAATTCAAATATAAAGTCGTTCCAGTTTTAATACGAAAAACAAGAAAACCAGAGTAAATGACTTTAAATTAGTCACTAGCTATTAGATATATAGTAACATCTGGGTTTTTCCCGAAAAAATTATAAGTGAAACGAAATTCAAATAAAATAGCAACATATTATCAATAAAACTTTTATGTAAAAATTTAATTGTACACCAATACAAAAACACTTGAATGCAAAATAATGCGGCCTTAGTGAATTTTTACTTACATCTGTTAATTTATACTTGTCATATGAATAATATATTGAATGTTGCATAAGCTTAGACTTAAATCGCGTGTCTTCATATAAAATCTCTTCGATATAACAGAGTTTGGGTTCAAGCTCTGTTTTATAAATCTGACCGAATATCACTTTGAATGTAATTACAACAGTAAAAACGTACAAATAATGATGCACATTTAATTCAACAATGATAACAAGATACTCAATACATCAAGTAAACTTATTTTGAATCTTTATATACAGGGTGTTTCCTATAATTAAGTGCACCGCTATATGCCCCTGCATAAATATTTATTAGTAGATACATGCGAAATTCCAAAGTTGTATCTCCGAAACCACATAAGCCGTTAAAATAAAAAAAATTCAGAGATTAGAAATGTTGTAAAATCTTGAAATTTTTTCATGTTATGTTGCTGGGCTTTTAAAAATAAATTGGTAAAGTTTTTACATTTTCCAAATTTAGAAAGAGTAGGATTTTTTAAACTTTCGAAAACATTTTCCAAAATTTTCATAAGTAGTCTAGTAATAAAGTTAAGAGTAAAATATGAAAACTAAAAATAAAAATATTGAAATTTCATTTAAACTCCCATATCTTGGAAACTAGAAGAGACCCAGCTTAGCTCTTATACACAAAATTTATGTACTCATAAATCTCATGCAGTGGTATCTAGCAGTGCACTTAATTAGGAAACAACCTGTATATTCAAAAAATCAATTATATAATAATTCAAAGAAATTAATTTTGCATAATTAAAGTACCATGAGTTCTTTTTGAATTTTGTGCGCAGTCAAAACGAAACTCACTATTAATTTGAATTTCTTTACCAAAACAACTTTCTAAATTCAACTCACTAAAAAAACCAATATAAATATAAAGCAATCAGCATCAGAGATGCTCTCTTCTTAACACAAATAAATTAGAGAGAAAATTTATATGAAGATATAAAGAGAAAACTCTCTCAAAGATCTTAAAAAGATTATTTAAAAATTTTGTACAATTATTTTAGTATAAAATTTGGCCACTATCAGGTGTATCGCAGATGAACAAGTGATACAAATATATTATTAGCAATTTTGATTTTTTACCCGTTATATTTTACATACATACATATAAAAGTTATTGTTTTTTTTAAACTTCTGTTAAATATAATTATTATGGATAATCAAATATTTAATTCAATTCTTAAACTTTTTAAATTATCAAATAATAATGTTGAATTTTACGGTAAAAAATAATAAAAAAATAAGATTTATCTACATTTTATTTAATTTTTATTTTTTTATATTTTTTTTAAAAAAAAATTTAGATTGGTCAACTTTAACACTTAATTCTCTCAGACAAGTTAACCCAGGTATGGGTAATTATAATTTATTTGAATTAAAGTAATTTTTATTTTGCATTTTATTTTAGATTTAATTGATCTTAGTGATTATATAAAAACTTTACCACATTATCAACAACATATTTTACACACTAGAATTAAAAAAATTTTGGAAGAACATAATGTAACACATTGGCGCTACATTGAAAATGATTCAGAAGTTGTTAATTCAATTAAAAATTGTATTAAAAGATTTTTAAGAGAAGATCTTCGTAAAAATCATGTAGAATACTAAAAATTAGAATTATATATTAATACACTAGTATATAATAATATTAAAAATACGTATGAAATTTTAATAGTATTAGACTAGCAATTAGATAAATATTTACTAAGTCTTCGAGCCTTTTTAAGAATAATTCAAATAATGAAATATTAAATTTAAGAAATAAGTGTTGGTTAAACATATAGTATAATTATAACATTAATTTATGTTCTTTGATATTAAAGTACCTAACAATATACTTTAATATTTAATTATTATTAAAACTATTAAACACTTTAAAAAATAAAGAAAACAAATGGTTAAAAACGAAATGAATAATTTCATTTAATTTAAAAGCAAAGGCCTAACCAAATTTTCATAAATTTAGCTTATATTTAATTTAAGAACGTGTTTACGAGAAGATAGAAAAAGAAATATGATAAATAGAAATGCAATATAGGAAGCACTTAGAAGGAAAAATAATTAGGATGATCAGGGCAACGTACACCAACAGAAAATCCCAAATTCTAGAGGAGGGAATTTTAAGTAACAATCTTGTAACAATTAAGAATGGAGTGAGACATGGTTACCATTATCTACTGTTTAACATAACGGTTGACGAATTCATGAGAAGAACTAATAGTAACCCATCTGGAGGTATAAATTAGCAACTCACAGAGAAACAGAAAAAAAGGGATTATGCTGATAAAATTAGTCTACTTGTTCAAACACAAAATGTGCAGCCGTAGTAGGCTTTGAAATAAATATTGACAAAACAAAGGAAACTCAAAACTACAAGTATTTGTAAACAAGGCGTTGGAATGGGATCCTCAAGGGAAGAGAAATGTTGTAAGACCCAAAAATAAATGGCGCAGAGCAATAGAAATAACACAATATGAAAACGAGGAAGAGTGTAGTAGACTAGACTATGTCAACTCTGGACTACCCGTATGACCGTTATATAAACATTATATTATCCGATTAATTACTTTTGACAAAATTTCAAACATACCAGCTTTATTATGTGTAGAGTAATGCTCATATAAAAGTAGGAGTTGTATGGTAGCTACTCGAACCCACTGCAGTAGACCAACCAAATTTTTCAGAAACTTTGGCCATAAAACTAAAATACTTTTGGCAAAATTTCAGATATCCAGCTACAATAGGTATAGAGTAAGGTTCATTAGATGAAAACTTTATGATTCTATCCAATGAAACTAATTGTAGACAGACTGAAACTCATTTCAATAATTAAAACTTAAAATAAACAAATAAATTTGAAGTGATTATTAAGCCCGTACATACTTAAATAATTACTATCGAACACGCTTAGAATGAATTAAATATTATTAAATAAAATTTTTTTTTTAATAAATTGTTTTCATATATTGAGATCTTTTATTAAACACAATGTCTATAATAACCACATAACCACTATACATTCAATTACTATTGTTCAAAAAAATTCTCAAAATATAAAATAGAAACATTTTTTATTAACAGACAAAGTATTGCAATTTCTAAAATAAATACTATAACAATTTTTAGTTTTAAGATTCAATATCGGGGTATGCCTTTTCTCCTAATAGTTGAATTATTTGAATATGCGATATTCTAAATAAGAAAGATTTTTAGATTTGGAATTTGTCGGGGAGTTATATGAGCCTTCTCCAAACGGCTGATATAGGGTTTTAATTTACAATTGAATAGGAATTTATTTTAAAAACTAAATAAAAATGGTCATAATTTTATTGCGTAAAGCTTTATTTCATAACACCACGTTTCAATCTGCTGTGGTTTCCTTTGAATTCTTTATTATTTGCACTTGAATCATAAATCTAACTAAAAGTTCTTAAAAAAAATTAGTTCTAAATATTGTTGCAATACCTTATGAAATATATTTCAAAGTAAAATTTACAATAATTTACAATTTACGGTTTTGTATTTTTTACGGCTTTGTACTTTTAAAGAAAGTAGGGAAAATCCCAGAATTTTTAGACGAAAGTAATTGAAAAACATCATATTACCCACAAATATTTAAAACTTGCTCATGTTAATATGATTTTTAATAATAATAATAAATCTTTTGCCAAACAATTTTTGAATTTATCCTATGCATATTTGGGTTTTTTGAAAAACGTGTAAGAAAGTGGGGTAGACTGAGTCAACTCTAGAATACTCAAACAAAACTTATATCATATGATGACTTACTTTTTGAAAAAATTCAAATATATGAGTTCTAAAAAGTTTCTGAGTTATGTGAACACTTTAGTTTATATCTAACTCTCCTCCTTTATTGAAAGTCACAAACATATTTTGAAAATTTGGTACAAGGACACTTTGAAATACGTTCATGCGAGTATAAAATAGTGAATTGACAATATTGAAACTCCAACTGTTTTATATCCTACTATACTAACAGTTCCTTTTGCCCAAACTAAAATAACGGAGACTCCCACTGAACTATTGAGCCTCTGATTTACTACCAAATTATAAAACCGTTCCCAACTATTTTTGTAACATTTCGATTTTAACCAAAGTTCGGACCAAAAATTTTTAAATAAATACAAATAAAAATATGTATTTTAAAATTTATATAAGTAGGCAACACTGTAAATAAACCACATAAAAATATTACATTAAAATACAATGTTTAATTAAAATTTCAGTTACTAATAGTGGATTATAGGAAAAACAATAACTTATTTTTGAATTGTTTGTCTATATTTTTTTTGTAATAACTATGGATATGAGTGAAGAATTTTTAAATTTCATATTAAGTTATTTTAAAATTAAAAGAGTTTTTATTCTATCAAGATTATCATACAGATTTATTGTGGTCTTTCTTGGAGAATATTTTCATGATTATAATGATTTTAAAATTGATAAAGGTTATATATTCAATTTTGTGTTAATTTAAAATTTAGTACATATAATATATTTTATTTTTCTAGATTTAATTGATTTGCCAGATTTTGTTAAAGAGTTACCAGAACATCAAAAATTAATTTTATATAGTAAAATTAAAAATATTCTAGATAAGCATGATATAAAAGGCTATAAGCATAGTCCATCAAGAGAAATATGGTATAAAAATCCAGATACAGTTCCATTTATTCAGAGTTGTATAATGACATTTTTAAAAGAAGATCTTCGTACAGATTGCAGAATTGTTTCAATTTATGACATTCAATAAAGAAATATTATATATAAAAGTACCAATTTTTATATTTATTAATATTTAGTTGTACACATATGTATACAATTTTGCAGAACTACCAAAACACCAACAGCTAGTAGGACCATGTAGGATGTAGGTTCAATACTATTATTATACATTTAAATTAACATTATATTTGGTCAGAAGGCAGATTTTAAAGATTTGGATCCACCTTTAATAGGTCATATGTACATAAACCTTATAACCACTAAAGCTCCTCTGATAAAATAATAAACAAAAATTTTTATACCCGTATGACTATTAGTCAAAGGTACGTACGATAACACAAAAAAAAAGGAGCTAGAATTTTGAAATTTTCACAAATTCATTTTTATGCAATAGCCGTCATCGCTATTTAAATCCAGCCATTTTTGTCCACGGGTTTGAGGACCTGCCGTACAATATCTTTTTTTATATGAGCATTACTCTGTACTTATTAACGCTGGGTGTATGAAATTTTGCCAAAAGTAATTAAGTATAATGGCCAAAACTTCTGCAAAATTTGGTTGATCTACTGCAGAGGGTTCAGGTAGCTGCCATGCAACTCCTTCTTTTATATGAGCATTGCTCTACACCTAATAAAGCTGGGTGTCTGAAATTTTTCCAAAAATAATTAACCGGATGGTATAATGTTTATATTACGGTCATGCGGGTATCCCAGAGTTGACATAGTCTACTCTACTACACTCTTCCCCGTTATAGATAAGATAAATTAAATACGAATAAATGAGAACAAGAAAAACTAAATTTTATAAGTGACCCTATTAAAATATTATGAAAAAACGAGTAATTAAATTTTAAATAAATAAACGTGACCCTGTTAAAGCCCAAACTTTAGAAAATAAATAAAGTTATTAACACTTAAATGTTGTATTAGATTAAGTGGTTGCGTTATGTAGTTGATGATAAATTCTATTCAATACATAATATTATACATGTATTTCAAGCGTTTCCGCTTCAAAAGTTTAACGCAAAGTATTTATAAAAAGTAAGTACATCACTTCAAATTTGTAAAATCTAATTAGTTTTGAGAAAACTAATATAGCAATAAATATTTAATCAGTTTTGTTATCTTATCTATCTAAATATTCCGAAAAAAGTTTATTTCAATATTGACTTCTGATTTTAAAAGAGATTCGTTTTAAAATTACAAAAGCCTTAAATTTTTTAAAAGTTAAAAAATATTCAACATAATTTATAGTAGCAACATCAAACCTTAAATAACCTTATGTAGGCTATGTGTTAGTAATATTAAAAAGTTTTTTGTGATTTTTAATTTTTAATACAAATAACTAAATAAATAATGCAAATCACATAGAACTTTACATTAATATTATATAAAAATTTAAAAGCATAACTTTTGGCGGAATATATATATTCTATAATATGATATATTATATACTAGTAAGAGCCCTGTGCAATTGCTCAGTTTTTTTTGCTAAAATATGTCATCTCTTCTAGCATTTATACTGTCATTTTTAAATACTTTGCAATTCCGAGTTACTTCAAACAATTTTTTAATACTTTGACTATTTTAAATTACATTTTGTATAAATATTACTTTTTGAAGTTTTAAAAAAAAAATTCAGATTTTTAATAATTTATTTTCGAATACATAAGTACCATTTAATAATTGTGAAATACCAGTTATATTTTTAATTATGCAATATTATCCATTTGTTAAGCAAATTCTAACTATTTTGTAGAATACTATTGCCGAAAAAAGAAACTTTTTTTCAAATTTATGAAAACCTTGCACAAAAAATTTTTTATACCCATGCATACATATATGATATCGGGTATATTAAAATTGCTCCTCCGTTCGTAACGCATCGATCTAGACGAGCTAGATATAGTGTCAAGGGTACGTATCGACTCAGAATCGAAAAATTAGTCGATCTAGCTATGTGTGTCTGTCCGTACGTCCGTCCGTCCGTCCGTGTGTCAGCACGATAACTCAAAAACTAAAAGGGCTAGAGTCTTGAAATTCAACCAAAGTCATTTTTAGACAATTTGTAGGTTCCCTATTGTTTTTGGTTAAAATCGGACCAAGGCTTCGGGGAGCTGCCATTCAACTTTTTTGCACCAGTATGAATTTCTTTAAAACTAATTATACTACGAGGATGAAAATTACACAAATTTAGTTTTATAATGAATCAAGTACTTACATGAATTTCAAAATGTTAGGGCCCCATTTTAGGGGGGCTGTCATACAACTTTTTTGCACCAGTATGAATTTCTTTAAAACTAATTATACTACGAGGATGAAAATTACACAAATTTAGTTTTATAATGAATCAAGTACTTATATGAAGTTTGAAAATGTAACGGCCCCAGTTTCGGAGGCTGCCATACAAAGTATTCGATTCAATAACTGTGAATCTAATGAAGCTACGATGTTAAAATTAAAATTGGGCAGGTAAAGTAATAGGGCAAGTTACTTGGCAAAGTTGGACATCACTCGGACCACCGGACTTTAAAGGTGGGCCAATTTTTTTTTTTTGTTTTTTAACTTATGGGATAGTAAATTAAAATTTTTTTTTAAGCTAAAATTATGGGACAATAAATTAAAACTTTTTTTTTGTTTGTTTTTTATTATGGTTTTTTTTTTTTTTTTTTTTTAACACAAAATTATGGTTTCTTTTATACACCATAGTGGGTATGCACAGGTATCTAAAAGTTGGCAAGGGCAACTATAATCTCCTCGTTCTTTGTTTCACTCTATTTCCATTACATTCTATAATCATGAATAAAATGAATTTAAAGGTATGAGTATTATTGCCATCATTATTTAGTGTGTGAAGTTTTTATAATAATTCGAGATGTAAAATATTTATTTGTTATAAAAAATTGCTAAAATTCTAGTATATATATATAAGATAAGTATAGTAACAAATATATTAAATATTTAAAAAAAGATGGACGAACAAACATACGCTGCTAAATTGGTTTATTTCTTGAAGTTGATAAAATGTAAACACTTAATTCTATATTGAATGAATGATTGCGGACCGTTGCATTATAAACGGAGGTTCAAATTCTAATATACCCCTGACTTTTCAGATAACATCTTCTCCCCTCTTCCTAAAATAAGTGAGGTTTTTGGCGCGCTTTTTGATAAATCTTGCTAAAATTAAACAAACGGGTTTTTTTTTTTTTATTTATTTATTTATTTATAAAAAGTCCCATATTACATACAAGGTGATAAATTAGTGAAACATATTCACTTTTCCTTTTCAAATGGACCAGAATAAAAAATATTAATCAATTAAAATCAATTACAAAAATTTGTCCCAAACAGACAGACAAGAAAACGAGTTAATGAACTAAAATTCAATTTAGTTAAATTTTACTAAAATTATTTTATGACAATCTACAAAAAACCCGAACAAATATTTAAATGGTAAGTTAAGTTTAAACAAGTTTCCAAATATACCATTTATATTGATGATTCATTTTAATTACAAATATTATGCATAGTTTGATGATTAATAAGTATCACCTTTATATGATTTTAGTTGATCTTAAATTAAGTCAGTCTACATTTTAAAGTGAAATGAAAAATAAATGTGTAATTAATTGAAGATGCAAAATAATTTTAAAATGTTTTACTAAATTTATAATTATAATTTTAAAATTATAAAATCAATATATATAGCACATTTTATTGATTCATATCAATAATTCTATTTGAAATTATAGTTAAACTCTTGACTATTGGACTTGAATTCATAGAGATTCACAATTGAACTTCTGGAAAAATTAAGAGAATTTTAAATTTTAAGAAAGCGCATAAAAGTCACATGTCGTAAACGAAATTTTAATTACCTTTTTGACAAATTTGTTTTACTAATCGAATACCCATCGTGTTAAGAACATCAAATGTATTCAAACATTCAAACCAATTAGCACCATACTTAATCACTAATTTTTTTTTTTTTTGTAATTTTTTTTCGGGAGCACCACGAAATCCCAACTGACAAAATCTCAAAAAAATAAAAATTTTAAAAACAAGAAAGAGAGTAGAGTAGACTGTGTCAACTCTACAATATAAGTTGTATAAGAGCTAATCGAATCGTCTGCACTAGACTAAACAAATTTTAGGCAAACTCTGGCCATAAAAGTCAGTATTGAAATATACTCCACAAAACCTATTTTATATAAGGAAAATATTATGTTCTGCAGTATATTTAAAGAGCCGTAGATATTATGGGTTCCATAATTTCTTTCTGTTTCTGAAGATAACAACTTCAAATATTTTAAATGCTTTGTTACTGACGAGAAAGGATTTTAGAATTTATGATTAGCTACTATTAATAATTTGGATAGGGCTGTTATACGTATACTTAACCCCCATCTTTGGTAATTATTTGGTCATCATTGTTAACTATTGAATTTTCAAATATGGGATTTTGAATCTTAAAATTTTAGTTTAAAAGGTTTTGGTATTTCGAAATTTTGCATTTGGGAGGTTGTAAATTAGAATTTCATGGCCAACCCATTTTTTTTTTTTTTTTAAATATATCATTTGCAAATTATAATGTTATCTAAAAATTTTTTTTTTATCAAAACATGTTTAACTAATTGTAAGATAAGTTCTTATCAAATTTTATTTCATATTCATAAAAATTTCTAAAAAAAAAAATGATTTTTTTAAGAATAAATCAATAAAAAAATCTTAAATAAATAATTTTACGTTAGAAAAAAAACATAGGGAGTGAATAATAATTTTAATAATTTCATTTCATTGTTTGTTAATTTGCAAAGAAATGCAGACTATGATTTATTTATTCTTCATTTTATCGAATTCTTGATATTCGATAATAAACAAAATTTGTTTTCAATCTTAAACTTAATTTGAATCGAAATTTACCAATTTGTTTATAATTTAAAAAAAAAAAAATTTAAATATTAAATATGGATTATAAAAATTTTCAAAATTTACTTAATTGTTTTGCTATTTATAAATACAAGTGTTTAGAAGGAAGTGGTGCATCAGAATCTATAAATACAATCCCGCTTAAAACTGGTGTAGAAAATTCCAGAGTGATTAAAAGATCAAATTCAGATCCTGGTAAAATACTTAGTAAGTGTTCATAAATTGGAGATTATAAGCTGCCACTAGTATATAACTGAGATGGGACTAATGTATTATATTTGTAATGCATTATGTTTTCGTTAAAATTAATTTAACACGAATTAAAATAATGCATTGATTTCTTTAATTATGCATTAAAATATAGTTATTTTGAATTATTTTTTCACATTTTTCATTACTTATAATGCATTATTAAAAAAATTCAAATTAATTGAATTACTTTTGAATTAAAAAAAAATAATTCAAGTAATTCACTGAATTATTTTTTTTTTAATTCAAAAGTAATAATTCAATGAAATGCTTTTTTAATCCAAAAGTAATTCAAATAATTCATGGAAATGCTTTTTTAATTAAAAAGTAATTCAAATAATTCAGTGAAATGCTTTTTTAATTCAAAAGTAATTCAATTAATTTGAATTATTTTTGACAATGCATTTTATGTTATGCATTATTTTAATGAATTAGTGTGAAAAAATAATTCAAAAAAATTATTTTAATGCTTTGTTAAAGAAATACATGCATTGTAACTAATTAATAATTACCAAAAATAATGCATTTTAATTATAATTCAAAATTCCCATCTTTGTTATATAAGACTAACATTTATAAAAATGGTTATTATGTTTATTTTTATTTTTTTTTTTTTTTTTAAATAGAACGTCTAAGAAGGAGTGATTTTTATCAAAATGAAGATATTTATGGTATAATAATTAATTAAAATTAAATTAATATATTATTAAATTAATTATATAAATTTTTATTACATTTAGAAATCATTGAAATTAAAGATTTTGTAAAATCATTACCATTTTTTCAACAACGAATATTATATACACGAATAAAAATTATTTTAAATAATTATAATATAAAAGAATGGGATTATATTGAAGATTATGAAGTAAATCTTTTAATAACAAAATGTATTGCAACATTTTTAGAAGATGATCTTAAAAGAGATTATGATAGACAATTAGAAAGAATATAAATATATATATAATAAATTAATCTTAAAAAATAAATAAATTTACATATATATATATTAAATAAAATTGTACTATATAGTAAAATAATATTATCACTTTATACTAAAAACGCAGTCATATCACAAGTGACAGGTGATTCTCATTCTTTAAGCTGGCATCACTTATATTATCATTGGTATCACTTCGTGTTTGTCAATAGTCAACTTAAAAAATTTAAAAGTTCTATTTTTTGATGATCAGATTTATGGTAATCATCGTTTGGTGTAATTCATATAATATATAACCTCACTAATTTGAGCGCCAAATAATTCATCACTCATTATGACTGAGTCATTTATTCATCTCAATGTGTATCATGTAACAAAGAATCTATTCAATTAAAAATTTTAATTTATATAATAATAAATAAATTATAATAAAAAAAAAACCCATATTTTATAAGAAAATATAATTTAAATGTCAATAATTAGAAAAAAAAATTGATTTATTATTATTATTGCAAATATAAAAATATGTATGAATTGAAAATTTAATTAATATTAAAAATTTATTAACTGAGGGTGTTTAACAGATGTAAAAAAATACATATACTCGTATATGTTGTCGGAATTAATTAGAATCATAAAAAATAAACTTTTAACTGCGTACTGCGTGGCAGCAAATGCGCATTCCTACTATGCGAAACTACCTAAGTGGTACTCTACTGGTTATAGTAATTCGTTTGTTGTCAGAACTGCAAAAATGTGGAATTTATTACCATATTTTGTATTTCCTAAAGTTGGGAATTTTGATAATTACAATTTACTCAAAATTAAGAAGAATCTTAACAGATTTATCAACTTTCACGAATTTATCAACTAACTCTTCGTGGTCCTCATTTTTTCAAGAGGAGATAAATATAGACTCAATAGTAAAGGTCGAATCAGATTATCAATTCGTTCCCCAAGACGATTTAAAAGAACTAGGATATTGAATTTTTCACAAACTGATAGATTGGTCTGACCGTCTCTACTGAAACTTTTTAGTGTTGCTGTAGCTACGAATTTGTGTAGCTGTCATACATCTTCTTTCTATATTAATAAATAGTTATGCCAAAAGCAGTAATATGGTAAATCTACCCAAAAGTATAGTAATGTATTATGGCTAAAGTCTGAACAAAATTTTATTTGTCTAAAGCAAATGATTTCCAGGAGATAGCTCCCATATGAAAGTCAGGATATAGACTCAAGTGTATGGGTCGGATCAGAATCGAAAAATAAATCGATTTAGCTATACATTTATTAAATTACTCAGTAAAAGCTGGGTAATTTTGCCAAAAGTAGTTTAGTTTTATGGCCAAAGTTCAAAAATTTGGTTGGTCTACTGCAGAGGGTTCGAGTAGCTACCATACAACTCCCTTATTTATTTTAGCTGCCATATAACGTCTATATTTGTTTACTATTATTACAAATAAGTATCAGGATTGTCTATAAAACAAAATTAAATTAATACTTATATCAATGCTTTGGCTCTTAATGATAATTAAAAGTGTATCTTTCTAATCCCAAGTGATCTTCCACCACCTAAAAACCGTTGACATCAGACCAACAGCGCGTTATCATTAAAGAATTAGGATGTAGTAAACGCTTCTAACATATAACTATCCAGATTCAATTAATACTCTTTTATTATTAAGTCGATTATTAGGTATGGTAGAAACCCAAGATTTTCAACTAGTTATAAGTGAGTTTAAAAACAGTTAAAACTAAATGTTAAGTAACTTTTATAAATCATGACAACTTTTATTGATGGTACTCTGGATCCAAACAAAATATTTCACAAAATAGCCTGTATATTTTAAAACACTCTGTACGAACGAGTGAATCAATTCCTTTCATAATTGTCTACAGCTGAAATATAATAATAAAATAAAATTAGAAAAATTGATTTCAACTTTGATGAAATAATCTAATATTTTTTTTTAAATAGCTGTATTTGATTTTCTATATTTCTTTTTTGAAATTTTTTAAAATTTATTTCCGAGGGTAAATGTTTACTATAAAAATTGATAATAAATATTATATTTACCTATTTATAGGTACATACTTAATTTTAATATAATTTTAGTTAGCAATTTTAAATTATAAAAATTATTTTTAGATTATAAAATCAGAACCATTTTGTTATCGTCATCACAATAACAGTAGATGGTTAAAATTTTGTTTCCAATATACATAGTACATACATATTAATATTCGCTTTATTTTGACTAATAATCTGTAAGCTACATAAATTCGTTTCACAACAGCTGAGTTGGACAGTGGTAAGAGTGATGACCTCATATTTAAAGGATGCAGGTTGAAATTTTTGTGAAAAACCTGTTAGTATATTTTCGATTCAATTCAGATTCCATTTTCCATTGCACATTGTATTCAAATATTGTTATTACAAATAACAAATAATTAAATTAAGTAATATAACTCACAGATACAGAAACAGAATATACCTCAAATAAAAAATATTTATAATATACATATTTATATATAAAATAAAATAGTATCTATTAGATTTAAGATATTTCTACATGTTAAAAGGTCTAGTACTATATCTCATTACGTCTTGTATCTTTCCTCCTGTTATAATATTTATTCATAGTAAAGACAAACTGGTTAGTCTTATAATTTATGTGAGAAGTATTAAAACACTCTGCTAAATACATATCCAATTATTTTTAATGGATAATTTGACAAACAACAATATACTAATCTTTTAGACTAGTATATTTAGAAGAAAACTTCAAATCCTATGTTCATTTTTTTAAAAGACTGTAAATAACAGAACATAAAAAACTCCACTAAAATTTAAAGAAGACTGTAAATAATAGATGATAAGACACCTCACAGTAATTTTTATCAATAATTTAAAATTATAATTTAATTTATTTTCATTTTTATTTAATAATTAGATATTGTTATTATATAGGAACTACAGCTAAAATTCCGTGAAATTGGCCTAGAGATTAACATAAGAAAAACTAAAATTTTGTATGCACGCCTTGCAAATGACAACCCAATCAAATTAAACGATAGAGCCACTGAATATAGGTACAACTAGTTTCTGTTATCTAGGATGTATCATTTTTTTACAGGCGGCACCAACGAAAATGTGCGAATATGTATAAATATCAAGACGAAGCAAACTAACAATATTCAATTCTTGTGTAAAATTTACTTAACATATGGTTGCAAATCATTATACCCGTATGAATATAAGTTCAAAGGGTATACTAAATTTTCCATTACGTTTGTGACGCAGAGAAGGAAGGGGGGGTAGATATAGACTCAATTATATGGCTCGAGTCTTCTTCTTCTGCTATGGCGCTACAGTCCGTTGTCGAACCTTGGCCTCTTCGAGTCAGAATCAAAAAATAAATCGATTTAGCTATATATGTCCGTCCATCCGTCCGTCATCACGATAACTCAACAATTAAAAGAGTTAGGATTTTGAAATTTTCACAAATTCGTTTTTATGCAATAGCCGTCATCACTATTGAAATCCAGTCATTTTGGTCCACCGGTTCGAGTGCCTGCCATAAAACTTCTTTTTTTGTATGAGCATTACAATACACCTAAGAAATTTTGTCAAAAGTAATTAACCGGATGATACAATTTTTATATTACCGTCATACGAGTATCCCAGAGTCTACTCTACTACACTCTTCCTCGTTTTTGTTTACAATTAATTATACAAATGCTGGTTATATTATTAGGCAATAGGCAAAATATAAAAATTAGAGAATTTAAACGATTCATCCGAATCAGTATCGAACGAAAAAAAATTTCGGCAAAATTTTATCTTCGGTTATTTATTTTATATATAGTAGAAATATATATTATGTATAGAAATTGCCTATAGAAAATAATTATACAATTATTTTTTATAATTCAATACTGAGTCTGAGTTTTTAACATTTACTCTTCTGTTGTTTCGCTAGTTTTTAATTTTAATGCAAAACTTTATGGTTAATAACTTAAAACTATAAATCTCATATTCCATCCAATGTGTTCTCTAAATAATAGGAAAAGATTAATGATATGTATATGTGCGCTTATACGATATAGCTAAAATTATAAAGAAAATATAAAGCTTCCTTCTTAATATGCCACTAAATTTGACCCATCCAACGTAGTTCTCGAATATCTCGATTCCCAAAAAATCATTTGGCATCCTTATCTTCGAAATCAAACTGTACTTTTTTTACAAGTCCCATTCAAACAATACTTTTCACTGCCCATAAAAATAATATAATATTAATTGCATAATAATTGCATATCAATAGGCTCAAAAGAACATTTTAAAATTTAAAGATTTATATTTTTAAAGATTAGAAATTATATAAGAATGTTTTTTTGTATAATATTAAATTAAAATTTAAAGAACGAAAGTTAGTTAAAAAAAAAATTTTCTTAAATATTTTAAATTATATATTCTTAAAATTTCCATAAATTTTATTTTTATTTGTTGTTTATCATAAAAATTAAAATAAAAACAAATAAAATATTAATTAAACAAATTAGTGCCATAACCTGGTACAATTTTAATTTTAAAGCCTTGATAAATCGCCGAAATGTATGCAATCTATTTTGAACAACTATGATTAAAATTGGTTAAATTTAATTTAGAAGCCGGAGAACGTAAGTGTTAAAAGTAAAAGTAATTATAATAAAAATTCGCTACTTAAGAACAAATAAAATAATAATAGTATAATATAATTTAATTAATATAACATATGATTTTATATACATAGTATGATTTTTAATTTTAAACATTTTTATATTTATAAAAATTTTCAACGTTCTTACATACGTATACGTTAGGAGAATAATAGACTGACTTTCACATTGAGTGATGTGTTTGAATGATGATTCATTTATTTTCAGCACATTTTATATGTCAATTGTCAATTTTTTGTATGTGTAATGTTAAGGAGAGAAGTTAAACTTTTCTTGAACACGTGCAAAGCAAAGGCAACACTCACTACTAGAAAAACCAAAAAAAAAACACACTATTATTCGACTCCGGGACTCACTGATCAGGAGAACAGCTAAAGCTTTTTATAAATATTGATCTCTTAGTTTCAAGTTTGTTTCATTATTCCGTCATTTATTACTTTACATTACTCATTTTGTTTAGTATTTCATAAATTTAGTGGAAGAAAGTACTAAATATTAATTGTGACTTATATTTTTGTAAACAAAATATCTATTTTTTAATTTTCATAAATTTTGTTCAATATAAAATTATTAAATTAAAATGAATGATGACACATTTGGAGATTTCCTTAAATATTTTGGAATTGAAAAATATTTAAATAACGCTGATATTCAATACGCAATTGTATTTAAAGGTAAAATAAAAAAAAAAAAAACTAAGGTGGTGTCATTTCGCAACTTAGGATTTAGAAATTTAAAACAATTCATAAAAATTATTTCTTAATATTTTCTCAAATTTGATATCCTCGTTTTTTTTTTTGACGTTTAAATAATAAACACTTTTTTTTTATATTAAAATTGAAAAAAATTGTGAAGATACTAAAATTCTATTTTCGTTTTGCACCAACAACAGTAGAGTTTTATTAGAATTTTTTTTTTTAAAGTTATTAACATTGTATGTAAATTTGCAAATAGGTGATGAAACAATAAGGCATCAAGGTTATGCTCCGATAGTTTCAGGTAACTATTCTTATGAATATATTAAAATTATGAACTTTAACATTTAACTATTACATTGTTATTTTAGAATTGATTAGACTAAGTGACTACATGAAAAGATTACCAAAATATCAAGAAGAAATTTTATATTCTCGAATTAAGATAATTCTCGAAGAAAATAACATAACACACTGGCAAAATGTAAAAGGAGATTCTGAAGTATGCCAATTAATAAAAAATTGTATTAAAACGTTTATAGACGAAGATCTTCGACAAGATTTTTCAACAGACCCAATTTTATAAAAGAAGCGTTTTACCAAAAAATAAAAACAACAAACTAAGAACTTATTTTAATTGAGGTTGAAAGTACAATTTTTAAGTCAAATCATAAAAATATGGAAGAATAAGTCCTTTAGTCTATATTATGTTAACAAATATAAATGTAAAACTTTTCATTTATTTCTTGTACAAAAAATGATTTTAAAATTTATATTTATTGAATTTGTAAATGAATTCAAAAATATTAATATTACTTTTTGTATAAATAACAGTTGTTAATATTAAATTAAAAAAAAAATATTGAATTTAACTAAGGTTTGTAATATTTTTATTAAAAATAAATATTAAAACAAATATTTGATTTAATTTTATTTTATTTTTAATGACTTTTTAATATTGAAAACTATTTTCTTTTTAGTTTCTTTAAACATTTTTTTAGCTTTTTATAAAGAATTATAGAATTTAACAGATGTAAACATATCACGAGAGGAAACTTTCCAATATATAAAATATATTGGGTAGGCGAACATTCTCAAAATTAAAATAACACTTTGAAAACAGTCCTTAAAACAATGAATAAAGTTATTGTAGAAGATTAGCTTTGTAAGTATACCTTTTGAAAAACCTAAAAAGTTATATGTAATATACACTTACCACTCTGAATTTATAGTTCTCTGAAAAATGAAACTCTTTAAATTGTCATTTTGTATTTTGAAATAAACTAAACCTAAGCTTAAATAAAAAAATCAAGTTTTTTTAAATTTATATTATTTAGTAATATCTTAAATAATAAAAAAGAAACTTATTTTTATAAAAATTTATATTAGTCCATTTATTTCTTAATAGAATAAGAGATAATAATAATTATTTAATTTCATTAATATTAAAAATTGCATTGAAATACAGAAAAAAAATTAAAATAAACATAATTTTAAAAATTCTAAATTAACAACATTTCAATTCTATTAAAATAAAGTTGAGTTAGGCAAAATGTTTCTTTAAGTCGCACTTCAATCGATGCCATATCGCAAGTGTTGCAAATATAACTAAAATTTAGAAGACCTTCTTAAATCAAAAACAAAATTCTACTTAATTTAAATAATTCCTTATAATTACTTAATATAAAAAAATAAATCAAGTTTAATTTTGTGAATGTGGAATTTGTAGGAAAAAATTTGGTATATTCAACATGGTTGTATTGCAAAATGAATGAGATAGTTGAACTGGTGAATCAGTGGCTTCAACCGAATTTGTTAATGATGCTAATGAAGTATTTTCGGGTTGCGTTATTATATAGCATGTTTTATCATTTGTTATTATAGTTGGTTTTATATCCCGATTAAGACTTATTATAATTGGTGTTGGTTGTTGTGATACTTGATTTATTTCTTGTTGTGTTGAAGGTTGTTCTATAATTTGATTTTTTACGAGTTGATGTGGTATGATTTTTTGTTCATCTTGTTCTAAATCTAATGACAGCTCAGTATGTTGTTTTAAGTTTTCCTCTTTAATTTTTTTTGGTTTTCTACCTTTTTTTTTTGGTTCTTTTGGTAAATTTTTATTTAAATCTTTTAACTTTATTTTACCATTTGCATGACTCTTTAAATGTTTTGTTAGATTATAGTTCTCAGCAAAACCTCGACCACATAATTGACAAATATGATCTTTGACACCAGAATGCACTTTCATATGTGCTTTTAAAGTACCTTCACGTTGAAATGCCATATCACATATTTTACATTGGAATGGTCTAACATTTGAATGAGATATATAATGTTTTGTTAATTGCTTTTTATCGTAAAAACTTTTACCACATTGTTCACATTTATAATTTCTTATATTATCGTGACGTTTCTTATGTTCATTTAGTAAAGTTGTTGAATAAAAATGAGCACCACATAATTCACATTGACATGGTTTTTCTTTAGTATGCACCATTCGAATATGAACTTTTAATTGTGGTCCTTTTAAAAATTTCTTTTCACAATAATTACATGGATATCTTTTATCACCTAAATGACCACGAACATGTGATGTTAAAGCCCACTTTCTTGTAAAAGCTGCTTCACAAATATGACACTTAAATGGTCTTTCACCGGTATGAGTATTCATATGTTCACGCAAATTTGATGGTGATTTAAATACTTTAGTACATATTTCACAAGGATAATTCATAACATGAGCTTGTTCATGTTTACGTAATGTATTTTTACGATCAAATGTTTTATCACAAATTCGACAATGCCAAAGATTGTCATCACCTAATTTTAAAGTCGATGTATCAGCAACAATACTCTCTTCAAGGCTTTTACGAGCCTGAGCAATAATTTCAGCATCACATATATGTGAAAAAAATTTCTTTGAGTCAAAAAATTTACTATTACAACCGGAGCATAATAATAAAAATTTTTGCATTCGTATTGAATAATAAAGTTTACCCCTATGATTGGATTTATTAGATTCTAATTTATTTTTAATAATATCTTTAATATTATTTTCTGAATCCTTTAATATAGTTTGTTTATTATCTATATTACTCGTTACTGAATCTTGACTGTCATTGGTGCTCATTGCACCACTTTGAGAATCATCTTGTGGTTCTTCTTTAATAGTTGAATTCAAATATTCATTAATATAACTGTTCTCCTTTTCAATGTCAGGCATTGTCAATTTTTTTTTATATTTATACTTTTATAAAAATTATTCTAATTGTTTAAATCAAAATAAATAAAGTTACAAACACGCGATTTTTTACAATAACATATTAATGACTTAGAATTATGATGAAATTGATTTGTTTGATTTATTTATATTATCAATTTAATATATTTTTTGTATTAAATCTCGTATAATTAAATTAAGAATATATTTATTTAAATTTACATTTAAATTAAAATTGCAAAAATTCCAAACAAACAAATTGAAATTATATTAAACGTCATCACTAATGTCAGAATAAAATATGACAAATGACTAAGACATTAAATAAGTGTTGACGCTTGACTGTTAGTAAATTTTATTTTATATGATTATTTGCTGAACTTGCGTTTTATTTTTTGATAATAAAATTTATTTTTTTTTAACTTTTTGTTTCTTTAATTTTTAACTAAAAATTAATTATTATCTTATATAATATTATGTATTAATAAAAATTTAATTTTTCGGATTTAAATAGAAATCTACAATTTAAATTATTCAGTTAGCATAAAGTAAAGGATTGAGTGATACTTGAAGGATATTGAGTGACAGTGGTTGATGGATTATACTGTTCTGGATTATGTTATAATACAAAGTAAAAATAACCCTTCTAATATTATAAGGGTTATTTTTACTTTGTATTTAATTAATTTCACTATTAAGCTTGGCGAAATTAATGAAGTATATCAAAAAATTATAATTGTTTTTATTTATAAATGACAAATGTACTAAAAAGATGCCAACTTTACGTAACTGAGTGACTGAAATTAAAAATTTGATATTTGACATTTCACTTAAATTTAGTAAAAGAAATTTTACTACTATTGGTAAGCTAATACCTAAGACCTAAGTAATACAATTGATTATTATTTAAAAACAAAAAAAAATACTATATATAAAACAATCAGTACTAAAAATCATATATAAAATCAAATATAATACAACTACTAAATATTTAATAAATTGAAACATCGTAATAACGTTCATGCCAAAACTAAAAAATGTAGGAAACTTAAGTAACGTCACTAATTATATACGCCAAACAAAAGGTATTTCACCATTAAAATTATAAGGCGGTAATATTAGTAGAAAACTATAGGCCTGACTAACCGTAATTTTGCCGTAATTAAAGAAACTTAAATAAATGTCAAAATTTTTTACAACCTTTTATCATAAAGAAATCATATACTTACTATATAGTTACTTTATGCTTTTATGCTATTGCATTAAGCTACTCAAGTACTCAAGTAAAATGAAGTCAGCTTAAGTTACTTTTTAATTAAAAATTTTACTTTTCGTTCAAGTTAAGGACCTTAAGTTTAATAACTTAAGTTTACATTAAGTTACTTTAAGTACTAACGTAAAATTAAAAGACTGGAACGAAAAAGTAAGTAATTAATAAATAGTAAGGCTATTAAGGCCTTTATGGTCGATTTTTCAATATTTTGTTAAAAACACCAGTAAGTTTTAGAAACCTCTACAAATATTATAAAAAATTATAAATAACGATAAGGCTATGAGTGATGATACAAAACTTTTATAAATAACCTATTAAATAATTATTTTAATAAAATTGAATCTACTTTTGAAACTAATATTAAAATCAAGAGCCGACTGGTTAAAAGCAACCTTTGCAATAATAGAATCCTATTCCTATATCTACATATCTGACCAATGGTGTAGTGGTAAAGAAGCTGTCTTCCATGTGGAAAGTCTGGTGTTCAAGCCCCAGTCAATTCATATCTAATAAAAAAAATATCGTAAAATTGTATAATTATATCGTAATATAGGATAAGATTTAATACAAATATATAAAACACTCTTGTGTAGGATAATTTAGATGGCGCACAAAATTAATATTTTTATTAATAATTTTATACAATAGCTACAGCCGAGTAATCTAGAGCATAGGGAATATAACGATTTAAAGAAACTGACCCCCAATCTAAACAGTCCTTAAAGGGATAGAAAAGGAATACAAAAAAATTTCTATATCCAGTTACTGCTTTTATCTACGAACTTAAACCTTAATGTCAGTTATTACCAAAATGTTTAATCAGTTATTCAAAATGGGTTTCTTCACTAATATTTTGAAGAAATCAATCGTTGGCCCAGAACTTAAAAATGACTTAAATTTTTTTGCCAAAATTAATGAAAAGTTGATCAATAAAAGAATTATGAACTATGTATTCAGTTTTAAGTTAATTGATGAAAATGAGCTCGGATTTCAAGAGTGATGTGGTACAAATGCAGCGACTACAACAGTTATATGCACAATCCAAGATAAGTTTAATAATGGTTTTTATGCCTGTAATATTTTTATTGAAAAGACGGTCTTTCTCATAATCACTCACGAAAATAGAGTATTTTGTACCAAAATAAATAAAATTCCTAATCATGAATTATATTCTATTTTATTGGTGTTCCTCATGGTTCAGCCCTGGCCCAACTCTCTATTTTTTATTTGTTAATAATATGTTATATGCAAACTTTAAAACTGATTATAATGTATTTGCTGATAATACGTGTTTGTTCTACTATGTAGTTTTAGAAAGTATAATATTAATATATGTATATTATATATACTTTTACCCATGTGTGCCACATTCTTTTTTACTTACATATTGTTTAAAAATTAAGTTATAAATTTTTAATTCTATTAATTATTTTATATACCTACATAACCGTTTGAACAAATAATTAAAAATTAAAGTTTTCATATTTTTTGAAATAAAAATATAAAATAAAAAACTACTAAATTGTATAAATGGGTTAGTGTGTATTTAATTCCAAAATAATTTTTCAAATCCATAAAAAAATGGGATTTTTCAGCGATATCGATTTGAAAGTACTCTTTATACCCGTGCATATATATATGAACATCGGGTATATTAGATTTGCTCCTCCGTTTGTAACGCATCGATCTAGACGAGCTAGTTATAGTGTCAAGGGTACGTATCGGCTCAGAATCGAAAAATTAGTCGATCTAGCTATGTGTGTCTGTCCGTCCGTCCGTCCGTCCGTCCGTCCGTCCGTGTGTCAGCACGATAACTCAAAAACTAAAAGGGCTAGAGTCTTGAAATTCACACAAAGTCATTTTTAGACAATTTCTAGGTTCCCTATTGTTTTTGGTTAAAATCGGACCAAGGCTTCGGGGAGCTGCCATACAACTTTTTTGCACCAATATGAATTTCTTCAAAACTATTTATACTACGGGGATGAAAATTACACACGGTTAGTTTTATATTGACTCCGGCACTTATATGAAGTTTCAAAATGTTAGGGCCCCATTTTCGGGGGGCTGCCATACAACTTCCTTGCACCAATATGAATTTCTTCAAAACTAATTATACTACGAGGCTGAAAATTACACACGGTTAGTTATATAATGAATCGAGCACTTATATGAAGTTTCAAAATGTTAGGGCCTCATTTATGGGGGGCTGCCATACAACTTCTTTGCACCAATATGAATTTCTTCAAAACTAATTATACTACGAGGCTGAAAATTACACACGGTTAGTTATATAATGAATCGAGCACTTATATGAAGTTTCAAAATGTTAGGGTCCCATTTTCGGGGGGCTGCCATACAAAGTTTTCGATTCAATAACTGTGAATCTAATAAAGCTACAAGGTTAAAATTAAAATTGGGCAGGTAAATTAATAGGGCAAGTTACTTGGCAAAGTTGGACATCACTCGGGCCATCGGACTTTTAGGGTGGGCCAATTTTTTTTTTGTTTTTTTTTTTTTTATTTTTTTTTTTTTTTTTTTTAAGCTTAAGTTATGGGACAATGAATGAAAACTTTTTTTTTTTTTTTTTGTGATTTTTTTTTTTTGTGATTTTTTTTTTTTTTTGTTAATTTTTTTTTTTTTTTTTTTAAGCTAAAGTTATGGGACAATGAATGAAAATTTTGTTTTTTGTTTTGTGATTTTTTTTTTTTTTTTGTTAATTTTTTTTTTTTTTTTTACGTCAAAATTATGGGGTAATGAGTTAAATGTATAAGGGAAGTAAATTACGGTTTATTTTATACACCATAGTAGGTATGCACGGGTATCTAAAAGTTGACAAGGGCAACTATAATCTTCCTCGTTTTTTTCATATTTTTTTTAAAATTGTTGAAGATTCTAAAATAAAAAAATTTTTTAATTTTTTTTTAAATTTTTTTTTAAAATTGTTCCAGATTTCTAAAATAAAAAAATATTTAACTTTTTTGTTCTGTTTAGATTTTTAATTTGATTAAACGGGTTATAACACAACAACATAGCAGTTAATAGCTTCAGCTGTTCATTTAAAAAACAAACAAAATGAAATTAAGTTAAATTTATTTTATTTATTTGAAATCTATGGGATTATTTGTATATGATTTTTGTATTAGAATAAAAAATGTAATTCTAAAAACTAAATCCATTTATCGTATTCGCGTATTTATTATATATTTTCAATTTATTAATATGATTATCCCATTTAATACATCTGTTGTTCAATGTTGAATCAAAACATTGAAACTCAAAAAAATGTACAAATTCCGTATAAAATAATTATATATATATATATATAATCATTTTTTTATGTATAGCATCCTTACAATTATATTTGGGAAGGTGGGATCGAAGGGTACATAGCTTTGTTAGATAGCAATTACCTTAGTACAAGAACAGAAAAGTTCAGAAAACTTTAGTTATTTCATTTGAAGAATTATGGAATTTTGAATTCAACTATATGGGATTGTTATACGGTACTTTAATTTACCGTTATGAAAACTAAATTTTTGAAAAATTTTTGACACCTCATATCTTTTAAACGGCTCATGCTAGAAACATTAAATTTTGGAAGAAGTTAAATTCTTAGAAATTCGTAGAAGTCGGTGATGGTACATTTAAATTGTACTATTTTTAAGCACCTGTAAATGAAATATCCGTCCAAGTTTTTTTTAGTAATATACAAAATTTAAAGCTCTAACTTTATATTTTAACATGTGTTAAAAGTTTTCCTTAAATTAAAATGAGGTCCTTAAAATTGAAGAAAATGTATCTTAGTTTTAACCATTTTTGCTTAAATAGTGAAATTCTAAGAAAAATTCAAAATTTTGGTGGAAGTTACAAATTAATTCGTAGAACTTGAAAATTTTTTTGCGAAAAGTGAAAGGATTAAATCCCCTTTAGAATCACCATAAATATCCTATGTAAAAATTTCGGTGCCTTCCCTTTTCAAGGGCTATTGAAACTTAAAATTTTATAAATCAGCAACTAAGTCACCAGTGTATATATTTCCAAAATTAACATTGAATCTGCAACATTGTATTTTGACACTTATTAGCTATAATAAGTAACTTATAAACTATTATATAATTTTGTAATTTTAAAAATGTGCATTTTTAAAATTCATTGATTTTTTTCCATTACTGGTTTAACATAAAATTTAAATTACATCGAATTTTAAATTCAAATCTAATATAAGCGTATTATATGAGACTAATGCATATTCTTTGTCACACTTTATTTAGTTTTAATGTTTGATTGAATTTTTTTTAATAAAAACATTGCTACATTTACACTAAAATAGGATTATTTAAAAAAAATGTTTGTATTAAATAAATTAATGGTAAAAAAAAATCCTAATCATTCACATTGTATGAAGGTTTTGAGATAAATACTATGTATATAATTATTGACATGTTTTAAATAATTTTTTTTATCTTAAAGCTTTCGATATTATCAACTTAATAGCTATGCATTTTTTTAGGTTATCTTCTAATTCACTAAATTTTTTTTTAAATAAGAACACCTTAAAAATATGCAATTTTTTAAATCAGGATGTTGAACTTAAAATAATACTTTTTTTTTTTAGTAAAATCTATTTCCCTAGTGTAAAAGCAAACGAAATAAATAAACAAATCTTCGCTAATAGACAATTAAAATGGAACTCCTCAATCTGCTTTCTGAAAAGTCATTGGCACACAGCATCGTCTCCAACATTTGAAGTTCGCTAGAGATCGCTAGAAGTTAAAATATGTAGAATTGTTCTAGATATACTTTTCATAAAAAGAAACATTTATTTTCTAATTCAAACCCTCACATATGTCCACACTGCGGAAATATTATGTCGATTAAGCATATATTTTTCGAATGCCAGATAACTCTAAATTTTATTCAAACATCAAATACAAATTTAACTTCATTATTACTTCCGAAATATGAAAATGTAGAGATAGTAGATAATCAGGTTGTTTAACATATGGTCCAACATCTAATTTTGCTTACGATTTGCCGTATAACATGCATAACTTATAAAATTATTAACTCAATTAACTTAAAGAATAACTTTTGTAAATAATGTAAATAAATTTTTGTAAATTTTGTAAATAATTTTTTAGCTACTTAAGAAAACTCTAATACTCAAATGTTTTTTTTATGTTTATATCAATATTCTCGTACCCATAATGGCCCTAGCATCCGAGGGTAATACTAACATTACCTAAAATTTTTATGTAATATTAGAAACTTAAATAAGTAAATAAAAATACTTTTTTACTAATGTGCTGGATACGAAAAAATAAAAATTAGGAAAAAAAATTATTAAAAAACGAGGAAGAGTGTAGTAGAGTAGACTGTGTCAACTCTGGGATACCCGTATGACCGTTATATAAACATTATATCATTATTATTATAAACATTAATTACTTTTGCCAAAATTTCAAACATACCAGCTTTATTAGGTGTAGTATAATGCTCATATAAAAGAAGGAGTTATATGGCAGCTACTCGATACCTCTGCAGCAGAACAACCAAATTTTGCAGTAACTTTGGCCATTACACTAAACTATTTTTAGCAAAATTTCAGACACCCAACTTCAATAGGTGTGGAGTACTTAATGCTCATACAAAATAAGAAGTTGTATGGCAGCTACTCGAACCCACTGCAGTAGACCAACGAAATTTTGCAGAAACTTTGGCCATGAAACTAAACTACTTTTGGCAAAATTTCAGACACGCAGCTGTTATAGGTACAGAGTAATACTCATATAAAAAAAAGAAGATGTATGGCAGCTACCCGAACCCATGGACCAAAATGGCTGAATTTAAATAGCGATGACGGCTATTGCAAAAAAACGAATTTGCGAAAATTTCAATATCCTAGCTCCTTTAGTTGTTGAGTTATCGTGATTACGGACGGACGGACGGACATACATAGCTAAATCGATTTATTTTTCGATTCTGATCCGATCCATACACTTGAGTCTATATCTACCCCCCCTCCTTCTCTGCGTCACAAACATAATGGCAAATTTATTATACCCTTTGACTATATAGTCATACGGGTATAAAAAGAAAACTTAAAAGAATTGTCGTAAAAAAATTTAAACATCAAAACAAATAAAAATCTGGGTATTTAAAAAAATAGATAGACTATTATTTGTCAATTTTGAAAATTGAAAATGTAGAACAGAAAAGTATAAAAAAGCATTCATTAGCTTTTGTGTTCGGGGTTTTTCTAAGTGGTCCTAAAGTGTTTGACGTTTAATTGTGTGCTGTCCTATCTCTATGTATCTGGGCATTTTGTTTTATTAACTAATATAAGGTTCAATTATTTAGTTCTCTTTAATATTCTAAGTAATTGTCAAGTTAAATAGATTTTAATTTAAAAAACCTACAATTATTAAGGAATTGCGATACAAGGGCTTTTCATAAATAAGAATTGGAATAGTATTAAAATACTTCTACTCAGCCTTGCTAATTTTGACGTCATATTTATTACGATCTTAATTAAATTGAAAACTCATAATATTTTTTTAAAATGTCTTTTTTAAATAGAAAAAATTTAGTAGAAAAATTCCTAATTATTTTTATTTCATTTTGATACAATTAACTTTTAAGTATGTACAGTTATAATTTTGTGATTTTGGAATGATGAAATGATTTTGTCATATACATGGATACGAAATATCAGATGAAAAATCAAAGAAACACAAAAAAGAAAATAATATTGTGTAACGATACAAATTTTTAATTTTTTTGTTTTTTAAAATAGACCGTTATTTTCCCCTTCTAATATTTTTTTTTGTCCTATATTTTTTCAATTTGATTGATTGTCATACTCTTATTTTTTTTATATTTTATCATTTCTCCACGCTTTCATTGTCAAGAATTCTGGTTTTCCTTTGTCTAAAATGACATAAAGTTCTAATTATAAAGAGGGACGTTTTTTCAAATTCATTAGAAATTTTAAATAATTTTTAAAATCTGGAGTATAAATACATTGTATAAAATTTAATTATTTTTTTAAGTTTTAAGGTTTGATATTGATTAATTAAAAAATCTAATTATAGATTTTCAATTATCGTATAGAAGTATATTCATATTAAAAAATCTTTTTATAATTAATATTTCTCTATATAATAAAATACTCTTAATTTTTTTTAAAATTACATACATATACTTAAAATAGCCATATATAACATACAAAAATTCAATTGATAATATAAAAAGTAACGGTAAATCCTCTTTAGATCTTCAAACATTTTTTTAAATCTGTAGAATCATTGTTAAAGCATAAAATTAAAAATAAAACTAAGTTGAAGTAGTTTTGGAGCTCTGATGAGTGTTTACACACATTAAGATCCCTTTACATCATTCATTTGCATTTTAACTGTATTATTTCTGCTACGTGCACTTAAAATTCCTTTATCTTGGAGCTGCGACAAGTGATAAAAGCGTCGATAAGAGCATAGTATAGAAAACTAATATACTTTGTCCATGATCAAAGCGATGCTTGAATATAAACACCTTTATTTAAATCATGTAAATAGTTTTCTACGCTATGCTCTTATTGACGCTCTTATCACTTATCGTCGCTCCAACATAAACGCATATAAAATTTTATAAAATGTTTTTTTATCTGCAAATGAAATAAAATTAAAAACTTTATAAAATTAAAAAAACAGAATTATGAGCATCAAATAGTTTATATCAAATTTTTATCAATTTTGTTTCTTTATAAATTTGGTTGTATGTAAGTTCAAATCTAATAGTAATTAAATGAATAGTTTAACAATAGTTATAAGAGCTGTAAGTATCTTTACGACACATTTGTATGAAAAATCATATGTCAAATCTGAGGAACGGTAGTCAAAGTAGTCAAGCGCAATTAGCATTATTCGGTCATTTAATAATTTCAAAAAATAATTTAATATCATCAAACAATATAGAACCATATGTCACTATTATTGAGAACTACCGGACTAAGAAATCTCACCCCAGAGACGGTGTCTGAGTGTTTAGTTTCATTTTTCGAAAAGTATGTACGTTTTCTTTTAGTCTTAATTCCACACCAAACAATTTCTTTTGCTAATGCACTATTCTGACATTTCCATTTAAATGAAAATGGACTTCATCGCCTCTAATGGAATGGTTTAAAACAACCCGCAAAAAAATTCAACAATTTTTACATTTTCTTGCACTAAATATGATGATATAAAATTTTATAAAATGTTTTTATACCCGTGCATACATATATGACATCGGGTATATTAGATTTGCTCCTCCGTTTGTAACGCATCGATCTAGACGAGCTAGATATAGTGTCAAGGGTACGTATCGGCTCAGAATCGAAAAATTAGTCGATCTAGATATGTGTGTCTGTCCGTCCGTCCGTCCGTCCGTCCGTCCGTGTGTCAGCACGATAACTCAAAAACTAAAAGGGCTAGAGTCTTGAAATTCACACAAAGTCATTTTTAGACAATTTCTAGGTTCCCTATTGTTTTTGGTTAAAATCGGACCAAGGCTTCGGGGAGCTGCCATACAACTTTTTTGCACCAATATGAATTTCTTCAAAACTAATTATACTACGGGGATAAAAATTACACACGGTTAGTTTTATAATGACTCCGGCACTTATATGAAGTTTCAAAATGTTAGGGCCTCATTTTCGGGGGGCTACCATACAACTTCTTTGCACTAATATAAATTTCTTCAAAACTAATTATACTACGCGGATGAAAATTACACACGGTTAGTTATATAATGAATCGAGCACTTATATGAAGTTTCAAAATGTTAGGGCCCCATTTTCGGGGGGCTGTCATACAACTTCATTGCACCAATATGAATTTCTTCAAAACTAATTATACTACGAGGCTGGAAATTACACACGGTTAGTTATATAATGAATCGAGCACTTATATGAAGTTTCAAATTTTTAGGGCCCCATTTTCGGGGGGCTGCTATACAACTTATTTGCACCAATATGAATTTCTTCAAAACTAATTATACTACGACGATAAAAATTACACACGGTTATTTATATAATGAATCGAGCACTTATATGAAGTTTCAAAATGTTACGGCCCCATTTTGGGGGGCTGCCATACAAAGTTTTCGATTCAATAACTGCGAATCTAATGAAGCTACAAGGTTAAAATTAAAATTGGGCAGGTAAAGTAATAGGGCAAGTTAGTTGGCAAAGTTGGACATCACTCGGACCATCGGAATTTTAGGGTGGGCCATTTTTTTTTTTTTTTGTTTTTTTTTTGTTTTTTTTTTTTTTTTTTTTAAGCTAAAGTTATGGGACAATGAATGAAAATTTTGTTTTATGTTTTGTGATTTTTTTTTTTTTTTTGTTAATTTTTTTTTTTTTTTTTTTTACGTCAAAATTATGGAGTAATGAGTTAAATGTATAAGTATATTACGGTTTATTTTATACACCATAGTGGGTATACACGGGTATCTAAAAGTTGACAAGGGCAACTATAATCTTCCTCGTTTTATCTGCAAATGAAATAAAATTAAAAACTTTAAAAATTAAAAAAAAAGAATTATGAACATCAAATCAGTCATTTTAAGTTGGCCTACCCTGTAAAAGTATTTATTTACTGGATTAATATTATATATACAAAAAGTGTTTAGTTTCCATTTATTTTAAGCATTTTAAATCATTTAATTTAAGCATTGATTACGTTACAAATTGATTTCAATTTTAAAAAGTCAAATTATTTCTATGATAATCCCATCCCATAAAAAAGACAATGACAGAGCAGATAAGTTAAAAATTTTTTTTAAATCCTAATTCTTTGCTTGATTAAAACAGTCAATGTACATTTGGGATTAAAATAATGTTAAGTAAAGTTTTTTTTTGTAAAAGTTTTATGAAAACTTTTCCCAAATATTATTTGTAAATAAATTTTTCACCTGATTTCATTTGTTTTTTTACAATTATATAAAAATAAATCCTCACAAATTTAAATTTAAAAAAAAGATCCACGATTTTTTTTAACAAAATTTATCTATGGAATTTCATAAGAAAATAATTTGAAATAACAAGTAATATTTCCTTGAAAAGAGAGTCTTCCTTAAGAATTTCTTATAAGTTTTTATCTTTGATCTATTGATTTTGGAATGCAAAAATTGCTTCTTAGCAATATTATGAAATGGTTTGTAGACTGTTTGATGGCTCCGATTCTAAATTTTTTTTTTTTAAAACTTAGGTTGATGCTAACTGTCTGTAATCGCAGTTTTGATGAAAGACAGTTAGCATCATTATAATGAAAACCATACTTGAAATGTTTTGTAGAAGCAATATGAAATCAGATATTAAATGTAAATATTCGTATGTAAAGTGTGTCTAAACTTGAAGATTGAAATTAAGGGGGACATATATAAAAGTAGATAATATGTAATCAAGTTTCTTACACGCTTGTCAAACGCTAGGATCGAATTCCTGTATATATAACTGTGTGAAAAGATATGTAGGTTAGAAACGAACTTATATAAACTCTCTTTGAAACGTTGCAAGTTGTACTATAGTATATTTCTATCAGGGGGAAATACATGGGATGGAAGCATGGTCCATATTTTAGCAATTCTCACAAATTTCTAGCAATTCTTTCAAAATTAAATGAGTTTCCATAACCAGTTTTAAATCACTTAGAAATTTCCAATGTGTAAAAATGAGCACTTGACGCCTCAATGGTGTTACGAGTGAATTATTATAATATTCTATGAAAAATAGTTAAAGCTCCAATATTACGATGATTACTAAAAGGAGTGAAGTAGCCTAGACAGAGAAGTCACCAATTAATCATTAAACTCGATCTTAGGTCGCATGTAGGCTTTATAGATATTGGATATTCTTTACATCGAGGGAAAAAACCAAACATTCGGCAGCATTCTTGGCTACATTAAAAATATGCTAATTCAATAACATTTTTAGATTAAGCAGCATGCCTAAGATGTTTAAACTTTCAGACCACAGTATGATTTCTCCATGGAATCTCTCTCCTGAGATTTATCTCTTTTGCAAGAGATGCGATATCTTAAATTTGAACTCGACTCTGTTAGCTTTGCCCCAATCATTTATTTTATCTAGGTGATGGTTGGCTGCACTGTATATTCTAAATGACCTTAATGCGTTCAGTTAACCGAGAAAGTCAAAAAGAGTACAACTCTAGTTATATTTAGTATATGTGTTTTATTCTATTTATATAAAGTAAACTTTAGCAGTTAAGCAAGCAATTATTAAAATTTTTTATAAATTATAAATAAATTTGTAAATAAAAATTAATACAAATAGATTTAAATTGTTTTGTTTTTTTTTGTTTTATTTGTAAATTAAATCAAAAAAAACTTTATAAAATTTACAAATTTTGCTAGAAATAGTTGTCCCAATATAAGATTATTTTTTTTTTATTTATATCAATGATATTATAAATTTTATAAAATTAAAATTTTTATTTTTTTTATTTTAATATCATTCATTTAGATAATAGATGGTCCACATAATTTACAATTTATTTATAATTTGTATTCATTATTAAATACAATAGGCATTAACGGCGTTGTGCATATTATAACGATTACAAAAATGAAGCCTAGTACAAATGACTTGGTTAATGCCCTATACTCCTTATAGCTCCAAATCTTTTGGGTAGGGGAGTTTAACGCATTGTTTTACTAATGAAACTTTTACTTGTAACTGGTACCCGAAATGGGAATTCTGTATATAATTTACGGTGTACGGATAAAAAAAAATGCAATAAGGCAACTAAATGTTTTTCACTTATCCATTTCTTATAAAATTGTAAATGGAGTGGTTGTCTATTCTACATCGTTATCGAGATATCAGCTTAAAAGATTTGTTGGAGGCTTTTCTTAAAAAAATCTATCATTTTTGAACGGCTTTCTATAGGGAGATAAAAAAGCATTTTGTAGACTAATTTGTCAGCTTTAATTTAATAATTTAATAATTTCCATATATCCAATAGTTAGGAAGTAATGAAGGATGGACTTGCTTTAATATGAAAAAAATTATATTTCTAACTCAATTCCCTTTTGAATTCTCTCTAACCGTTTTTGAGAATAATAGAAAATTTATTTATAATTGTATCTTCTATTTAAGTATCCTACAATGGGTTTGTACAACTAACATTTTTTTCTTTACTTTAAACTTTTCGAATTCATTACTGTTAATAGAAAGAGAAAAAGAGTTTAAAAAATCGTTTCAAAAAAAAAAAGTAAAATCTTTAATAAAAAAATTGAAAATTTAATTTATTTACTAAGTAAAGAAAAATAAATGAAAAAATATTAAAATTACTTTGGATATCAAATATTTATGTTTAATGTTTGCAAAATTTAAAAAGGCTAAATTTAACTTTGTACACCGAAATTTGTTGAAGTTATCAATGTTAATGTTGGTTTAGTTAAATTGAGTTTTAGTTCAATTGTTTTTAGTTGAATTAATTAAAGTGTAGACAATGTTTCAATATAGCAATCTCCAATATCAATGTATCCTTCAGCCCATTCAAAAAATCTGCGGCGCGAACGATGGATCGTGAGGCATCAATTCCGGTAAAAGTTAAATGTTTTGTGATTAAAATAAATCAAAATATTTATGAAAAATTTCGACAAAATGAATGGATTCAAGGTTAATTATTGACCACGATAGGGAATTCATACATTTGCATCATCATCATCAACACTACGCTACACACCATCAATCGCTTGTTATATGCGTACTGTTTGACGTCTTATAATATGCGAATACCTGGTAAGTTTAAAATAAATTTTGAAAAATTTGCAAACGTTCCTACGGCATGAATCTATTCATGATAAATTTCTAAACAAACTAACCTTAAAAAAAATTAAAAGTTTGTTTTCACAGAAAACAGTGTTGCCAATTTAAAGCTTTCCGTCACTCAAAAAAATCCTTTATATATCTGGTTTGAAATTTCAATAAATAATCAACATAAAATTTACTTATCTTAGTTTTCGCGATATTCTATAATGCTGCCACACGAATCTAAATTCTAAATCTCTATATACTTATACTGCCGTGCTAAGGAAAAAGGTTGTAAGCACTAAAAGCGAATTTTCGGGATAATGGATTATTTGACATCAGATAAATGACTCACAACTTTGTACTAAGAAAAAATGTCACATATCTCGTTGCAAATTTAGTTAAATTAATAAAATTTTGTTAATATATATTTAATTTGGTTCCTTTTAACTAAGGTTTAATAACTTAATAAATCTAGTATTGTTTAGCAAAAAAGTCGTATGTCGAAATTAACAATGAACGCCTAATACACTCTTATCTCTTTCAAACTAAGGGAACTTGAGTTAATTTCACTCCATTTATAAAATAAGTATATATAGCATTCGAAACAGAACTTACAAGAACTAATACAATTTAATAACTTTTTCGAAATTATAATTTCTGTTGTATCGTCAAAATTACCCCTTTTTTTATTTTATTTCTTTTTTAAAGTAAATTCTGTTTACAAATCATAATTTTGACATAAAAAAAAATGACAAATTATTATCATTTGCTGATGTAATTTGACAGTATAACTGCTCTAAATCCAAAATTTATCAAATAACAAAAAACAAAATTTACAAAAGTAAAAAAATATTTATATTTACATTTTTTTTTTTTGATTTAATATTTACATATTTATGCCTGTACCTAGGATAACAACTTATCAATGTTCAGAACAGCATCAGTATCGTAAAACATTCAAATAAAATTGTCAACAAACATTGAATATTTAAATAAAAACATAAATAAATATTTCTATACCTATATATACAATTTAAAATTTTCAGAATTTTATTTTGTAAATCTACATACAATACCTTTTCTTTTTGCCCCAGTAAAATTCCATTATTTTGTATTCCATAAGGATTTTTAAATATAAATTGATCCTTGAAGAAGTTTTATTTATTTTTATTTCGTTATTCCAAAATTAAATTATACTGTAAGTAAGAGGCATTCTAAATGTTATATAGTATATATATACCATACATATATGTATGTATGTATATTCTACCTAAATTTTTTTATTAAGAATTTTTTTTAAAAAAATGTAATAAATATTAGGTCGTGCATTCCCCTAAAGGTGATAATCAATTTTTTCTATTTATTTTTATTTTTTTTTTAAATTCAGTAGATTTTTATAACTTAACATCTTAATACTATGACATGTGTTATGACAGTAACAATGACAGTTCGTTATAACAATTCAGTTATTTACATATTATAGGAATACCAGATACACTTAAAGATTCAATGAGAGTGGAAAAATTGTATTATGTAAACTATATTTGAAATAATAATTTAAACCATATGTTATGGACCTATGGACATATACACTCATTAAACATATAATGGTTATTGTTAAACACAAGATAAACATTTAAATTAAAAGGGATTAAAATTATTAATTTTTATACGTTTAAAGAATATTGACTATATTTTTTGACAATCTTTTTGCTCGCGAGTTATAAAGTCAAGACGTTTCTACATGTTATTAGGCCTAGTACTATCTTATGTTTAAATTATATGTAGAATTCATTAAGATCAATTCTAATAACACGAATATAATATGACCCCTTATTACAACATGTACAGTTGAACAGTTAGCGCTTAAAAAGAAAAAAAAAACAAGAGATTGACCGTGAAATTGAACAAACAAAAATTGATTAACAACAACAAGAATTCTTTAATCTTGTTGGTAAACCAAAGGAAAAATTTAAAAAAAACATGAAGATTGTAGAATATGAATTTGTCAACTCTAGGATACCCATATCAACGTAATATAAACACTATATATGATTTAATAGACTCTGAGTTATACATAAAAGTTGTAAGGCTGCTATTCAAATCTCCTACACTACACCAATTGTATTTTGTGTAAATGTTGGCCATTAAAATTAACTTATCATTGGACAAAACTGCAGATAACCAGCTTTATCTTATATTCATATTAAAAAAACAACTATTCGAATCCAATGTTCATGGTCAAAAAATCAAAAAATACTGGAAAAAATATCTTCAAGAAAAGGTCGAATATGACATCTATCAAAACAAATTTAAATTTTTTTACAATTCAACTATTCAACTATTTATAAAAATCACTTTAATAATTTTTTCGTTTTGTTAGATGATAGATTACTAATCAAACTTAGATGCTATATTTACTTCTTTAAATTTTACTGAAGCATTGACTTTTTTTTTTTATTTATTTATTATTCACAGGCTCTAAAAAGTGCTTAGCACTTTTGGCGAACCCCATTGTTTAAATTGTTATATTAAATAACTATTAATTATTAACTAAGTCATTAATTTGAACCCAATGACAAATGGTAGCTGAGTCTAGTCGAAAACTAGAAAAGTATTTTCACTTTCACTGGGATTCGAACCCGGGTATTTTGCATGAAAGTCGGCACTCCAATCACTGTGCCATCCAGCCGTAATCTTTAAGCTTTAATAAGACTTAATTAAACTTTTAACAGAATATTAACTTATTTGTTGGCTTTTTTTTCAGTATATTTGGATGAAATTTAAAATGAAGAAAAAGTAAAAACAATGTTAAATTTTATTTTGAACAAAAAACTAATCAAGAAAAATTTATAAATTGGTTTTTCAACAGAAAAGTATAAGATAATATTTTTAAAACAGTGCAGAGCTCTAAAAGTTATTAAACTAGTTGAACGCCACATGTGGGACAAACCTCTACTGAATAAAACTAAATGACAAATGCAATAATTTTGATAAACTTTTATGCCGTACAGATGGCAATCTTAATTTTTTAAATAAACAAATAAAAATATTAGTGATTGAAACGCTAATTTTTATAGTTAAAAACGTCTTAAAATTTATCCAGGGCAATCCTAAAATATGAATTATTACAATCTATTGGTAAAATTGTATAAAAGTATTTCATTTATATTTATTTCAAAAATATTTTGTTTGATAATTGTTTTATTTTCAATTGCAGATGAATTTTTTAAACCTACTTTATACAGCAAAACTAGATTAACATTAATTTAAAAACAAATCATTTCTTCTGAATGAGAGTTTAACTTGAGTTGATTTTATCATTTTCAATTTCTCATTCTTTTAACTCCTGAAATGAATTAATTTTGCGTTTAAGATTCAACCAGGACCTTCTAATTTCTACTAAATTTTTAAGTACAAAATATGACATTCATTCACGATTATAAAATTAAACATATTGAATTATTCGATTTCAAAATTGAATATACATAATACATAATTTAAGGTATTTCCGGGTTTTTTCTTATCCTAATTTTAAAAAAAAAATTGCTTTGCAATCTACATAATTCTCATGACACGTTGGGAATATATTTAACTATACTAAATTTTAAAATGATGTTATCATCTTATATGAAAACAATATCTGTAAAATAAAAAAAAGGTGAATATTTTTATTGATATGGATGAACCTTCATAACGAAATTACATATACAAAAGACAAATAAAAGTTTTATTTAATGTTACATTTTTTTTTTATTCTAGTCTATAAATTTAATAATTTTTTTTTTCTTTGCTTTGAAATTTAAAAAATTCAAATATTTAATAAAACACGTACATAAATATATATATAATATATATATTTTATTATATAAATAAAAAATCAATTTATTGGAAGTATATAATGAACTGAAAATTTATATACTATAGCTACAAAAAGTGTTTCTAGCATATTGTTTAAAATACTCCTCAAAATATGCAATCTTTTTAATTTTTAATCATTTGCAGAATGTTAAAGTGGAATACAAAAATCATTATGATAGAGCAATAAGCACTCCAGAAAATGTTCTTATATCACATATATACTACCACAATGAGAAGTACAAAGACAATGCTCCAGGCTTTTTAGCTCATCAACATTTCATCTTTTTGAATATAAAGGACTATATTCAAGGTTAAATCGAAAAGTCTCGGGTTCAAACCTTGGTCGGATTATATCTAATAAAAATATAGTGTATATAAAAATAATTTAATAAGAGGTCCAAATGTCGAATAGTCAAAGGATTATTATTATCAGGCAAAATTTACTATTGCCTGGTACTACAAATAAATAAATAAATCAAAGTTAAACTTACGACCCTCTGCTATATCACTTTATAAGACGAGCTACCTATAAAACCATAGAATATAGTCGTGCAATTTAGATATAGACATTTAAGAATATAGTAACGGAGAAATTGCAAAATATGACATATGTCAGCCTGAAATATAAATACTCGAACATTTAAGAAACAAAAAAATAATTATAACATATCAAACATAAAAACTATAAATTAAATGTATTAAAATTGAATGAAAGGCCCGGCCCGGTTTCTAAGCTTTTTCTAAAAAAAAAAAAAAAACTTAAACATTAAACGGTAAATTGTGAAGGGAAATTGCTTCTAAGTATATAGATTTTATAGTAATATTATTTCTGAATTTCATTTTTTAATTTGAACGCAACCAATAGCTCCAGTTCTACAACAGATTTATTACAAAATACTATATTCATAGATTCAAAAGTACAATCTGAAAAAAGTACGCTCTTCAAAACTTATAAATTATAATATTGTTATTTTTGAATGTCAGCGCTTTTTTAGTATCGAACCTATGCAAATTACGGGTGCAGGTTAATAACTCCCAGGGTCATAAGTCCTTTAGGGACATATGACTCATTTATTTGACAAGTGGGACAAGTGGGTCATAACTTCCTTTTAAAAGTTATTTTCCATTAACTGAGTTAAAAGTTCATTTACTTAGCTATATGCTAAGTCACTAAGCTATATGCATATATATATACTAATATATTTAAGATTAAAATTTATTTTGAAATTATTTCTGAAAGTTTTTTCCGAACTTTATAATTTAAACATGATAATATAAAAATATATAGAAATATTAGATGTAAAACAATATTTATTTATATATTTGTCTACGCAAGATTTTATATCAGGAAGCATATTTAAGTTGGTTCAAAAATTTCTTTGGTGAATCAAAGTTCACCCTTTGTCAGAGTATTTATGAATTCATGTAAGCGAGACTATGGTTACAAAATCAGGATTTCCCTTTTTTCCAAAACGGTCTTTTGAAATGTAGTTTATATGTAAAAATATTGTTTCTTTCTTAATTTTGGAAAAATATGTGCTAATTATTTTTGATATTATAGTCTAAGAAAGTGTGTATACTCATATACGACACTAACGCTATATATTTAAAATTGATATTTGTTTTAATATTACTAATAACTCCCTCAGTTGAGAACTGTATAAAGGAGTTATGATAAATTAAATAACTCTTTTATATAAATAGAGAAGAGAATAGAGCAGTTGGGTGTCTCTGGACATGAGTAAATTCTTACTCCACATATGAAAGTTTTTTTTGATTTATCTAACTTGATTTTTTTTTTTGTATAACACTATGGGCATAATTAGAACTTGATATTCATATCTCAAACAAACTTAAAGAATTATAAAATATAAAACCTAAAGAATTATATGTCTCCCTTTTTATACCCCTCTGTCTTAATTGAACATACAACAATCGTATATACATTTTTTGAATTTTTAAAAAATCATTTCAAGTATCAAATAATTTATTTTTAGATTTATTTTAAAGAAAAAAATAAATTTAATGATAATTTGAAATATTTGTAAGTAACAATAAATTTAACCCTTTTTTTTCTAAATACAGAAATAGAAGAAAAAAAACCGAAAATGAATAAATTTTAATGAATTAAAATTATTGTGATTTCAATCAAAAATGTATTTTTATACGTCATTTATTATACTTTATTCGTACTTTTAAATATAATTATATATCAACAAGATAAATATACATAATATATTATATATCCACTTTTCATGTTCGCTAATTGATAACGTATTTCTTTGAATTCTGATAATATATTTAAAATTTAATTTATCCATACCTTATTTTTTTAGCGACAATTCTAAAAATAATTAGAATATGAAAATCCATTTTTAATCTATTTTTATATGCCATAAGAGATATGTACATTGGAAATTTCTATCATTTAACTTTCACGGTAATTCCAAGCTAAAAAAAAAATTGGTCAAAAATATTACTTAGAAAAATTTAAACATAAGTTATATATAAGTGAACGTGGGCTCGGTGGATTTATGGGTAAGCATTTGGCGATTCAATTCCCGTACAGGTCATAAATTTTTAATTGAAAAATAATTTTTCTTTACAAATCTCCATGGTGACCAAATATATGATATAAACATAATAAATAATATTGCTAATAAAATTAATAGATAGTATAATCTGCCACGCCTGAAAAGGAAAGGCATGCTTCACTCGCTTATCACATTGTATCAGTTATCACTGTTAACAGACTCAACTCTATTTTCAAGTTGCTTCACACATCGGTTAAATCGTAGGACCGACTGTTAACAGACTCAACACTATTTTCAAGTTGCTTCACACAACGGTTAAACCGTTTCTAATTTAGAAAAATTAACCAAAAACTTTATAAAAAGCTGTTGGGCCGCAATGGGTTAATGGAACTAAACAAAATTTTTTTGAGGTTTTCCTTTTAGCCAAAGCAGTACTTCGCAAATTTTGACTATATTAGCTTCCAAAATTATTTTGACCAACCGTCGGGCCGACATGGGTTAACAAATTCCAAATCTTTTAATAGTGTCAACTCAATTCTCACAGATGATCACGTATACAAAATTTGAAGTCAATTGGTCAAACCGTTTCTAATTTAGAGCAAAGTATTGAAAAAACCTACAAAAAGTTGTTGGGCCGCAATGGATTAATGGAACTCAACAAAATTTTTTTTTGGGGCTTTCTCTTTAGCCAAAGCAGAATTTCGTAAAATCGGACAAAATTTGGACGCAAAATGTTTTTTGACCATCCGTCGGCCCGACATGGGTTAACAAATTCCAAAACTGGTAATAGTGTCTACTCAATTCTCAAAGAGCATCACGTATACAAAATTTGAAGTCAATCGGTCAAACCGTTTTCATTTTAGAACAAAGAAGTTTAAATACTTGCACCACAGCCCCAACTTGGCGGTCCGTTAGAGCAAAATTTTTGGGCCACGATTTCTTTCCGTACCCAAAAACCCCTATATACAAATTTTCATGAAAATCGGCTGGGCAGTTTAGGAGTCTATTCGCTACATACAAACAAACATTCGCTTTTATATATATAGATTAGGAGCGTATCGAAATCCTGTGAACTGAAATCACGTGTCTTAAAATCTTGTGCTTTTAAAAATCTCGTTTTTAAAATCTTGTGTTTCTAAATCTCAGGCTTTGTTTCTGACTCTTTATGTATGAAAAAAATTCAGGAGGGATTTTATAGTTCGTTCCTAAATCAGGATTCTATACGCCTTTTACAGAATATGAATATATATTTATCTGCTACGATTATAGTAGGGTGCAGATTAAATTGATGAATATGTATATCAAATTCACAAACTATTTTAATGATTTCAGTTTTGGATGCAAAATGAAGTTTAAATCAATAAATAAGCAATGGTTAGAGGACGGGAGACCGTGATACGAAATATTCTGTACTTATAGCTAATTTTTTAAATATTTTATATGAAATTTTAGAAATTTTTTCTATGTAGGTATACTGAATCTATATATCTATGTAAAGTATAAAAGAATCAGAGTTGGTTAGAAATCAGGATATTGCACTTTTTCAGAACATCCACAATCTGCGAGATCTGAATTAGATTTACATATTTTTGGAGTACAACAAATTAGTGAAGTTTGATTAGTAAAAAAACACTCACTTATCAAAAAATGATTTTTTTGATTAGTGATAAGAGGTTGGTGGAATAGGGCCCTGATAAGATTCAAATTCTATTTCATGTAACAGTCTTAATTTTCAAACATGATTTAAGCTCCAGAGCAAATGTGGAGCACTCAAATCAAAGTTTGGTCTAAACTCTGCCATTTTCAATTAAAAATGAAACGTCAACAGCGCTGTCAACTGTCAAAGATCTTATTCAAATTATTTCCTAAATTATATCTTTTGATTGTGTAAAATTGAAATTAAGCACTTAACAGTAATATGTTTTTTTTTAACAACCCTGTAAGATCTGAGCCCTATTGCTCACTGTATTAAAAAAACAAATTAATATCTGATTATTTGATTAGCAATAAGTTGTCCTGGTTCAAATTTTTTATGAACTTACAGATTTCAAAATGAGTATACACAAAGATAAAAAAGGGCAAAGCTGAAGGTTTCGACAAACGTTCCGGATTTTTTAAAGAATCTTTTTAAGTAAATAAGCTAAATCGAATTGTAACGGACCAGTGCATAACGTATACTTATTTTATTTAAATATAATTGACTTATACCAAATTTACTTTTCAATTTAAATTTTCTTTTTAATAACCTCTGCGAATTATTAAAAACCCAAAAATCTCTTTTTTATAAAACATAACAATTAATTCTTTGGTCCAGTTAAGACAAAAAAAAATATTGAAAAATAAACAAAAAATATACCACAATAAAGCTGCCATACATTCATAACCACAATTTTAAATTTATTTTTATAATAATTTTATTTTACACAAAAAAAAAGACCAAACAATTTAGTTGTCCTCAATATTTTTTTTGTTACAAGAAAACAAAAAAAAACACTTTATCCTAAATATATGCAATATAAATTTCAAAATAATTGTTTTTCATGTTGCAACATTTTTTTAACAACTCAAATAAAAATTTGCAACCAAATACAAAAAGAAAGGACTAAAAATGAAAATCCTTTTTAAATTGAAAATTAATATTGAAAGGATCAGCCAAAAGAAATGAGAAAGAAAAAATCAGTTGATTCAACAGTTAGTATCCTTTCATCAAGAAGCAGGACATTAAGCAAAAAAAAAAAAAGAACAGTAAATCTTAAAAAATAACAATCTTAAGCGTTTTTCTTTTTTTTTCAATTGGCTGTTAACAAAGAATAACGAGAATTTTATGAGTTCTTTATAAGTCAAACATAAAAAAAAATTTATTTTGAAGTATGTAATGAAGTTGATTATAATTTTATTATACCATGAAGTGGATTATCCGTTTGTTAAACGGTTTGTTAAAAGGATTTTAAGTCGAGAGGTCCGGGTTTGAATTTCAATAAAACTGAAAAACACTTTTAATCTGTTTTTGTACTCTGTTTAGTTATCATTCGCCAAAAGGCTTCAGATTAGTGACTTAATCAATAACTAACATTTATAAAAATATAAACAAATAATTTAATTGTATAATATTACTCACAGACATAGAATACCATATAACTCAAATATAAAATTATTACATTATAAACAAAATAGAATTATATCTAAGACGTTTCTACATGTTGTATTTAAGAAGTTTGTACACGTTGTATCTAAGACGTTTCTAAATATTATAGGGCCTTACTATCTCATGTTTAAATTGTATGTACAAAAAAAATATGATACACAAGGTATAGTGGAAATAAATTTTGAAAGTACAGCAGATGATTTAGGAGGTTAATACAAATAAAAAATACTAAAAAGAGGGACTACTTGCACCCGTTTCTGACATACTGCAACTTACAGTTAAATACATGTAATATTCTAAGGGTCGCAATGCTTAGGTATTAAGATGCCATATGCTATCCCCACTTCCTGGAACATGTAAAGATCTCAACAGCTGAGGAATATAAATTAAATGAATACTGTTAACTTATTAGTTACATCAAATTTTTCATCTCCTTCATTTTTATCATAACTCCCAATATTGTATTGTACTTTATATATCTTTTAGTACCATTTTATACCACCAATATCTTTTAGTTTTCAAGATTAACTGTTAATTTTTGTTTTTTATTTCAATGAAGTCAAAAAATCCAGTAAAAAAAAGTTTATTTTTTTCTAAAGACTATCCCATATGTACATAATACATATATATATTTTTTGATGATAAGTCCAAGAGATTCAAGATGCAAGATGCTTTTAATAGACAATCAAGATAAACTTATTTTTAACGTTTGTGTTTTTTTTTTTTGGTTATAGAAGGAAAGAGGGAAAAGAACAAACGATAAAAACAAAAACCGTGATTCCTTTAATATTTAATCGATTACTTTGTTAACAAGGAAGTAAAAATCTATAAAAATTTATTAGCATGAAAAGATGAGTTCTATATTTTTTTTTAATTTTGAAAAAAATGAAAAAAAAAACGTTATACTTAACAGATTTCATTTTTAAATTATAAGATACTTAAAAATTTATATTAAGAGTAAATGCTTCTAAAATAAATTATGAGCTTCACTCTTTTAAGAGTAATTAAAAAATTTACTGTGAATGAGTTAATGTTTGTAATTTATTCGTATATATTGATTTAAAGTCATGTCGCTAAGAGCCTTGAACTCATACAAATTATAAAACTTTAAATTAGTTTCCAAATATTATAACTTTCATATGATTTCATATGTACTTCATAATTTTAAGGTGTGGCTCAATGGATACTTTGACACCTTTCCCTGTTTAACTTGATAAAGTAATTAAATACAGCAGTGTAATCACAGTAAATAAAGTACTGACACTATATGTTACTTTGAAACATGAGAATGTGTCATTTGTCAAAAATAAACAATCAAAGTAAGTACATGAGAATGTGTCATTTGTCAAAAATAAACAATCGATTAAGATGAGTGTGCATTTATTTTTAATTAATAAATTCAAGCTTAAGATATTTTATTTATTAAAACTGATTAAATACTAAGTATAGAAATTTTAGAATAATTAACAATATACGTTAACAAATTTAAATTACAATCCAAAATATCCAATTAAAATGAAAATTAGTCGAATGTTTATTTTAATTTATTCAATTACTTTGAATACTTTTTTCAGCTGTCAAAGTTTTTGACAGCTGTAAAGTAGTCAAACCAATAGTTATGAAATTTTTAATTAACATTAAAACATGCAATTTGATTCAATGTTTAAATCACATCGTTGATATATTTTAATTTTTAGATAATTAAAATGCAAGTTAAATATTTTTATACACATGTTATAAATGACAATTAAATATTCTAATATACTTTAAAAAAAAAATACAATTTTGCTCTATTTTCTTTATTGACTTTTTTAAAATAAAAAATAGAAAAGTAGGAAAGAGTAAAGATTTTCATTTAAAGATAATCTAAATTCAATAAAAATTAAAGAAAAAAAAATTTAGTTTCTATTCTTTTGTTAAATTTTCATTTAAGATTTTTTTTTTAAAATTAAAGTAACTCTTAATATACTTTATATTAAGGTTGAAAAAAAAAATCAGAAAACAGGTTATTCTTAGTTTATTAACTTTAGTTGAATAAAATATAGTAAAAAGTCAATTTTTAAATTATTGTTATAATAGTGTAATTTTTTCAAGATGTTTAAATCATTTTTTCAAAATAAAGCTAACAGAGTTTAAATTAAAGGTTGCCAAACATGTATCTATAAGACTGACTCTATAAGACTGTCTGATTAACAAATTTAAGAAGTTCGAAAGAAGATGTATAATAGTCTGCATAACCTAAATGCGACGACTTTATTTAACAAATATTTGTATAAGAATCCAAAATCATAAGAATCCATAATTTTTTTAAGTAAAATTCATTCGAAATATCAGACAATATCAGTAATGATGTCATGAACGGTTCACGCTAATGGAACCATATTCTGTATTTCCTAAGGTTGGTAATATATATGTTTACGATTTTCTAAGCACAATTCTCCATTTTTATATCATTATCCTAGAAATCAAACTGTACCAACTGTATCAAATGCTCCGATATAAAGTTTGGTTATACTATATTCAAAAGAATTCCGTAGAGTTTGAATGGTTGGCTTTCGACGACTTTCTCTACCGCTCTAAATTAGAATAAAATAATATTTATTTATTGATAAGTACTTTAAAAAATTTATTTATTTATCGATTTGGAAATCTTTTTTTGGTCCTATAGTTTGGTAAGACCTCTTGATTAGACTCGACATAAAAACACTACGGAATTTTCCATTGCGAAAAAAGGGGAATTGACGTTTAACCGTATATGTATACAGAGTTAAAATTTTTATCAAAACCTTGGCCGAATTTTTCATAGTAAGTTGAAATAGTAAAAAATTGATCCTCCAACAAAATATTCATTTCTGTTCTGAACTATTTTTATAAATTATAAGTGGGGTCTCGGTGGGTTAGTGGGTAAGTATTTGGCTTTCTAACTGAAGGGGTGCGGGTTCGATCCCCATTACGTGTTATGAATTTTTCTTTAAAAATCTCCATGGTGACCAAATATAAGTTAAATATACGAATATATAATATAAACACAATAATTAATATTGTAATTATAAATAAGTAGAAAGTATTTAATTTAAGAAGCCCGAATGCCAAAAAGGCAAAGGACTATAATAATATCAGGCAATTTTTACTATTGACCTGGTATTAATTATAAATAAATAAATAAATAAATTAAATTAATACGATTCATTACAAACATTAAAAAAAATTAATATTATTAATAATTTAATTACAAATGAACTGTATTTATAAGTAACCTACATTTAATATGTTTTATATTGAAAATTAAAGTAGTACATCCTTTTATAATTTTCTTTTTACTTTCATTTTACAATTTCACTTGCAAATTCTTTTATTTTTATAAAAAAAAATTGTCTACATATAAATTTTTTGTAATAAATTCCTTCTTAAACAAAACTTATATTTTATATATTTAATCATACATGTTTATACATATTTTAACTGCAAATATGCCATTGCTTCAATTTTCCTGTATATACTGACATTTAAAATCTTATTCATCATTATTCAAATGATCTAATAAAATATTAAAAAAAAAAATAATATTTCCACCACTAACATCTTATTAAAATCCTGCAATCATATTCCGTTACATCCTTATTCGTGCTTTAATATCATAATAAAATTTTCCTTTGATTTTGTTTTTTTTTGTTTTAAACTACAAACAAATATTTACAGATGTATTTTGTTTTAAAATATGCATCTCCATGTATTCATACATTTTATGTTTGAATATAATGTAATTTTTTTTTAATATGTGTTCAGTAAAAAATCAACGTTATACATAGTTGGTTTAATAAACCGGAGTATGTTCAATTGTATAATTTTCCACGACAAACTACTATACAAAAAATATTTTTACAAATTGTCTATAATGTAAAATTTATTTCTTTTTGAAGGATTAGTCAAAGCTTTAAATTCTACACATGTTTAGTTTTTTTATTCAACTCTTAGGCTAATAATCCTGTCTATACCATAGGGTAAGTGTTGGAACAGGGAGTCATGTTATATTCGTGTTATTAGAATTGATCTTATTGAATTCCACATACAATTTAAACATGAGATAGTACTAGGCCTTATAACATGTAGAAACGTCTTTGATTTTCAGGAGATACAATTCTATTTTGTTTATATTGTAATAATTTAATTTTTGAATTATATGGTATTCTATATCTGTGAGTTATATTATTCAATTAAATTATTTGTTTATATTTTGTATACGTGTATATTGTTATATTAATGTATTTTTTATTAAAAATATATAATTATTAATTATTGATTATGCCACTAATTTGAAACCAATAGTGAATGGTAACTGAGTGGAGTCGACAACCAGATAAAATTTGTTTTTTTTACTTTCACTAGAATTCGAATCCAGCCTTTCGCATGCCAAGGTCGGCATTCTAAACACTGTGCCACCCAATCGTTATAAAATAAGCGCTATATAGCTTCTACTACTCTGAACATATAACTCGTACTTGATTTTATAGCCATATTTATTACTTGTATATCCTACAACTAATACTTGTTATAGAGTAACTGTGGTAAGAAGTTAGCTGTGGCATGATATTGGTTATTAGTAATTAATAATCAAAAGCAAATAAGGAATGGAAATTTATAAATTTTTTTGATCACCTTTATCATCATTGATCAGCGTTTATATTATATACTGGAAATTGACTAGTCTGTTGAGCTTGATAACTCAAAAATATTGAAACTTGATCAAATTTATAAAGTAGGTACTGTATTAGGTAACAAATAATAAAAGAAACATGAGAATTTTAAGTGATTCTAAGGGCAAACCAATAAAGATAAGATAATCTGAAATTTGGGACAACGGATTTCTTTATTGTTTCCTTCAAATCCCTGAAATTAATTATAAGTTGAAGTAGCCACACATCATATCTCCGAAATCAAAGTTATAGAAAATTTAAATTTTGGGCCACAAATTTCTTTATATAGTTTCTTTCATGGCTTTGAAATTTTATATGTTTTAATTCATGTGGGAGCTCTGCTCTCCCAACTTCAAAAATGCAGGTCTTAAATCTGAACTAAAAATTTGGTGCTAGTATATTCTTTCAAATCAAATTACTCTTTTATTTAAATAATTTATAAATTTTGCATTTAAATGTTTCGGTGTATTAAGTTGTTTGCTCCGTTTTACTGTTGTTTCATTTGACAGTTTTTAACTGGTTTAAGCAGAAGGGCTCAGGATGAATTAACCCATTATAAAATATTTATCCTGGTTTTTCTATATTTTTTTTGTAATATTAAATTTAATTAATTATGTATTAAGATATAAAACACCAAAACTGTTGCATTGTAAGTTAAAACACTCTGATCCTCCAGCCCCTCATTTGTCGTTGAAATAAGTTAAAAGATAAAATCACAATACCAATTTTTAAAATAGTGCTGCAAAACCGTTGTTTGTACATAAATTTTCTTTTAAATTCCTTTTTATTATTCTTATGATATGTATAATAACAACAAATATTTCCATTATTATCCTGATCCTGATCCTGATTCTGATACCGATGATATGCTTACATGATTAAATTTTAAATTACAAAAAATAGAAAAGGATAAAAAAACCGCATAAACAGTCTGTTGATTTTTATTGGGAAATTAAAGTAAAATAAAATATATATATGACATATCATAACAAAAACTCTTTTACTATTACCGCTTCACTTTTTATAAATAAATTAAAGAGTTTCTATCTTTTCTCAAGCAGAACAGAGGGACAAGGAAAAAAACAAAAACTTTTGGTATTGGGAATGAATAAAAATCAACTTATGGAAAAAATTGCAATTCAACATTATAAAAAGGGCTTTAAAAAACTACATAGTACAACCGACTGCCAATCTTAATTCCGCACAAATTATCATCTTTAGCAGGAATAGATTGACCGAATCTGGATTTGGAAAAAACCAAACATAGCTTTTTTGCAGATCATTCGCTTGTCTTGGGTCAAAAATTTTGTAATTTATGCAACTATTCGGACTAAATGTTACGAGCTATTCGAGACTTCAACTTTTTTATATTTTTAATTTTATTTCTTTTCCACTACTTGGACTATAGAATCTGACCAATGGCGTAGTGGTAAAGACGCCACCTTTCATGTGAAAGATTTCGGGTTCAAACCCCGGTCAGATCATATCTAATAAAAAAAATATCGTAAAATTGTATAATTATATCGTAATATAAAATAAGATTTAATAAAAATATTTAAATAATTCTTGTGTAAGATTATAAATGGCGCACAAAGTTAACATTTGTGCATTCATATTTCATAACATTATACAATGGCTACAGCCGAGTAATCAATGGCTTAGTGAATATTATGATTAAAGAAACTAAAGCCTAGTTTAAAATAAACTTGGTGGAACTGAAGCCTAGTTTAAAATTAAGTAGTGGAAAAGGAATAAATAAAAAAAAACTTGGACTATAGAACATTCACCAGTTTCTGTTTCTTTAACCGTGTATATTCACTAAACCGTTGATTACTTGGCTGTTGCCACTATATAAGATTATGAATACACAATATATTATATTATCTGACCGGGGTTTGAACCCGAGAACGTTTACTTGAAAGACCAACATCTTAACCACTACTCCATTAGTCAGGTCACATTTTTTATGTAATACAAATAGCTCTGACCTAAAGAAATTTGGTGTCTCTAAAATATTCGGGTAAACGTTTAAGCTTCAAATTTTTTATATAATATATTTAGCACTAGGCTAAAAAAATTTTCTGTGGCGACAAAGTTTAATTTTATTTATATCTGTTGTTCCTATAGCTACGGAATGCAAATTTCTTTCAAATGCAAATAACGCTTTCAAAATTTTAAGGTTAAAATTCATAGAATTTTTTATACTAAATAAACTTAAATTATTAAATAACTAATTTTTATAAATGATAATATTAACTATACTATCCGGTATTGGATCTTATTTTTCCTCAAAGAGACATATTTTAAAACTATATTAAAAAAATATATCAGAATTCTCCAAATATATCAATATTCCACTAATCTTTTCTTTCTTCTCCTATTAATACACTAAGTACTAAAATTTATAAAAATTATAAAAATCTTAAAAATTCTCTGGATTTTTTTTTTAATTTTAAAAGTCTTGCAAAGCAAAATTATATCCTGTTCTAACCATATTTTAATAAAATATTGCCAACTATTAAACCTATACCATAACATTTTTTTTTTATAATAATTAAATTGCCTCCCTAACATCATTAGTATTTAACTAATAATTAGTTATTATACTTATATTAGTTATTATACCATTAAATTTCAACTCAATTTGATCCATTAGTATTATCTTATATTGGTTTTTTATAATTTAAATTTTTTTAATATTTTAATTTTCTTGTTCTACAATATACATACATATAATAGATACATCTACTATCTTAATTCATTCTGTTTATTGATAAACACATTATATACTTACCTACAATATATTTTATATAGAGTATTCAATATATATAAATATAATTAATTCTTTTTTAAACGTTATTACAGCAACAATTTATTATGTATGCTTGTATATAATAAAATTTTAGTAAATGAAATATTTTAAAAGTACATATATTATAAATGCAACTATCTATCATCATTAATATACATATATATAAATATATATAACACAAGACTATAAATATAAAACATTAAAATGAGTGCAATAAAAAAAAATTTATTGTTCTCTTTCTATCACCCTCTTGTATATACATAAGTGTATATGAATGTGATCTCTAACCGTTCTGTTCACTTATCCTTTATAAATAACTTAAGCTGTACAATTGAACTCTTTATTCCTTTATATTAACAACAAAGTATATACAGGGTTTCTAATGGAATTATAATTTAATCTAGGCTAGTACAGAAATAAATACAGAAAAAAAAAATTTTAATGAAAATTTTATATCAGAACTGTATATTTAAATTAGCAGTACAATTACCAGTACCATTACCTGGTACTCATTACCTGGTACTCATTACTTTGTCAAGTACAAGTATTACATATTTTAAAACCATATTAAAAAAATATATCAGATATCTCCAAATAAATCAATATTCCACTAATCTTTTTAATTTCTATGCATTCAAAATTTAAGTATAAGTAAAAGAATCGAGTAAAAAAAATTTTAATTTCCAGAAAGTAACTGAATTCAAAGTTTAATTACTTTTTTAATTATTTTTTGATACTTAAGTATTTTGGAGTAATTAATTTAAGGGAATTACAAGTATTTTTACTTGATTTTTTTTCTGGTACTAAATTTTTTAAGTAATTTTAAAGTAATGAGTACCAGGTATTGATACTTACAACTGTACCATTTTACTCAGTATTATACAGATCTGTTTTATATACTATATGCATATATATTTATCCTTTGATAAAATTGACAAATATATTGAAAAAATTGCGTACTTTTAGGTAAACTTTTAATATTTCTTAAATAATAATTTGAAAATATATTTTATAGCACAATTTAATGAAATTTTAAATAAAGATAAATCTCATAAAAATCTAACAATTGTAAAATAACATTTTTATATAGTTCCACCATTAACGAATCCACCTACAGCCCTACAAAGTTTTAAAAAGCTTGTAACTATGGTATTCTACTAGATATGTTTTTTTAATATTCTAGAAAACGTTAACTTTGACGATAATCATGTATGGATTTTGAGTTTGAATTTACCGTTATGTCGAAATCAAATTTTGTAGAATTAGTTGCATTTTATACCTAACGAATAATTGTTGTGGGATTTCTGGCAATTTGAAAGCTTAATTATAGATCAATCAAAAATTTTATTTTGACTTATAAAACTTGAACAACTTTTAACATTGACAAACTTATTTTTTATATCATCATAAAATATTTTTTAATCCGACTGATAACGTATTAGTAAAGAAGTGGATCTTTCAATCTAAGGACCATTTTATTTAATTAAAAAATATAATTTATAATTTATTATATTATGTACTGACCCTCACATTGTATGTAGGGTATTGTAGGGACCCATTGTATGTAGGGTATTGTATATATAAATAAATAAAAATATTTTTAAAAATATATAAAAAACTTCTTAAACTCCATATATCTAACCCTGTACTACCCGTTTGTCTCTCTCTATAATAGTAAATTTACAAAGTTATATGAGAATAAATGATGTATTAGGAAAGTCATTATAAATTAAATATTTATTACTAACTAGATGATTTTATTTGAATGAAATGATTTTAGTTTACAAACAATTATTTAGATAGAAAAAGAGGGTCTGCTGTTTAAATAATCTGACTGTAGGTACTATATTTAAATAGTACTATAACTATTTGCCACGGTTGCTATTTAAGTTTTTATTATTAGTTTTTATACAATGCTGGCTGATATTAATAATAGTTTTATATAATTTGGTAAAAAGATGATTTGATTCAAAAGAATATTTTCACACATCTAGATATTCTGAAATAACTTTTCTATTCCAACTATTTAAATTAATAATCCCATATATTTATGCATTACACAATGAAAAAAAGTGTACATATAAATACATACATTGAATAATAAAGAAAAATTGTAAAATTTTACGGGATTAATAATATTATAAATCTGCATACGTACATACACATATTATTTTATTATAAATATTTTTATTGATTAACTTTTAATTTTAACCATTTGTGATTTGTTAATATGCATTTTATATCCTTCGTATTATACACTTCCGAAAATAATTCTAAGGGAATGCAATATTTGAAATTACGTTTGTAACGCTGTAAAAAATTCTAAAGATGCATTAAATTGAAGTGTTTGAATCGGATCAGAAACGAGCACTGAATTGATTTAGCTAGTGTTTTAAACTAAACTAAACTAACACACTTTAGTTTAGTTTTATAACAAACGTTTATGTTTATTTAAAATTTTCTAGGGCTTTTTCCAATACAACAAAGTAACAAAAAACCTTAAAACTTTTTGCAAATATTAAGAAAACATTAATCGGTAAGTAATAACCAGATGATATGTAGTATTGCGAGTATCTCAGAGCTAAGATAGTCTACTCCTTGTTTAAATCAAGCTTTTATAATATAATATGATAATAAACTTTTTATCAAGTTATTTTTATTTTTTTTTTACTGGTGCCTTTACGTGGTAACTCTTCAGTTCACTGTTATAGGCGAAGCAAACTTACTATATATGTCAATGTCGCAACACGGAGATATATTATATTCTTATTAGAACCAATTAAATGAGTTCATCAATTATTGAAATCATTGTTAGATTTTAGATTTTTAGAATTTGATAAAAATATTTAATCATTCATATGTTAAAATTTAACTATTTTGCGTGCGTACGTACGCACGTTACGTACCGTATATTACATATTTATATTTTAGGAATAATTCAGATATAATGGCCTTAACAATGTTCTAATTTTTTTGTTTAATCAACATTTTTAGAGGCACAATCCCTTTGTTTTTTTAGTATATGTCTAATTTTACACTTAGGATTACATGGACCTAAAAAAGGTTTAGTCATTTAATTAATATGGGTTTTCAAGAAACCTGTTGCACTAAATGATGATGGATTAAACTTTTTAAAATATTTATTTAATTATGACGCTTTAATTCTTTCCAATGAAATTATATTACTTTTTGTTTTATTAAATTTATTTAACGCATTTATAAAAATAAAACTTTATTTAAACAAGTGATGAAAGAAAACAAGTGTTTTTTAAAAAAGTACATTTTCAAAATTACATAGTGTTTCATTCTGAGTATTTTATAATCTTGGAGCTCCAATGTTAACGTTTAATTTAGGAAATATATACACTGGTGACTAAATTACTGCTAACTTATAAAAACAGTAAATTTTTAATTTTTAATAATAATTTCCTAATAAGCAACCTCATATATGTATTTGCCAACCTCATATATGTATATTAACGGATGGGGCTGCAGAAAAGAGTTTCTCTGAAATTATTTGTTTGCAATACTAGGTAAGTTTGGTCTCCCTATTGTACCAACAAAAAATTCTCAATTTCGTTCTACGCCATCTTGTTTGCGCTGATCCAATACGTTCTTCCTCCCTATGAAGCTAGAATTCTTCTTAATAATATGAACTCCCTTTAGTCACGCCGTCTGGTGGCGAACATAATATTTATTCAGCAAATTATTCGCGATGATTTGGAAATTCACTGGCTTTTTATTTGGGAACAAATGAGGTTTAGAGAAAATTTGAATAATTTAAGTTCGGACGAGGTTTTAAACGTCTCACACCGTGATGAGAATAGTGTATATTAAGTGAGACTAACTCTGACCTCTTTGATACTAACGCTAACAAATTAACGTTGAGAGCTAGACTTTACGCGAGTATGAGTAGTTCTCGTAGATCATATGACTGATCTAACATTTGTAATTTAACTTTATGTTTGTAATGCTGGACTCAGTGGTGTTAACATATGTATAAAATTTTTTAACTTGTTAAAATATTTGGTTACTTATTATTATTAATTAACATCATTTTAGACACAAACTCTTGTAAATGATGACTTTTCAGTTTATTGTGATATGATGGTTAATTAAGTGAGCAACATTTACTGATGTTTGATTTAAGCTATTGTCTGATACAATAAAAGAATTAAAAAATGTTTTCTTATATTTTTACTTAAATTAATAATTATTAATTAATTTTTTTTTTTAATTTATTTTCAAATGAATTTTAACTGAAAAGTAGAATTTTTAAAAAACCAAATTTTTCAACAACACTGACAGCACTCATAGTACTAAAACTAAATGCAATTATTTTAAGTGTCAAATAAGTGTTACCGTTTAGTTTATCGACATGACATAGCAATAAGTTTTTAAAATTAAATTACTGATTGCTGAATAGCTTTTGACATTGGAATTTTCCTACTGTTGAATGGATGTTGTTTTGTTATTCTTGTTAATTTTTTTTTTTTGATATGTTATCAGGTGGATTTGATAGTAAATAAATTCTTTTGTTACTGTCTAATCCCCATTTTTATTTTCCATTGCATTTTATTTAACCTAAATAAAATTGTGTGTGATAAATGTTGCGGTTTCCTATTTAAATTTATAAATAGTTTATTTGCGATGTTATTTTATTTATAATAAAAAATCAAGTAAAATACAAATATCCAACATAACTACCTCAATATTCCAGAATTAATTATGACACCGTCAAATAAATTAATACAATTTCGAAATTGTCGTTTAATAAGAGACCATCACATTATCACTGATGACCTTTGGATACGCAATGGTAAAATAATTAATCCAGAAAAAGTATTTTTTGATGAAAAACTTCAAGCCGATATACAAATTGATTGCAAAGATTTTATAATATCACCAGGTTTTATAGAATTACAAATAAATGGTAAACAATCATTTATTTATCTAAAATTGTTAAATTAAATTGTTTTCAAAATTATAGGAGGATATGGTATCGATTTTTCACATGATGTTGATACTGTTGAAGATGGTATAAAAAAAGTTGCTAAGGGTTTACTTTCAACCGGTGTTACATCATTTTGTCCTACAATTGTTACTTCTCCAAAAGAAACTTATTATAAAATTTTACCTAAAATACAAAAACAACAAGGTGGAAAAGATGGAGCAACAATTTTAGGTGTTCATCTTGAAGGTCCGTTCATTAATCCGAATAAAAAAGGAGCTCATCCAGAAACATGTATTCGTGATTTTGATAAGGTCTGATTTAATATTTTACATTACGAGAATATAAGATTAATCAAAAAAAATTATTATATAGGGTTTTGAAGATTTACTTTCAACTTATGGATATCTTGATAATACAAAAATAATAACATTAGCACCAGAAATAAAGAATTCAGAAGAAGTGATTAAAAGTTTAGTTAAAAGGAATATTACTGTATCCCTTGGACATTCCATGGCCAATCTTTGTGATGGTGAAAAAGCTGTACAAAATGGTGCAACTCTGATAACACATTTATTTAATGCCATGTTACCAGTAAATAAAAATTTTAATATATAAATATTAAATCAAATTAATTATTTATTTTTTTATTTTAGTTTCATCATAGAGATCCTGGTTTGGTAGGATTACTAACCACTGATAAAATTTCAACTAACCCACCAGTTTATTTTGGAATTATTGCCGATGGAGTACATACCCATCCAGCAGCTTTAAGAATTGCATATTCTTCAAACCCAAATGGTTTGATTGTTGTAACAGATGCTATTTCCGCTTTGGGTTTGGAGGAAGGCTTACATCATATTGGACAATTTGATTGTGAAGTACGAAATTGTAAAGCATATATTGCTGGAACAGACACATTGTGCGGTAGTATAGCTACAATGGATGAATGTGTTAGAAAATTACAAAAATATACAAGTAACATTTTGAAAGTTTTTAGGTACTAATTGTTTTATATTTAAAACAAACTAATTTGGTATTTTAGATTGTTCAAAAGTTTATGCTCTGGAAACTGCATCATTACATCCTGCAAAATGTCTAAAAATTGATAATATAAAAGGAGCATTAAATTATGGTTCCGATGGAGATTTTATATTATTAAATGATAATCTTGAAGTTCTTTCAACATGGATTGCAGGAGAATGTGTTTTTGTATCACAGGATGAAAAAAATATTTTAAAGGAAGATTTCGACAAATTTTTATCCGATTGAAGAAATTCAAAATGACTGTTAAATGTTTAATACGAGGAAAGACTATAAATTTTTTACTTAATACCAGTGTCTTTTATATAAAAATATTCTTATTTTTTTATGTAATATATTAATTTAGCTATATTTTTTTTTATGTTTGTATTTGAGTAAAAGTAACTAAATATTTTGTACTTTATTACTTGCGAATAAAATTATAAATTTTTAATAATAATTTACAAAAGTTATTTTTAACATTAATGTGAACCCAAAATTAACCATGTCAAAAGCCTAAAAAATTATATTTCATTTTCCATTTGATTAAATTTTTACTAAAAATTATTTTAAATCAGAAATTAAAGCTTCAATAATTATCTTCTAATTAAGGAATCCTTCTTTTTACTAAATATTTTTTTTTCACACGACTCTTTTTAATAAATTCCCTATTTATGTTAAAATAAAATTAATTGAAAAAAAAAAGAAATAATCGTTCTAGCATTACATCGATGACGATAAATACAAACTAGTCGTGGTGGTAATTCCTTAAGATCATTGACCTAATAAAAAGCTGAAAGTCAATTAAATTTTGTTTTATTCCATTATCATTTTCTTGTTTTTAGTAACGGTCTCTGCAATTTTACTCTTTTTATTTTTTTTTATTTTTTGAATCATTCAATTGGTTTTGATTAAATTTTCAAAATGTTTGCCAAATTTGCTAACTTTGTCAAGCAAATCCCGCAATAATAAAATTTAAGAAAAAAATTTGCTAATACTTATTATAAATTTTACAAAGATTTAGTTTTTTTTTTGCTTATTTTTATGGAATTACATAAAAAAGTGGCTGCGTGAAAAAAATCTTCAAATACGAACTTAAACCCATAATACATTCCAATAACTTTGCTTAAATCTTTCTAAAAATAACAAAATAATTAAGAAATGTATTTATGTAGGTACAATTTTGTTTTATAATAACTTATTTCTATATCTAATTTAAAATAAAAAATGAATATCAAAGTCATTAAGACAGATTGAGACAATAGATGTTGTTAGAATGAAATTGAAATGAAATATAAATAATAAAGGTTAAGGGAAACCAAAGAACAAAATATTAAAAAATTACCTACATTGAAAATGCGAGTTGGATATTCGAATTGTCAAAAACCAGTTTACAGAAATTTCCAAAATTGCATTCGGTCCGTTAGCGTTTTAGTGTTTTGGTTTTTTTACCTTTAGATAATTTTTATTAAGTAAAAATTACAAAACCATGATTTGGTAATTAATGAGATTAAGCAAAGGATGGAAGATGAAAGAATTCTACTGTCTATAATATTAAAAAAAAACTTTAAGAATAAGAACAAGGAAAGTACAGATACTATAAACAAGAAGAAGAATATCCATTATATTTAATTCTATAAGGTTAGGGGCTAGTGTGGCTAGACAAAACGCTTCAAAAATATGACCTAAAGATATATATTATATTGGAAGCCTGCCCTAAACCCCCTTTTTAAAAATAAGAATAAATTAAATTTTAGTAGAGAATAAATAGATTAATATGGACATATTTCCACTGTAAATAGTTTTAAATATACCTTAACCGTTAAAATAACCATTAAAAAAGTGCGAACAAAGAAAACTCGATAACTAAAAAAAACAAAATGAATAAATTGAAAAATTGGTTTTGAATCTATAATAAAAAAAAAATATTTTACAATCTTTAATTAGGTGTAACATTGGCATTTGTACTTACAGCAAGTTCTTTTATTTTTTTTCATTCATTATATTATTTATCACTTTTTTAAGCGATTATTGCACTTAAATCGTTTTGTAGTTTTCTTCTTTTATTTTTCTTTTTCGGGTTTTTTTTAATAAGCATCACACTTGATTAGATCTAAAATAAAAATAAGACCTTATTCCTGTATAAAAACTTATAAATTAAAAAAATTATCTGAAAAAGGTCGCAGTTTCAATTTAGTCCGACGAAGTAAACTTGAAAACTTAAATAAAAAAGAAAATAAAAAGAAAATAAATTTAAAAAATATATTGATATCACAAAAATGAAGGTGATTTATTAAGTTAATAATTAAAATTTTAATCTTAATCTTAGGATAATCTTAAAGGATAATTACAAAATTTAGAGGATAATAGTGCAAATTAATATTAATATTTTCATAATTAATTGATAATATTATAATTCCGTAACTTGGAGACTATTTAAATTTTTTTTTTGAATTTAATATCAATTAACCTGTTGGCGATTCGACATCATTTTAGTGCACGTAAAAAGGATGTAATAAAAGTTGTAGCTCAAAATATATGTTCTGAGCACTACAATTAAACTTACTTGTACCACATTAAATATTTAAACTAAAGCATCAATTTCCATACGGTCACGCCTACTCTAAGCAAACTGGTTTTGCGCCTATTACTTAATTGAACAAATTTTCGTTACATAACGGAATTGAAGATCCTATAATATTTTATTTCATATAGATCGGTTCGTATCAGATCTCATTATTATGTACAAAGGTTGCGTTCTCAACTTTTTAAGTTTTCGATAACTTCTAATAATTTTCTAGTTTGTAAAAATTTTTATCCTTTAAGTTCTAGCCATATATTATGTTTGGAATGGGCTTTTTATTTATTTTTAATTTATATTTTTGTTTCGCAGGTATTCATAATTTTGGTTGTCTCATGTTGTGTATCAATTCCTTCAAAAATAGTTAATGCTGATATTGGAAGTGATATTGATTTTGAACTTTATAAGCATTTAGATGTTTCACCAATTCATACATCATATGATCATGATGTAGATGATTTTGATGATGACCATACAACATTTGATTCAACATATGATGGTGGTGGATTAGATAATCATGATGATGATAATGATGATGATGCTGATGATAATAATCAGAGTGGAGATGTTGAAAAGTCGAAGAAATCTGATGAAAATAATTCAAATGTTGATGCCGTCAAAAAAAATAGTGCTAATTATGACAATAATAATAATGATGATGAAAATGATGATGGTGAAAATAATGAAGGTACTGAAAATGATGATGGTGAAAATAATGAAGGTACTGAAAATGATGATGCTAATGACAATGATGATGATGACGATAATGAAGATGGTGGTGATGATAGTGATGATGATGACGATGAAGAAGAAAAAGGTGATGAAAGTAGAATTGAAGCAACAACAATAAAAGCTATTGATCCAAAAGGTACTGAAACAGTAGATCCTGAATCTTTTCATTATATTTCACCAAGTGATGTTTCACATCGTTTGTCAAGAGAAAAACGTAGTAAAAAAACTGATAAAACAAATACTGGAAAAGATTATGATTTTGCACAATCATATCGTGAATTCGTACGAGAACATTTTGGTGTTGATGATGCTGAAACATTATCTGATAACAAAAAGAAAAAAGAAAAACAACATGATGAAGATGATAATGGTGAAGCTGAAGAAGATGAAGATTATGAAGAAGGTGCTGAAGATGGTGAAGCATCTGATGATGATAATTCAAATAATAGTGGAGCTACTGCAAGTGCTCCAGCTGATGAATATTATGATGATGATGACGATGAGAATAATGATGAGGAGGATGATGATGATGATAAAAAAGATGACGATTATGAAAATGATTCGAGCAATATCAGTAATGAAGATGAAGATTACAAAAAAGTTAAAAAACTTTCTCAAGATACTGATGAAAATCCTGAATTTTGTAAAACGGTTTATAAAGATAATCAAGAGTGTCAAGTATGCAGAAATCCAAAAACAAAAGATAAATCAGAAACATGCTCTTATTCTTCATCACCATCACCAAAACGTTATGCCTATAAAAAAGAAAAGAATTACAATAGTAATGATGATTATGGTGATCCTGAAGACGGTGACAGTGAAATTGTAAAACCTAAAAGAAAATCAAAAAAGAGTAAAGCTAAAAAACATAAAAGGTATTTAATTTATTTTATTTTTATTTTTAAAAATTTTTCAATTTGTTTTTTTTTTTTGTATTTATAGTAAAGACTTTGATGATGAACATTCACAAAAGAAAACACCAAAATCAAAAAAAAAATCAAAAAAACATTCAAAGAAAAATAAACGTTCTAAGGAAAATACAGAATCAACATTAACAGGAGGCTTCCATCCATCATATCCATATTATCATGGTTATCAGGATAGGCGAACAACAACCCCATTACAAAATCATTATTTTGGTGACAATGAAAATGATGATTTATCATTCAGAGCAAGTGAATCTCTTCCTGTGACAGCATCAAGTGAAACTTATGGGACAGATGTTGATATATTTAAAGGACGTGATTGGTCTCAATGTTCCAGAAAAATTAATAAGGAAGGCTTAACATGTTATTATTGTAAAGATGCACATGGTGCTACCCAAGAAGAATGCATGTATATTGCTGGAAATGATGATGAAAGTCCATTAAGAGGAAAAACAAAAAGACAAAATAATAATAATAAAAAAGGAAAAAAATTTAAAAGAAATAACGAAAGTAATCGCAAATCCTCTATTGTAACCACAACAATAAGTACTAACCGCATAACAACACCAACAACAACATCAAGAACAACATTAATACCAAAAATTATAACCACAACACTTCAACCTTATGAAACAAAAAATATGAATTTAAAACAAGAAGATTCAAATAGATTTAATATAAATTTAAATACAGCTCCTACATCATCAGTTTCATGGCAAACTAATCATTATCAACATTCGCCACACCATCAACCACGTACACTTAATCGCAATCAAAATTTTGCAATAACAAGTGTACCGATACCTATTTTAAGACAAAATATTAATACTAATCCACTTAGAATAACCGTTCCATATGGATCATCAACTGGGTCAGAACCAAACATTCAAAATGGTGCGAAATCTTCAGATCCTGTTAAAACATTAGAGTACACCGAACCAAGAAATCGTGAAACATTAAAACGTATGATTAAATTAAGAATTACAAATGATCATGACTCTGATAAATTACCATCTTCCGATTTAAATGCAGATAATGATGCAACTGTTTTTTATTCAAAAGTGTTACGCAAATTTTAGTTAATTAATAATAAAAAAAAAATAAGATATAATATATAGATTTGTTTTTCTTTTATCACTAAAACTATCTAAAACAATTGCAATTGAGGGCACAATTTAAATCTTAAAGCAATAAAAATTGAATAGAGTAATTGTAATTAACACACTTCTGAAATTGCTTGACTATCAAAAGATAAAAATTATTATTATAAAAGTCATATCATGTTTTATTTAGGTCAACCTTTTCGGCAGCTTATGTTGCAAATTAAGTATAACTTCTTTTTAAGATTGCAATTTATTGCAAAGTGCTCTTAATTAGTTTGGGCCATCGTGCTGCAACAATGTGCTTTTAAATGTTAATAAAATGCTCAATCGTGAGTTTATCACGGTTGAAACTCAACATCTATGTATACTATCATTTAAACAAGCAACTCATTATTAGGGTGGATTTGGATTCTGTCTTGGTTTCGACTTTGGGTGGGATAATTATAACAAAGCTAAAATTACATTAGTCTTCATTATACGTTGGTCAAAAAAGTTCTCCGAACCCTACATAACTTAACATTCATAACAAATTTTTAAGGTTAACCAAATATAATTTACCATGAACTGGTTCAATCCGTTCAGTCAGATGTCTACCAAATACAATATACGACTGATTCAATTCATTTTCAACCATATAAAGTTATGTGCCGGTAATGTAATAGTCATAAGTCCCTACAGTCACAAAAAGAGATTTGTATCAAATAGATTTAGTAACTACTGAAAATTTAATTTTGACAAAAAAAAAATAAAAACTTCGTTTTTCCTTTTTTATCCAATACATTTTTATTATTAATATTAAAGTTATTACTGTATATTATATATAAATTTAATTTAATTTTATTTTTTTATACTTTTGTTTTATATTTTTAATTGTTTTTTTTTTGTTATTTTTTTAAGTTTATTTTAGAAATTTGTTACAATAAAGAAATACATAGTACATAGTCTTATCCGATAATTTCTTTTATTTTACGTTAGTTAATACATAATTTTGGAATTTTATTTTCAATGTGAATATATTAATATATGCATTTATGTATAAATTAATGTATAATTAAAAAATATAAACAAATGAAAATTAATATTATTAAAAATTTTCTTGTTATTAATAATTAATAATACACAAAATAATTTTTTTAAATTAATATTTAATAAATATCGATTTACAGAATGTCTTGGCAAAAATTTTCAATTTGGAAATATTTCTAAACCTTTTTTCTTAAATTTTTTTTTATTTTGTTACTATTATTCTAATGGTTCTATGGTGTCAATAGTAGACTGTATTACCCATAGCATATTTCCTCCATAAATTCAAACAAATTTTTATAATTATAATATTATATTAAAAAAAGACGAATTTCTTTTAGATTTTTCTGGATAGAATTTTTGTTTTTAATTATTAAATTAAATTTAAATTAATTTTTATACATTATTTTACTTGACATTTATGGAAAAAAGTTAGGAAACGTAAAGGTAATTAATATTTATACGTTGCTTGATTTACAAAATCTAAAAAAATATATGATATTTTGTTTAGTTTGTATTGGATTTATTATAATACAATTAATATTTTCAATTATATTTTGGGTCTTTTATGATGTTTTGATAAAAAAAGACTTAAAAATATAATATAAAAAAAAAATTTAATATAAATAAAAAAATAAACATATAAATAGTTATAAAAAAAAAATATTTTATAAAATTTAATTTTTGACAATACACTTTTCTTACAAATCACTAGAATTTTATACAATTTTCTTTAAATTAAATTTCAAGACAATCTGTAATTGATTTTAATTTAAATATTATTACATTTTTGAAAATAATTTTATAAAGACAACCGTAAATAATTTATGAAGAATATTAAATGTTATTTAATTAATACATTGTGTTAATTTGTTTTAATTTTGTTCATTTTATTTAAATGATTATAATTTTGTTTAAATTTTTTTTTTTTAACTTGTACATACAGCAATATTTAAAAAAATATGTATATATGTTTTATATTTAATATTACTTTTATTTATATTGCTATAATGTAATTTAAAAATTGTATATAGAACATATGGAACGCTTCGTTTCAAAAAACAAATACTTATTAATATAAAGTAATTTTGTTATACAATTCGTTGAATATAATTTAATTAAAATTAATTTATTTTATTTTTTTTTATTATACTTAATATATTTTTAATATTTTTAAATCAAATTTTAAATTGCACACTTTATTTATTTTTAATTATTTTAATTTTTTTTTATATTATGAAAATAAAAAAGAACAACTAAAAATATAAAAAATAAAAAAAAAAATTCATTGTAAGTGAAATGAAATGGCACAAAGTGTTAATTAAAATATTTCGTACTACAAAAAAAAAAAAAACTTTTTAATATTTAGATTTAATAAACATAACAGAATTTTGAATATTGAATTTTATATAAAACAAATAAAGAAATTCTTAAAGAGATATGTTAAAAAATTGTGCTTTACAAGAATAAAAGTTTAAGACAATTCAGACTGAACCAAACTTACATTAGATATTTATTTATAAAACGATAATTAAATTTATTTTTTGTTATTATAGTCTAATCTGTATTCTAACTTTCAAACTCAAATGGTTATAGGCTTTAAATTTTGATTTAAAATATTCTTGAATATCTTTTAACTATTATACGTGTTTTAATTTATTTTTAATATATGTTTGTAATTTTTATATGTTGTAACGAATACGTGTTTCAATTTATTTTTATAGCGAAATTTTTATATTTTATTATAGTGGTTTGATCTCTAACAAACAAATTTATTTGTTTTATTTAGACAATATATAAAAAAAAAATAGAAAAAAAGAAATAATTATAAACAAAAATATTTAGAAAAAAAAAGATTTAATACAAAATAAAATATAAAAATACAAAAAAACAATAAACTTAAATTTGTTTGTAATATTTTTTTTATAATACATTCTAAACATAATATTTAAAAATTAGATTTTATTTTAAAGATTAAATAAATTCATTGATTATGACTTTTTTTTTGTAAAAAAAAAAAAACAACTTAATTATATTAATTATTATTAATTAATGTTTGATAAAACAAGAAAAGAAAATTTACTAGTTTTTTTCTAAACTAAATTTTTATATTTTTTTTTTCCGATAATTATTTATTATGATAAAATATGCGATTTTAATATTTTTAAAAATAATTTATGAAAAAGAAATTTCGCTCTAAATTTCGACAAGAACGAAATCAATAGAAAATATTATTTTTTAATTATAAAAAAATTTACTTGTTATTTTTTAACAGTTTTATTTAATCAAGCAAAAAATTCTAAATAGACCATGTTTTTAAATATATGCTTTTTAATTAAAGTTTTAATATCAAAAAAAAATATTATGTATTGTAAGATCTTAAAACTTTATCTTGACAATAACTGAAAATAGATTTATTAATTTCAGAGACGAATTATTATATTACGAATTATGATATTTTTGACAATCACCCTTTTCAAACTATTCAATTATTTTATTATTGTATGATAAACATACGATATGAAACCTTGAAACCTTTAATCAATTAATAAAAATATTTTCCGAATCAAGTACAATAGTACAAAAATTGCTCCAATATTATCAATAATAATATTTACGTGAAATTATTTTTAATTTTTATGAATTTAAACATCTCGATAAAAATTAATTTAGAAATTTGTTTTTCCATTACTTATTAATTTATCATTATATCATATAATTAAAACTTGAGAATCCTATAGTTATCTAAAGGATGTACTTACTAATAAGTTTCACAATTTAAGTTATAAACGCATATTTTAAAAAATAAAAATTGATATAATTATAATACATTCACTTTTGTATATAATTTTTGTAAATTTAAAAACGATTATATTACTTAATTATTTAATTGGGCAAAAAAAAAGTTTTTAATTATGTTCAAATAGTATATATATTTATGCAAAAAGAAGCATTACAATAATTATTATAATTAAATTTCGCTTAATGATATTATAAATTTTTTTTTAATATAGTTATGTATATATTTTAACTAGAAAAGTTTCTTTACTACAGTAAACGTATTAAAACCTATATTTAAAAATAGAATGGAATTTATTTATTATTTAATTATTCAATTTTTTGGTTAATAATAATTGTAATCTTTTTTAATTTTTATTTATTTTGCCTTTTTTATTGGTTAAATTCCATTTCTTATATAAAAATAAATTTTATAAATTGTTTTGAGTTTAAATTAAGTTCTTTTCGATTTTTAAATTAAACTTAATTGTACAAATTTTTAATTATGATTATTGATTATATACGAAATCTTCTTTAAAAATATCTTTAATTGTCACTACTCTTTTTTAGATTACTACTTAAAATTTAAATGTTTACACTTTAATCTTAATCGATTAGGAATTTGAAAGTAACTAATCATTCTGGTAAAATTTTGATCAAAGACTCAATTTAATGTCCGAATACCTCGATTTTTGTTTTAGTTTAAAAACTACTTCAGAATATGATTTATAAAATAAACAACGTAATAACCGATACCCTGAATAAAACCTGGTAATTTAACATTTTTATTGTTTCTCGTAAACAATTTCAGATAATTTTTAGTCATAGTTCAGATAAAGCAATTTCAAATATTGTTTTGAATGTTTGATTTTAATTTTCCAATAAAATTCTATATGGTGTATTAAAATTTTAATTAAAAACTAATTTTGATTGTTTCAAAAACTAATATAGTTTTAAAAATTTATTTACTTCACCAAATTTCTATTCTTTATTTATGATTTATAAATGGAATTGTTATAGTAATTTTAATTTATGTATGAAAAATATTTAATATTATTTTTTTTGTTAAATAAAGAACATAGTTTCTTACTTCTCTTATTAGCATTACTCTTATTTTTCCCATTAGTTAGATAATATGAAAATATATGTAGATATAATATGATATTTAAAAATTGGTGGTTCAATAGTAGTAATTTCTTTTTAATAAAAATAAATTCACTCAATATTAATATTTATTTATGGAAAAGAAAAAAACTTTAGAATTATTTTAAATGAAAATTTTTCTAATTCCTGCTCGGTATGTACAATTAATATGTGCCTTTTATTAACTTTAATTTCGTTTCTTTTTCTTTATCTTGGTATTTTAACTTACAAATTAGTATTAATTCACACTCTTTTTTTTTTATTATAAAAAATAAACTTTTTCTTTACGATATTTAGCGTTTATTTTTCATTTTTTTGCGTATAAAAATAATTTATATTAAATTGTTTTAATTACTACTAATAAGGTGTACCTAATGTTTCTTTTAGTATGTATATATTGTATATATATAAATTATTAAGTAATTAATTGCTTTTTCTTAATAATCTAAACCATATAATCTTTTGTATATATAAGATTATAAGAAAATGTATAATATTAATATAATTATTAATTGATACAAATATTGATTTTGAAGAGAAACAAAATGTATATTATTGTTATTGTTTTGTTAACTTCAAATATCAAAATTATATAGAATTTAATTTCTATATTTTTCATTTTTGCTTCATTTTATTTTTAATTAATTTATAAAAAATTATTTCATAATTTTTTTTTCTATAGAACATATTTCTGAGCACTTATATTTAATTTTTATTTTAAAAATAATTTGTAGTGATATCTCTTAATTACTGTTAACATTATTAACATTGTTAACATCATTATTTTGTACGCTATCCATATTAGGAATATAATCCATTGCCATTAGACATGAAAATACAGTCATTACCATTTTTGGTTTTACTTCAGTTATATCTTCTGGTAAAGCGTAAACACGTGCACCAATTTTACGTGCCATTGATATAGCGTATTTTGCATTTGCCAATTTATCCTTAAAAGAAAATTGATAAAATTTAATTTTGAAAATATTAAAAAAAAAATTTTAAAATAGATGTAAAATTAATTAATTTTTAAATTAATTGCTTACTTCTTCAGTTCCACCTTGTCGAACTAATTCGTAATTAATACTACCTTGTTTGATAGCATCTATTAAATCAATAACAATTTTACCATCAGAAATTGCTTGATCTTGGAAACTTTTTAAACTTGTTGTTTTACCAGCTGATGCTAATTTATTATTAACCCATTGAACAATTTCTTTTTCAATAATTGGATTACCAGTATTACATAATCTCGTTAAAATCGATAATGTGTAAGCTCTCATTAATTGCCAAATTAAAGCTAAATTAAAGAAAATTTAAATTGGTAAAGTTTTTTTTTTTAATTAGGGAAAAAAAAAATTACCGAGGGTTAATGTTGCATTTCCTTCACTTAAATCTTGTCCTGCAATTCCAACTAATGAGAATCGTAATTGTTTTCCCAATTCAACAGCGTAATTACAATTTTCCAATTTTTCCATAAATTTCCTCAATGGGGTAAATCTTTTATGAACTCTATTCCAATTAACAATACCAGGTTTAATTATATCAAATAATTGAAAGATAACTAGACCGTCTGCTAAGTCTGAATATAACCAATTAACATGTGGTGAGACACCCATAGAGTTCATCCAGTTACGGTATGCTTTAAAAATTAAAATAACAAATTTAGAATATAATAACTTAAGAACAAATAATTTTTTGCGTTTTATTCTATTTAAAAGTTTACAATTTTAACTTACTTTTTTCTTCTCTAGTCTCTTCAATTGTTTCAAAACCTTCAATTTGTTCGGGTTTATCAAGACCTGGGTGATTATTGAATAAATTGGCAACGAAAGCTAAATTCAATTTATAAACGCCATTAACAACATCCTGTGGTGTTAAGAAACTTCTACAATTTAATTTTGCTGCTTGTTGTAACATAATTTCAGCACGTGAAAGCATATCATCTTCCTAAAAGTAAAATAAAAATTCAAATTTAATTATTCTGTACTAATAAAACAAATTGTTTTTTAAACTTACCCTCATTGCTTCCATTGTTACACCAGAATCATTTGGAGCAATTTGTTTCAATAAATATGAATAAATTTCTGAATCAATAATATCATTTTGGAAATTAGTACAACGTCTTGATGTTCCAGCTCTTTCTAAATGATGATTTACCCATCTTAATAATATTGCTTCTGGTGATAATTTCATTAAATCTTCTAATCTTTCACCATCATATAATAGACCAGCTAATCCAGGACAACTGTCCAATGTAATATGACTAAATAAACCAATACGAATGATTTGCCATAATAAACCCAATACTAAATGTGGTTTTCCTTTTGCCAAATCGTGTGCATCAATATTGACAATATTACAACCGATTGCCTGTGATGATACTAAGGCTAATGTTAAATTTTCAAATTCTGTATATACAGTTAAATTTTTTTTATTAATTGCACGTTCATCAATTGTATCCGGACATGAATGATTTATTATTTTACATAATAATATGCCATCTTTAATTTTTTGATATAACATTTTACCCTCAGCATCAATTGGTAACAAATGTCTTAAATCAGGATCAGCACCTAAATTTGAATTAATCCAATCGGAAAATGCTAATTGTTCCTCTAAACGTACTGAATGTGTTGTACCCTCAGATGATATACTAGACATACCACCTAATGTTTCTAAATTTTCTTTTTTGGAAACAACCGTTTTAAATGTACTAGCGACATCTTTTGATTTTAAATCTAGGCATAAATTTTCAAATTCTTCGTAAGATAATTTTCCTTGATTTGTTGTCCTTGATTTATTGGTAAATTCTTCAATCATTTCTCTGACTTGATAGCCAGGTAATTTAAAACCTACTTCATCTAATGCTTCTTTAAGTTCTTTTAATTGAATGAAACCATCTTTATTTTTATCGATCTACAAAAACAAAAAAAGGAGAAATAATTTTATTATACTATGGTCAGTTAAGTACTTTAATCAATATAACAATTATTAAAATCAATCAACTTCACATTATTTAATCAATTCATATTTATTAAATTTTTTCCATTCCATGACTTAATATACGTGTTAACTAATTTGAAATAAATATGATAAGCATAAGTTATTCAATTGTTTTTTAAACATACTTCATAAAAAAAATTGCCGAGAGGACTTAAATTCTTATCGTTAACATTTGTTTTCCAAAAATACAACTCAATTATAATTTTAATTAAGTAATATTAAATGTTAAATTTCATTAAATGGTATTATTATGGATTTAAAGAAAAACTATTTATTGATAAGTATATAATATTTTATTGATATGTATATAACTTATAATAAAATCGGATAAGTAAAGGGCTTTCTTAATTCTTTTTGATGAGAAATTAGTTAAAATTAGAAATCATATGCTATATGATAATAGTAGATTGGTGTCGATTTCAGTTGATATTGATAATATGTTTTAGAAAATTTTTCCATTTTTCATTTAAGAAAATTAGGGAATGGGCATTGGTTTATCTTACTTGTTATACCTAATATTGAAAAACAGGTACCTATCATATCAATATTTTCTAATAAGCTTCCAACACTTTTTTTTCAATTCGCTCATCAAATTGTATCTCCTATTCTTCAGATAAATATTATGCCTTATAGCCTATCTACAATGTACGCTCTCGTTTCGCTCTCATTACGTAGTCAACAATGGAGTGTTCACAATGAAATGTACATGACAGCGGTTTTTGACATTTTGTTTCAAAATTTTTTGAATTAAAAAATATTCAATAGTTTAAAGTTTATTGTATAGTTATTTTGAATAATGGTTTGATATTATTTAACCCAAGATAGAAAAAAATTAATAATTTTACTAATTTTTTATTCTGATATATTTTTTTTATTTGCTCATAAAAAATATTTTTTAAAGTTCAATTATTTGACATTTAAATACGTAGAGAAAGCGAAAAAGTTATATATATAATATCAATAATATTCATCATCTTTAATTCCCAATTAAAATTGTGATGAATACTGAATGTGTCAGAGGTCCTATTCAGAATTCTTATATTGCAACAAAATTAATTAAAATGTTTAAAATTATTTATACAAGTATATAATTAAGTATTTCTAGAAATCAAATTCGATTGATAAATAAATAGCTAAAATTCATATTAAAAAATATATTTTGGTAACACATAGGTACTTATTATTATGCCAAAAAAATAAAAATTATGTCAGATATAAATTAATCAAAACAGTATATATAGAGTTCATTTACTTTTTAAAAAAACAAATTAATATGAATCGTTATCAAATATGACAGCAACAGGTATTTTTTTTTTTGCTATCGTAATTACTTTATCGAAATTTTCTGTTATATAGTTTCTTATCAGTTATCAACTTTCAATAATTATACTTAAAAATCCTCTTTATTTAGGTATTTAATCATACTTTAATATTAATTTTCCAAATACCTTTAACTATATATATATACCTATATAAATTTAATTAAAAAAATTTATTATTTAATATTTTTCATGATATTGCAAAAAAAAAAAAAAAAAAAAAAAAATACAGAAATTATACATACTTAAATACAAAAGTATGTAAATCGTTTAATTAAAAAAAATAAGTTTAAGTGTTACTAATTGAAATACATGTCATGATTATTTTTAAAAAAATTTTCATTTTTTCTGTCATGATTACAACAATTTGTGTACATATATATATATATATATATAAATATATACGGTAGGAAAATAGTTATATATAAATAAACTTTATATTTGCCACTATTTTCCTACTGTTATCACCCACACCTACATTTAAAATTTTATTGTATTTCAATTCCATATAATGTAAATGTCATATACTTAATAGTGATATAACTTATGTTATTAACTTTAGGATCCCTTATATTGATTATTAATTTTGATAAGAATATTATTTTGTTTTTTTAGCTTTAATTATTATGTGAATATATAATATATACATATACAGAACCCCATTTTTACATAAATTGGAATTTTGGCAGAAGTGCCCCAATTAAAATTAGTTAGACATTTTTAGACATATTAAAAACAAGTAAACTGAGAAGAACCAAAGGATTTTAAGAAAAATTAACTTATCTATACATATTTTTATAAATTATTAAAGTTTATAAAAGCAGTTGCCCTTAGCGTTATCATTTATCAATTTCAACATTGGGAGGCTAAAGAACAGCGTTTGGTTTTTTAAGTTAAAATTTGTTTGCTGGGTGGCACAGTAATTAGAGTGTCAACCTTTCATGCGAAAGGACGGGGTTCGAATCCCAGTGAAAATGAAAAAACTTTTCTGGTTTTCGACTCAACTCAGCTACCATTCGCCATTGGATTCAAACTAATAGCTTAATCAATAATTAATAATTATAAATCTTTAATAAAAAATACATTAATATAACAATATTAACCAATGCAAAATATAAACAAATACCTAATTTAATTAGATAATATAACTCACAGATATAGAATACCATATTACAATATAAACAAAAATAGGATTGTCCTGATAATCAAAGACGTTTCTACATGTTATAAGACCAAGTACTATCTCATGTTTAAATTGTTTGTTGAATTCAATAAGATCAATTCTAATAACACGAATATAATATGACCCCATGTTCCAGCATATACCTTTGGTATATGCAGGGTTATTAGTCCAACAGTTGTCACCCGAACCGACAACCTTATAGATATATTATTACCAATTTTCTTCTCAAATAATAAGCTAATAATAGCATAGTTTATGCATATTAACATTAACCAAGGTGTATATGTATTAATTTTGATTTTTCATGCAAATTTAATAGTTAAAAATAAGAACATTTTATAAAATTACACCTGTATAACACCCTTGAATAACTACTAAAATTACTAATCGTATAGAAAATTAATCATTGACTTCTTATTTACTTTTATTTTCGCTTTTTAAATTAAGTATATATATAAATATATATATATATATTAAATATCAAGGAAAAATAAAATTCATTATAAGTAATCATAAAATATTAAGTAATATATGAAAATTTTTTATTTTACAATTTTATTGACCACAATATTATTATTGCGTTCAAATATTGTAATATAAAACTGTAAGTAAATACAAGATTTTTTTTTTCATTAATTATAGCTTAAGTAGCTTCTGTTTTAATAGTAATTTAAATATGTCAAATTACAATAAGTATGTGGTTAAATTATTGAAAATAAAAAAAAAAATTAAAATTATAATAATTTTTATAAGTAGGTACTACTTAATTGGTTTAAATTGTAATCAAATATTTTCATTAATATCAATGATTTTTCAAATGAATATTATCATTTTAAATGTTCTTATTAAAAATAGTTTCAATGTGGTACATTGGATCATATACCTTGTAAAATAAGTCTAAATAGGTAAAGTTCTATATGATAAATGAATAATTTGACTTAAATTTAAAAAAAAAAACAATTTCAAAAATTAATTTTTAAAATTAAATTATAATTAATCAATTATTGAAATTGAATGCAAAAAATATAAATGGTTTTATAGTTCTGAAACACTATAAAATTAAATATTATCTTATAAAATAGCTTAAAATGTCTTAAGTTAATAACTAAGATAATATTAAATTTAATTGAAGTGAAATTATATTTTTTTTATTTAATTAAGTATGTACTTAAATTATTTTATTATTCAAAAACTTCAATATTAACTAAGTTATTAAGTACAATATCAAATAAAATACAAATTATTAACAAAAATAATATTTTATAATAATAATTAAAATATATTGTGAATAATTTGTATATATTGTAAATATATACAATATATACATAATATATAAAGTTAAGTAATATTAATTGACTTATTAATATTTGTTGTAATTGTAAATTTGTCAATATTTTTACAATTGAAAAATTTATTTAATATGAAACTAGGGTTGGGTGTGTTAATATTTTTGTAATGTAAAAATTGAAATTTCAGGGATGAATGCCATATTGATATGAATGATGAGATGCAATATTATTTATTTGTAAAACCAAACAATAGTTAATATTGCCTAATAATACTAATCCTTTGCCGATTTGACATTTGGATTTATTATTAAATTATTGTAATATACACTATATTTTTTTTTATTAGATATGATCCGACCAGGATTTGAGCCCGAGATTTTCCGATTGAAAAGCAACCACTTTATCACTGCTATCGGTCAAATGAAATGCAATATTGAGTATATGAATTTTGAAAACTCGATACATATTATTTGATAGACATATTTTTGAAAAATTTATGAAATATAAAGAACAAAATAAATTATTTGCAATATTTAAACGTTAAATTTTACTTTCAAGTTGTTGTTAAGTCTTAGGATATCGGGATATAATATATGTTTATAAAATGTTATAAATATATAACATTTTTATCCCCGTTTATTCAGAAGTGTAATAAATAAAATTGCTTTAAAACTTGGTGTTTGTTAAAATTATTATTTTAATTAGTAATGAAGTAATATAATTAAATGTAACAAGTAGATTTACAATTTTTTTTTTAATTTCAATCTAATTTAAATTAAATCATATGATTAAATTATATAAGAACACGGTTGTTCAATAATTATACTATATTTTACCAATTATATAATATTTCTTCAGCAATTTTGCCATAAAATATTAATATTAATTTTATTTTCTGGAAAATAAAATATTAGACACTAGGTAAATTGCCTTTAATCGCTTTTATTAATTATTTCGACCAATTTGTAATAGAATTCCCTTTAAGGTCGAAGCTTTAAAAGAATAAATACTTAAAAAAAATTTTAAATATTACAAGAATCATATATTCAAAATATTTAATCAAATTTAACTATAACTATACATCTAAATTCTCAACAAAAAATTTAATTCATTTCAAAACATCTTTAAATACTTTTCAATTACGAAATTTTATTATAAACCCATTAAATTATTTCAATTAATAATAATAATTCAAATTTTTTTTTTATATACTCGTATACTCATAATAAAATTTTCCAATTATTTTCAAATAAATTTAAAAAAAATATAATAATATATAAAAAATTATTACATACATTTGGTATTTGTTCTGAAAGTAAATTTTTATATTCCAGAATTGATTCATGCCTTTGAATTCCAATAATATCCATTTTTAATTTAAAAAAAAAATAAACTTTTTAATATAAAAAAAAAAAATAAAATTAACACGTGATAAAAAATAAAAAACCGAAATAAAATATCTTTAGAATCCGTAAAGTTAGCAATTAACTTGATGACTTGATTGGTTAAACTAAATCAAAATATAATTGAAAAAAATTTAAAAAACAAATTTAAAATATAAAATAAAAAATTAATTAAATTAATTTCGTATATTATATACTTATATGTATACTTATAAACGTATTAAACTTTTTATTATAGAACTTATCGATAATGTCAAATACTCAAAAGTAACTTTAATACTTTTAGATAAAAAAAAAACATGCTTTTTGCCAATAAACAATCTTACAAGTGGTTTAATAGAAGTACAAATATATGTATATATTTATATATATATAATAAAGATATGATTCATTTCTGTTAAGAAAATTGGCATTGATAGTGGTTTTTGAAAATGCAATATATTTAAAACTAAAATGCCTTTTTACTAATAATTCTATAATAAGTATAAATTAAATTAATTATATGAATCATACAGTATATATACTATAAATAAATTTGTATTAAAAAAAAAAAATAAATAAAAAATACAAAAATAATTAATTAAAACAGAATTAAATTGATATTTAAAGTTTCCTACATATTTATCAATGAAAACAAACATCCCCCGGAAGAAATATCCCCACAGTTGTATATATAGATATAAATACACAAAATAACCTTATCTAATAAATATGTACACCTTATCAATTTTATTTTTATATTCTTAATCAATTTCTATACCTTTATATCTGTAATACCCTTTATTTAGAAAATTATCAAATCTGATAAATTATAATTTGATTAAGTATATATACAGTAATCCCTATACAAAGAATATAAGCTTATTAGTTATTTTATTAAAATATAGTATTATTATATACCCGCTAATTTATGTTGAATTTAATCTTTTTCCAAAAAATTTTGAAAGAAATTAATTATTTCCAAAAACTAATAATTGATTTATATGACATAAATTAATTATAAAAAATTATTAAATTGTTTGTTAAATAAATTTATTGCATATATATACTAAAACTTTAATACTCTTAATTAGGTTACCTATGAGTAAGCATTGAAAACTGCCGAATTTATAAAAAACGAAGAAAAGTGTAGTAGAGTGACTGTGTCAACTCTGGGATACCCGTATGACCGTAATATAAACATTATATCATCCGGTTAATTACTTTTGGCAAAATTTTAAACATTCAGTTTTATTAGGTGTTATTAGGCTCATATAAGAGAAGGAGTTGTATGGCAGCTATTCGAACCCAGTGCAGTAGACCATTAAAAGTTTGTAGAAACTTTGGCCATAAAACAAAACTATTTTTGGCAAAATTTTAGACATCCAGCTTTAATAGGTGTAAAGTAATGCTCATGTTAAATATGAAGTTATATGGCAACTGCTCGAACTTTTTGCAGTAGACCACCAACCAAATTTGGCCATTACACAAACTAATTTTGGCAAAATTTCAGCGTAATGCTCATATAAAAAAAGAAGTTGTTTGGCAGGTACTCGAAACCGTGGACCAAAATGGCTGGATTTTAATAGCCATAAAGGCTTTTATATAAAAACGAATTTTTGAAAATTTCAAAATCCTAGCTGCTTTATTTTTGAGTTTTCGTGCGGATGGACGGAAACACATAGTTAAATCGATTTATTTTTCGATTCTGATCCGATCCATACCTTTGAGTCTTTATCTACCTCCCTCCTTCTCTGCGTCACAAATGTAATGGCAAGTTTAGTATACGTATGACTTATAGTCATACGGGTATAAAAATGTATATGTTTTTGAAACATTGTAAAATTGTGTGTGTTGCATTTATTAAGAATAAAACAATGTTGTAAAAAAATATTGATATAACAAGTACTTATAACGACTGGTTATTAAAAAATAATGTGATTCCTAATTAATAACAACACCATTTTGTCTACTTTAGAAAAACTTTAATCAATCAGTATTCATATATTAACTTTAACCATTTTTATTATACTTATGTATTACAATTAAATTGATAAGTATAGGAATATTGATTACATATGGCACATAATTAAAAGGTTGTAGAACACTGCTCTTTGGTTTTTTATTATTCAATGTAAATATTCATTACAAGAAATCTTTTAAAATTTAAACCTTTTCTTTAAACCATTTTTAATAAAATTAGTATACACCAAATTAATTTTGATATCCTGTCTTCAAAATTTTATATAAACATATGGAGTAGACACTACTTATAAAGTACAAATATCTCCAAAGTTCAGAGTTGAATACTGTTTATCTGTGCGTATTACAGATAATGTGTTTATAAAATGGATATTTAGTGTATAAAAAAATTGTAGCTCCTTAAATGATCTAGATTGTGGTAGAATGGTAGTATCTATATTCTAGCACAAAGTAATCAGTCGTATACTCTTGTTATACCATTTTTATAATTCCTATAAATAAATGATTTTTAAATAATTAATTTAATATTTACTGAGTTTAAAAATCAATTGATTGATTTAATCATTTAAAAAAAAAAAAATAAACTTTTTCGAAAGAAAGTAATCAGTTTCAAGTTGCAAATCAGTAATCAGTTTTAAATTACTTCAATTTTTATTTAAGCTACTCTACATAAGATATAATATCAATAAATTATATTATTTGAATAAATTAATTATTTTTATTGTTATAAAAACCGAAAAACTGATTACAAACTCTTGCAAAATAAATTTTTTTTTGGTTTTTTTTATTTACATTTAGGTTAAAAAATTATAAAAAAATATCGCTGACCACACTTTGAAATACTTTTACGTATGTAGAACAATTACCACTTGACTTTAAACATAATTAAGTATGACAAAAACAAACAAAGTATGTAGATATTATTTTTCCAAAGAAAAAATTAATTTTTAATTTATTATTGAATAATTAAAATAAATATAAAACTTAATAAAATACAATAAACTAATTCGTGGAATCTCTAAATTTTTTAAATTTAAATGGAAGCATAAAACAAATACCGAAAAAAAATAAAAGCAATACTTACTAATAAATTGATTATTTTATTAAAATTTATGTTTTCATTAAATTCAGAAGTACTTAAATTAAAAAAAAAACTTCATGTAAAGAAAAATACCTTTTAAATGAAAATCTTCCGTTCAATTAATAGAGATCGATTCTGGTTTGCTTAGTGGTTGCAGAAACTTCAATTCCAAAACAACCACTTAGTAATAAATGTTTAAATTTATTTAACACTTAAAGTTAAGAAAGAACTTGAACTTAAATATTGTATTTTATAATTCCTAGACTATAGAAACCCTATTCAAAAGATAATAAATTTATTATGTCTACCTACTTATTAAAGTTAGGTATTTTTAATTATTTTGAAGGTATTATCTATAATAACAAAAGTTTTTACTTGAAAAACCTTGTTCTTGAATTTGATTTTAAAAAATCACTTAGAAGTGTTTTTTTAATTTTTTATTAAAATTAGTAATTATAATTTACAACAAAAAATTCTAAAAAATATTTCTAATTTATTTTAACTGTGTCCGTCCGATAGCCCGAATGTTCACAAAACTTTTACATTGTTTCTAATAAAGCAATGAAATTTTAACTACAGAGAGTTAAAGTCGTCAAATGACAAGACAACTGCTTTTACATATTTATAAAGCAAAAGAAACACATACACGCATATACATATATATATATACTGCTATAGGATATTTTAATTGACGGCACGCGAAGCTCAGTTTTAGCTAAATTTATGTGCCATAATATTCTAAACGGTTTAAGTTTTTTTTTTCCTAAGGGAGGAAAAAACTTTTAAACGGCACCTAAAATCCATATCACAGTGTGAGGTTTTTACTCAATTAAAACAACCTCGTCCAGTAGCCAAAAGAATGGGATAAACACCTTAGCTTCTTGCGAAGTACAAGTTGACTTCCTTCTTGAAATTTTCTAGATCAAATCTATTGGGAAGCACATATGGGGATAATGTGTTCCACAATTTGGAGGTGTGACTTAGAAAAGAGTTCCTAAATTTTAGAGTTCTTGTTTTAAAAAGCTCTACTGTATATGAATGTGATTGAGATGCTTACCGTGTGTTACGGCGGTAGGGTTTGATTTTAGGCATAATATTTTAGAAACTTAAGTTTTAGAGAAGGGGAAATGAAGTATTTTCAAATAAGTATGAGTCATTTAAGAAAATATTTTAATGTCACTTCAAGGAACAATTACGGTGTTGAATATTTTATAATTTATTATTCATTATAAGTACAATTAACTTTGTACATATTTCAAGTCAGCAATTTAAAAACTTTTGCAGTCAAACTTTAGATAGGAGAACCGTTGGTCAAAAAAGTTGTTACGCCAAAAGTGTTTAAAAAATGGTCGATCTATTCCAGGTTCCTAATTTTGGTACAGCGCTTAAAAACACGCACACAAAAATAAAACAAATTAATTTTTTATAAACTAAATATAAGAAATTATTTCTGAAAAATTTTTTTTAATCAAAACAATAGAATTTCTAATTCTTACAGTTTTTGTTATGCCTCATAAACAATTTCCACGATTAATTCAATTAGTTATTTATTATTAAATATAAAAAAAATTCATATGTAAATATAAATAAAATCCCAAAATCAGAAACATTCGTTCCGGTTCAATTAAACCTTTTTAATTTTTTTTTTGTGAAAATCTCAAAAGTTGAATACAAAAATAAAATTTTATTGGAATCTATAAACTGATTTGACATTTGACACTTCTACAATTTATGTAAGAAACTCCATTATAAATCAAAAGAAAAAGAAAGCAATAAAACCATAACAATAAAACCAAAAAAATAAAAACATAAATTAAATGAAAACAATAAAAAAACATTTTAAATTCTTATTTTTTTTTCTTTTTTACAAACTCAATTTATTTTTTTTTCTTTTAGTTTTTCATTCTCACTTTTTCTCTGCTCTAACGGTATAAACCTCTATTCATTTTTTCTTTTTCTAATAAAATGTATGTTAAGTTCAACTTAAATTATTACATATTGTTATTTAGTATAGTTGTACTATAGTTTAAAACAAATTATATTTTTATAAAATTCAATTATTCTTAATTGACAGAACAATGTTAAGTTCAATAGAACGTGTAAGGAGGGTATAATTTATCAAATGACATATTGTTACACAAATGACAAAATTCGTTTCACAATAAGTGCATTTCTGAAACATTTCACTTCAAAAGTGGACATTTTATTTATTTATTTTTTTTTTTTTTTTTAAACGCTAACTGTTCAATTGTTAGGCTAATAAGCCTGTCTATACCATAGGTACATGTTGGAACAGGGGGTCATATTATATTCATGTTTTCACACCAGAATTTGTTTTTTTGAATTCCACATACAATTTAAACATGAGATAGTACTAGGCCTTATAACATGTAGAAACGTCTTAGATTTTCAATATTTACAATTCTATTTTTTGTTTATATTGTAATATTTTATATTTTACTTATATGGTATTCTATATCTGCGAGTTATATTATTTAATTAAATTATTTGTTTATATTTTGCATTTGTTTATATTTTTATATTAAAGTATTTTTTATTAAAGATTTATAATTATTAATTATGCCATTAATTTGAAACCAATGGAATGGTAGCTGAGTCGTGCCGAAAACCAGAAAAGTTTTTTCACTTTCACTAGAATTCGAACCCGGGCCCTTCCGCATGAAAGGTCGGCACTTAACCACTGTGCCACCCAGCTTATTTATTTATTTATTTATTATTAGCACCAGGACAATAGTAAATATTTCCTGATATTATAATAGTTCTTTGCCTATTTGACATTTCGGCTTCTTAAATTAAATGCTTTTGGTTTATGTTATATATTTTTATATTTTAAATTATATTTGGTCACCAAGGGGTATTTATAAACAAAAATTATTTTTCAATTATTTTTTTAACTAAATTTTGTATGACCTGAACGAACCCAAACACCCTAGGTCATTAAGCCAAATGCTTACCCACTTTGTCAAATTGATTTACAATCTTGATTTTTGACTTCCAAGCTATTAAGCCGAAATAATATTTAATTAAAATGTTTTAACAAGGGAAGTTTTTAACAATTTTTTTTTTATAAAAACAAAGTTTTACTTCCATTTACTAGTACCGCAGTTGGCGCATATTAACCGGGTGGGGAACGCTTTTATTGTTATACAATATATTGTCACTCAGCATGATGGTGAGACATTTATCATAACATTTTAAAATATGACTTGTTTTGATAACTATAACTAAAATATGTGGGTGTGGTTAGTAATATTTAAATTAGTAACAAAATAATGCTTTATGCACAATTAAATGTCAAACACCCAACTGAAAGGAATTTTAATTTTTGACTGTTATAATGACAGTTGTTCTACCAAAACTCCTGTAATTTTTCTTTGAGCCGAAAGTTATTTTATTTTAATGATTTATTTTAAATAGTTATTATGATTTTTTTAAAAAACAAAAAAAAAATTGTTCCATATTAGAGATCATAAAAAAATTTTTCTTTGTGTTTCATTCTAATTTTATTAATTATTAATTTGAGTTATTTATTAGCGAATGTTTTTTAATATTTCATGTTTATTAGTTCAGTAGAAATTTTAAAATTTTTGAAGGATTAAATATTAAACAAAACTGTACGAAATTTGACATTTACTTCAGCTTCGACTATGACATATAAAATTAAAATCTCAATATCACATTTTTCTTTATTTTGCTTCACCAGATTTAAGATAATGTTAACTAAATATTTTCGATTTACAGAAGATTAAGGAAGATAATAAGGAAATTGCAAACAAAAGATGTAAATAGAACTAGAACATTAAAATGTAACCCTAAATAAGTTATAGCGTTAAATAAAGTAAAATTTTTTAATCAATAATAATAAAACTTAATCCAATAAACTAATCAGCTTAATTCTTATATTCTAAAAATTAATCTTAATTTAATTTGTGTATCTTGATTATTATTTTGATGTGTTTCCATTTCAATTCAATTGTTTTTAATTTAAATAAAAGTAAACTTATCTTAAGAATAATTCGAAGAAAAATTGCATATTTTTGGGCATTTTAAAAAATTTATTAAAATAAAGAGCTCATAAATAATACTAAGTACATACTTAAAATACATTTAAAAAACGAAAATTGAAAAAATATTTTGGAGCACTTCCTGATGGCGCAGTTATTTTAATGCCATAACATCAAGGTCAAACTAGATTTTTTACCCTAATGGAACCTCAAAATTGGCAGTATGTTGAAACTGCACTTCGAAAACTGAATTAAATATTTAAACGTTCTAATGAATAAAAAAAAATATTTTACATAGATCTCAATTTCATATTAACAATTAAAAAAAAGATTTAAAAATGATATGCATATTGAATCTATTAACGCATGCGTCATCGGATAACATATCTAGAAGAATTCGATTGATTTTCTTAAATAATTTAAAGCTAGTTAAATTTAGTTAAGATTTCGATTTTAGATTTAGATTTATTTTATTAGTCTCTAAGAAACTTTGCTATTTTACAATTAAAATTTAAAATTATACTCTACATATATGCTTTACTATAATAATTTTTTAAATATACTAATTCAATTTTCATTCTTTATATTATTGAGTAGTTCATTGAAGAGTTGCATTCCCTTGTACAATAGTGAATTTTTGATGCTAGATTTTTTGTAAAACGGCCAGTCTAAAATCTACTCTGTTCCGTAAATAATAATAACCATGAACATATTCAATGGGTTTATGCATATAACTGGGAAGCAAATTATGTTTTATCTTAAACATATACATCAATATGTTGAATTTTAATTTGCATCTGACATCCATATTTTTAATATGAGTTGTAATACCGCATTTTAAAATTATTCTCGTAGTTCCATTTTACAAAACTTGAAATCTGTTTATTTGAGTTTCGTTACTTATGAATAAAATTGAAGAACAATAGTTTAAATGTGGCAGCAGAAGCGTAAATATTTATTGCACAATTCCTACAAACTTTTTACCTTATTCTATCAAATTTTTTGTTAAAATTACTAAGTTCAACCAAAAGTACTTAATAACTACTTACATTGTTTGATATATAACATTATATAGGAGATTTTTGTCATCATATAATAGAGTAATTGTAGAATAATTCTAATATTTGATTTATAATAATAAATAGAAGTACCTAAGCTATCTGTTCTATGAAGATTAAGAATTAAGAAATTAAATACAAGTTTTAATTTAAATTATTATATTAAACAAATAAAAATAGTTTTTTAATTGAAAAAAAAATTTGTTAATCTTCGTAAAAGTTAATCTAAATAGTATTGTTAAAAAAAAAAACTAATCAATATTTTTAATTTATTTTATTTATTGTACAATTTATGTACAATTTACATATATATATATATATATATATATATAATTAAAATGTGACAAACTAGAAACAAATATCACTTTTTTTAAGAAATAATATACATAATAATAAAAAACATGATTTACGAGTAGTACTTATTATAAAAAATTTCCAGGTAAAATATATTAAAATGTATTTCAAAACAAACGATTGAGTTTATCATAAAGCTTAATTTAAATAAGCAACATTACTTTACATGGAAAAGACCAGACTTCCTATTGTAATAAAAATACTTTATTCCACAATACAAATAAATAAAAAGAATATAAAATTTGTAGGACAACTCTACACAATTGATATTATACATATATATATATAAATGCATATATTAAAAGATATTGTATTAAATTACTATTCAATAGAATACTTTAATTGAATTACATAAATATTTAAATTCAAAATATAAAGTACAATAAAATATATGTATAAAATAAAGTAGCAGTTATTGCAACTGAAAACAAATGAAAACAAAATAAAATGATGGAAGGGCACACGACAAACACGTCTGTTCAGTTTTTTTATTTTGTTATTTTAAGTGTCATTGTATCAATAGTTTGTATTTTATTTTTATTACTTTTTACACGTAATTTTTTCATTGAATAACTACAATGATATCCAAAATTCTTTTGAAAAACTTATTATTGAAAGATTCTAAATTAAATTATTAAATTATTTTTATTTAAATGCATTTTAATAATTTTTTTTTAGTATATAATTTTCCCTTAGAAAAATTCAAGAGTAAAATTTTGGTATTCACGTTATTAATGTGCTAATTGGGTAAAACTTTCAGTAACTAAAAATTGATTTTGGAAGTGTCATATGTCATATGCGTGCCGTCATTAATAATAACTGTAATGTCATTTGATTTTATTTCATTTGACCAAAACACTTTTTTCAGAATAAGTACTTAAGTACATATATATATATATATATATATATATATATATATATATGCGAGATTTTGATTTCGAAGTTATTTTAGACATAGATTAATAGTCAAGACTAAGAAGGTTAAATTTCTTGAATAAAGTTATATATATATATAACTTTATTCTTTATTATATATATATATATATATATATATATATATATATATGTATGTGCAATTTATATCAAATGAAAATGAAAAACAGTCAAAGTAAACATTCGTGCAATATTGATGTTAATGTAAGTCAATAATTGGATTTCTTAAAAATGAATTATACAAGGCTCATACTTTTAAAGTAATTGCCTAATTATTGCCTGATACTCTTAAAGTAATTACCAAAATTAAAACCATTTTAAAAATAGTTAATCCAATTTAATCTTGAAACAAAAAATATATATATTTAAAATATACCCTATAAATTACAGATATCAACAACCTTGTTTTAATATTTAAATTTTAAAAATAAATTTACTTTAAATGCAATGTTTTTTTAAATCAGATTTTTTTTAATACATTCAAATTATTTTAAAGTGATTTATTATTATTATTCTTAAATGATGACGTTTAATTCATTTGTTTAATAGTTTAGCGTTGCAAAATGCATTCTGTAGAATTAAAGCAGGTCAAGTGCATAAGCAATTTATAAAATAACAAAAGAATAATAAAAAATAGTGTCTTGTAATTTACTCTTCCTATAGTTAAATTTAATATTCTGATCATTTTTATGCATACAACGATTACCAGCATTCTCAAGTAATATTAAATTTATTATTATAATGTCATATTCGTTGTATGTTTAAAATTACTAATACAAAACTTATGTAATTTAATTGTTGTGCATCATACGACTACTGATGACTAATAATTAGTAAATAAAAATAACCGAAGCTTGCAGTTAATATATATAGTTATATATAGTTAATGCAAGATTCAATTTCTTATTTATAAAACGAAAAAAAACTACAATATGATAAAGTAATATTTAAAAAAAAAAAACAAGTTGACGTTTTTCTTTTAAAAATATTAAAATAATGTTTTTTGATGTTTATTAATAAAACTTAATAAAATATTCAACAAAAAGATTTATGAAAGTATATATACAGGTAACCCTCGATTAACGCGGCACTTGAATTGCGCGGTTTCGGTTTTACGCGGAAATATATTTGCAACTTATTTTAAATTACGCGGGTAAAAAATTCGGTTTTACGCGGAAATTTTTTTTTATGCGTAATTTTTTTTTACGTATATGTACATACTTTTTTTTTGGTTTCAAAAAAAATATAAAGGGGAATACCCCGTTACGAAGTGTACATAAGAAAATCGCAATGTATATCATTTTTGTGCTAGTTTTTGTTGAATAAAGTGTTGAAAATTATTTAAAGGGTTTTAAAAAGCATTGAATAAAAATTTATTACATAAATTTAGTAAAGACAGTAAAGATAATTTTTTACATAAGAATAAGAGTGTTAAAAACATTTTTTAAAAGACAGATGAAAGTTCTGATTAATTTTTTTTATTTTGCAATATTTTTTTTGTTTCTATTCTTGTATCTTTCTTTTTATTTTTGGATATAATTTGCAATGAATATTTCTGTTTATTTTATAATATGATTTTTTTTTTTCATATTATTTTGTTTTATAGGTATAATAAATGCTTATTTAAAAACAAAAATTGTTTTAAAACCAATAACCCAATTTTGTATGGATTTATTGTCTCAATTAACACGGTTTCGTTTTACGCGCTGTTTTTTAGGAACCAATCTACCGCGTTAATCGAGGGTTACCTGTAATTGAATAAAATAACTTATAATTAGATCTAAAGCGACTCATTTACAAAATATGGACAGGGTCTTCAACTTGGTACGCGTACTTGCGAAGTTGAATTGTGTATGGGCAAGTTGAAAGACCATTTTGAAGGTTGAAAAAATAGTTGGAAAATAATCAAAAAATTTTGATTTTTTGTGGGCGGAATCCTAGGTTTGCATTTTTGCATTTTAGTTTTATCGTGTATGGGCAAGTTGAAAAACTTAAATGTCATTTTGTTTTCTTTTTTTTATTTTTTTCATTTTTTGACATGAAAGATCTATAAGATATTCTGATTTGAAAAAATAAAAAATCTATAATGAATAAAATAACCAATAATTTAGTAAAGAATTTGAAATAATTATAAAATTAAGTTAGAAAAATGTTTTAAAATATAAAAAAATATTAAATATCATAATTTTAGAAGAAAAAAATTAAATAGGAAGAACTGTATATTTAAATAAAAACTGTTAAAAGTTCAAATTTAAAATTATCAGATTCTTTTGACATTTAACATATTTTTCAAAACAAAAAAAAAAAAAAACAATTATACGATGGTTAGATGGTAGGTTTAATATTGTATGGAAAGGTTTGTAAACATGTCCGCGTACAAAGTTGAAAACCTAGTCCTCCATGTATGGCCTACATCATGAACATTAAGCAAACCGAGGCAAATAAATCGAGTAAAAATAAATTAATAAACATAATTTAAAGAATATAAAAAGATAAATTGAAACAGGGTTTGATGAAACCAATTTAAATTGATAAATCGATTATATGATTAATCTATTATATGTGTATATATATTAAATATATAAAAAGATATTAATTCATAATAAATAAATTTAAAAATATGTTAAATTGTTACTTATTTATTATGTATAAATATATATATGTATCTGAAATAAATTTAACTATGTCCCTATGTAGGTTATATTTGAGAATTTCATCGCATAACAATTGCGCTTAATTTTAAAAATGACTCAATTTATTTGACAACAAAATGACTTATTTATTTATTTACTTAATTCTGATTCTAAAATGCAATTCTGCCTAATTAATTTTCAAAATAAATCACACTTTTTTAATAGACAACAGATGATTAAGTTAAATATAAATAAAATTCTAAATTTAATTGCCTTTATTTTTTTATTTGAAAAAAAAAACACCTACAATTAATTCATTTTGTTTATTGTTTATTATTATTATCCACTTAAAAGTTTTCCGAACCTCTTAAAATATTTTAAATTGTTTATAGTTAAATTACAATTTTTTTTTATTTTTATACAATTTTTTTTATTAAAAATCACATGAAAAAATTATTTAAAAACTTTGACCCTGAAATATACATAAATGTAAAAAACAATATATTTTTAAATATAAGTATAGGTATTATACTATTATATGTATATTGTTTGTGGTGTTTAAAAAATCAAAAATATAAAAATGCATTAATCATATACGCGTACCAGACAACATATCAAACAAAGATTCCTTGAAGGCAAATGAAGAAAACAATGACTCAGTGTTAAAAAAAAAAACCGCCACATTTATTTTACGATAAAAACAAAGTAAAAAAACCAAAACAAAAAACTTTTATTTTTTACGGTAGGAAATGTAAACAAAAAAGAAAAGAAAGTAAAAAAATTTGTTTTGTCTTTTGCAAAAGAATATAAGAAAAATTAATAAATAACAATGTAAAATTATACATAAGTAGTTTAATAAAACAATATAAATAGAAGTTCGATAAAAAGTAAAAAAAAAAATCAATAATATGTACTTGGAAAGACTCAAAATAATAGACCCAACAACAACTGTAAAGAGAGTTAATGGATATAGCTAGCGGAAATGTCTTTATTGCTGTAAGGTGTAAGGATGTAAGTTAAAAATAAATTTGTCTTACCTCCTAAGCACATTGAGCGTAGCTAACAAAGTTGAAATAATACTTCATAAGTTAAACATAAGGAAAGCAATACAAATGCACATAATGAAAGTATAAACAAAGTTTCAACGCAGACTTGACGCAAAAGTTACTCAACTCTTAATTCCTATCATTGAAGCAGATTATTTATCTTTTGTCAGTCATTTATATTTATTATTACTTGTTAGCTTGAATACAATTTACTTTACTTTTTCACTGATTGAAAAATTAATTATGTTTTTTTAACTTAATTTTTTTAATTAATTTTTTTTTTTACTTAAAACTTTCAACGTCTTGCATTGTGCTGAAAAAATTTAATAGTTACGTTTCTTGACATTTTGCAACTTCAATGCTGCGTCATGGCTACGTTCATTGTGCCTAAGGCATTTTTCCTTGGTCATATACTATGAATGTTTAACCAAAAGTAAACTTGTTTTGAAATACGATGTTCATACATACAACTGGTTAAATTGCGACAGCAAATAAAGTTTTATTTTTTTGTATTACAAATTTCTAAATAAGATATAAAAAATATACAAAAAAAAATCGATTCATTGGAAAAATCGATTTTGGCAAAAATTTAAGTAAACAACCCTGGAAATCATGTGATTTAAAGGATAAACTTGTTAAAAAATGTCAAATTTCTAAATAGAACATTTTCTTGGTAAACAGAGATTGAACGTAAACAAAGATCGAACGCTATTTAAAAATAGCTAACTATATACTATGATCAAAGTATTTTAGGTCGAATTTTTATTGAACCCGCGAAAACGACGACTTAAATAACGATAAAATCTTAACTTTTATCTAAATATTTATGTTTTATTTGTTGGGATATCAGAGACCTATTAAGAACAACATTGACACACTAGCAATAAGTAAGTCATTTTGCTTTAAAAATTTTAATCGTTAACCCTATTGAAGACGAGATATAAGAAATTTTTTTATTATCTGATTCATTATACCTATAAGTTTCAGGGATTTCATAATTTTTATAAAAAATTTTTAAGATAGCATTTTTATGAAAATATGTCGAAATAAAACGTTTTCATAATAACGTTTACACAGTTAACTAAAAGTGTGAATTAATTATAAAAAAATATGGTTTTAATTAATTTCAATATTTATACTTCACGCTCAACCAAATATTTTCAAAATTAACAAAAAAAAAAAAACGTAAAATAATTTTTCAATCAATTCATAATCGAATATGATAAAATAAGGTGATATTGATGATCTTATCATTTATGTAACGTTTAAAATTTAAATAAAGTATTTAAAGTAAAAAATAAATATTTCATAAATTATTATTACTACCTATATTTCTAAAAAAAAACGTTAAAAAATATAAATAATTTATATTTAAAATATATTTATAAATAAACTTTATTTTATAATGTTTACTCAAAAAATTTGAATAAATATAAAAAATGTGTGACTCAAATTTTATCAAATTTTTATAACTCACAGAAGCATTTAGGAAAAATTAATCCAGTATTGTAGCAGATCAAAACTCATTTAAGAGTTGACCAGACCAGACTAAAGGAGAGCAATAGCGTTGGATTTACGTAAAACTTTGAATTAACTTCATTTTGATTTTATTAATTAATATATATTCAAGTTACGCAAGGGTTTTACAATAACAAATTTTTCGACCTATTACAGCTGCTAAACGAAGATCTAAATCCTCACAAAAATTCAAATTTCTTATTTTTCTAAAAGTTTAAATTCAATGATATAAGAGTACACAAATTTTGCACTTTGACATTATGATAAATTAGGATACGTATGGCAATACTGCAATTTTATAAAGCTTATGAAAGTAGCTATAGTTTGCCGATTATTCTTTCGATATTGAAATTATAGAATTTTGGTTTGGGGTTTTTGGAAGTTAAGAGGCATGCAGTTCCGTAACGGATGCGGCTATAAAAAAAAGTTCTTTTAAAGAAAACCATTTTCTTGGGTTACCTAGTTTAAATATTATTGGTTTATTTCAAAGGGTGTCGAAGTTTTTTAGGAACGGGGACAAACGGACAATGTCAAATAAAAACTGTATACACATTTTTTCAAAAAGTCTTAAAAATGTGCCAAAAATGAAAAATAAACAATCATAACATAATTTATACTGACAACACAATAAAGCAATGTCAACACTGTGAAAAGAAGATGGAACCCATATTGCATGTTTTACTTTTCTTATAAAATATGTTTTATTTTTTTTTTTTAGTTTGTTTTTAACAAAACATATGTTAAAAATAATTTATAATTGTATGACAATCAACTAGAATGAATACATAATTCTTGCGACAACATTAAAAAAAAAAACAAATGATTCAATGTTATGCTCAGTTTATTGTTTAAAGAATTTTGCACTCATCTCATACGATTTTATAATCACAATCATGACCATGAATGAAAATTATTCAAATATGTAAATATTGTAAAATTGCATTTTTTTAATCTTTAATTCACTAAATTTTAAATATATTTTATTTCTTTATTTTATTATGATGCAACAATGCTAAAAATAGATTTTAAAGAATATGCATTTTAAAACTCCTTAGTGTCTTATCACTAACTTGGAATTGTATTTATGTTTAAGAAATATTGTGGGTGAATGAAATTTGCGGTTTCTAAAAATGATAATCGGTATCATTTAATATATGATATAATTATTAGAACTAACTTATAAAATCATCATGTGCCGAAATAGAGATCTGCCAAAGTAGACTTTTACTTCTGCCATGCTATTTTTTAATGAAGGTACTTAAACACATTTGTCTGGACGACTGAGTATATTACAAGCTTGATTTAATCCTAACATTTAAAAATTAAAATTTATTTTGCTTACAACTTGTTAAAGTTAACTTTTAAACTAAAATGCGTCTCTGGCTAATGAAATTAAGAATACAGCATCTAAATGAAGACTGCACAAATGGTGCCGGAAACAAACGATAAAATAAAATCAAGTTTTATTTAAAAAAAAAAATGTTTTTAACTCTGATATATAAATATTACTCAGTATATATTAGTATGTATATATACATAAATGTATGTATTTTAAGTAAATAAAATTAATAATAAACCACATATCAACCTCAATCAATATTCAACACATATGGAATTCATTCGACTCCAGTTTTTTTTCTTTTAAAAATTTTAATAATATTTATTAAATCTATACTTAAGTTGTTCAAATATCAAATGAAGGCAACTTAAGAAATGAAAAATAACAATTTAAAATGTTCACAGTCATCATAATAGCATATCATTTGATTAATTTTGTGAAATTTTTATAATTAAAATAAAAAACTTCGGAAAATAATGGATGTTAAAAGAGATACTCTTTATCTAACATTGGAAGATACTAAATGAGTCGAATTAAATACCTAAATTCCATAAAAGTAAATATTAACTATGTCAGAGGAAACTTGATAACCCTAAAATGATAAGTAAATCTTTTGAAAAATCTAAATCATTCCTCTGAATCTTTAGGTCATATTAAAAAATTTAACTAGCGCAACTTTATTATTTGAGTTTAAACCAAAGTTTTCCTATTAGAAAATATGAAATATATATTAAATTGTAATAATTAGAGCCAATAAGACGGTCATTATATTTAGAAATACTTATCAAAATAGATTACGAATATTTAAACTGAAAATGTATACTTTAAAAGTGCATCATACATTTAATGGCGCTAATAAATTTATTTTATTTTCTATTTTCTTTTTCATATAAATATTTTACATTTTTTTTTGTTTTTATTTATATTAAAATGGTAAAAAAATTATTAAGAAAACAAAGTTTTTCATTGTTATGCGTGCTAATGGAAAAATTCTTCAAATTCAATAAGCAAAAAAACATGATTTTTTAGTATTAAGTATGTTATGACTGTGAAAAGTGAGTGAAAGCTAAATGAATACTTTTTTTATAAAAAAAAAAAGAATATTTACAAAATAATGTATTTTACAAAACCCGCTACTTTTTGGGTTGAATCAAAGATATATCAAAAATAAATTCTATATATACTCTTATATATATATATATATAGATTTGAAAATATTTAAAAATTACAAGGAATTTGAGTAGTACAACTGTTTAATGACATTGTTTATACGAGTTGAAAAACAAATACATAATTACTTTTTTAATTAATATCACAATCTAAAATTTTGATATTTACATGGTTCACAAAATATAAAATCATTAAAAGAACAATAATAAACAAAATAGTATATATTATATGAAACCGCGTTAAAATTCCATAATTTTCATCTTTTAAAGAATTACAATTCTCTTTATAAGGGAAATTGTGAATAAGTCAAGAGGCTCCTTTTTCTGAAATTTGTACAATGATTATTGTTTGAATCAATCATAATGGCTGGTAACACAGTGGGTAAAGTTCCGACCTTTGCTTGCAGAACATCGGTTTTGAATTCCAATGAAATTGCTTTTTGAACTGATACTGGGAACGCAGGAACGACACAAATTAAACCTAAAATTTAAATAAAATACATTATAATAATATATGTAAGAAATATAGAATCCGCATCCATTGAAATCTATGGCACTCTTCAATAAATGTGATAAGGTATAACCCTATCACACATAAGTAATTATTACATTTAGAATTCATTTAGGATCATTGCGATATTAAAAATATTTCGTATCCAGTTGCTTGTCACTTCTTTTAACATATAATAATTTTATAGACGTAGTCTTGTTAGCTTAACAACTGAAAATCTAGTATATAAAATAATTTTAAAATTTTTTCCCTCGGTTATTTTTGATGGCTTTTATTTCTTAACATATAGATGTGTTGATTTTTTTTATGGCATTTCTTTACAAATATATAGAATTTCAGCTTGATATTGTAATCCAAGTTTCGCTGCTATAAAGAAATGTAGACACTACTCATGTCTTGAATATTCCTCTTTGATTTTTCTTGTTATTTGAACATTTTTCCCATATTGAAATTAGTTCAACAAAGGTGGCTCTTGCTTTTCGTAGTTTGTTGTAGATGTCCTCTGCTCTATATGTTGTGATGTTATGCTAGCAGACCTATGTCATCGGCATAGTTTAGGTTCTTGATTTTCTGTGATTGAGTCCATCCCTTCTATGATCTTCTTTATTTCAATGGTGAACAATAGTTGTGTGAGTGGACAACCTTTTCTTAATCGGGCATTGATAATCAGGATTTTAATTTAGTTAATTTGTTTATTTTTAAAACCGTTAACCGATTTTTAAGATACCAGATTTCCAAAACCTTCAAATATCAATACAGTCATTTGACTGTATTTATATTTAAAAGAAATTCTACTTGTTAATCATTGGAGTGTGCATCCTATTTACATTTTTTTGCCTTAAATGTGGTAATACTTCCCTGGTTATCGATTGCGAAAACGAATTTCGAATATTTAAACTTTTTGATTTAAGAATATTTTCAATAAATTATTCAAAGTTAGTGAACATTTATAATTCCATTAAAATAAAAATAAATTAACAGATTTAATCACAAATATTTATAAAATGTCAATTTTTAATTTCTTAAATGAAATTAAAGTATAAAACATACTGTATCTAATGCACATATTTCCTTTAACGATTGAATACTATATTTTCACTAATGATTCATTTTAGCAATTTAAAGAAAAAATAATAAATTTGAATGATTCATCTGTTGACCTGATGAACGATTAATTTATGCAATATTAATCATATTTAAAATAATGTCGTTACAATGTGGTTACTTAATATTCAATGATGTTTGTAAGGAAGCTTTAAATGAATCAATCAAACATTTTCTTGGAAAATTTTCGAAACAGATAAAATATTAAACTTATATTTAGTGTGATATTTATTTTATTAAATAAAAAATTATAAAATCAAAGATTGACCTAATAAGGAAATTACAGAAAGAAAGGAGAGCAAAAACACGTCACTCCATTCTTTAATCTACATTTGTTAAAAGAAACTGTAATAGAAATAAAATGTAGTTTTCAATAATTTAAAATTTGTCATAATTTAGGAAATTCCGTATAGGTTTACTATTTTTAAATGAATAAATTTTCAATCATAAAAGCATGTGGCTTAACCTCAAATTTCATACAATTCTATAAAAACTTCGAGATCAAGAAAAAGTGGGTTTTTTTTTTTAAACATTCGTATTAGCAAATTTTTCTTGAATAACATTTTCGAACTTTGGATGTTTCTTACCTTCCTACGATCGCGTCACAAATTTTAATGAAATTTTAATTATCCTGAATCCTGATTAAGTAATTGGCACAATTAATCGCATTTTTATTTGAGCGAAAGTGTTAAAAGAGGAGGATTCTAAATTGGATATAAATTAGGGTTATAGAGCAAGTCATATCAAATTTTCAGAAAATAATACTAGGGAGTTAATTGTCCTTATGAAAAGTATCTAAAGTAAAACTCATCAAAGATGGATTTTAGGGAATTATCGTTCATTCAAAAATAGTTTACACAAATGTGTCAAGTGTATAATATGATTGCATCAAATTGGAAAATGTTGTGATGTACAAAATGATATTTTAATGAAATACAAAATATTTGACATTAGATCAGGATTCAAGATCAGCATCAATCACTTAATAATCAAATTATGGTATAATCATTTGTTTGAAAATTTGTCTTTGCATTAAAGTAATATTTAATAAACTATCATTATTGTGTTATTATCATAATGAGATTAGTGATGATAACTGATAAGTAGGTTCGTGCAATAAGGCTTTTTTTACGTTTTTACTGTTCAATTGTTAGGCTAATAAGTCACTTTATACAATAGGTACAGAGGGCAACATACGGAACAGAGAGAAGCATATTATATTTTTATTATTAGAATTGATCTTAACAAATCCCACATAAAATTTAAACATCAGCCGGTACGAGACCTTAAAACTATATATAATAAATAATAATTTTAGTTTTTTTTTTAATATTTTATTACATAAATTGCCCACTGTATTGAAATGGCACACCAAAATGAACAACATAATCAAATTTAAGTAAGTATAATGACACATAAAGAAATTTTGAATAAAAAAAACATTAATTATTTTTTGTTTTCCATTTCAACCTTCATATTTTCCTAATTAAAGTTTATTATATTACCTATTCAAAATAACAAAATAAACTAAAATCCCTTCAATATTTCAACTTCATAATATATTTTAAGGTTTCGGTACTCAAAGTGACCAATTGTATTAAATTTGTTTTATAGAATGTCCGAATAAGAAAAACCATGTGAGTAAAAATCAATGCGAAGGGAAACTGAAAATTGACGATATGCTTGTCGTAGCGCAAAACAAAACTTGTCCAACGAATGTCAACTTTTAAAACTATCGTATTTATTTAAATTAACTGTCATATTCTTTAATTTTTGTTTTAAACAAAGCGTTAAATAATGCATTGTGAACTGAATAATGTTCCGGTTGCGTTGACGTTTATTTGTTTTGCATTGTGTCAAATATTGTGAATTGCAAAATTTCAATTCAACATACTTTAAAATTTGGTTTTTTTTTTTTTAAGCGCTAACTGTTAGGCTTATAAGCCTGTCTATACCATAGGTATATGTTGGAACAGGGGGTCATATTATATTCGTGTTATTGGAATTGGTCTTAATGAATTCCACATACAATTTAAACATGAAATAGTACTAAGCCTTATAACATGTAGAAACGTCCAATATTTTCAATATGTGGTATTCTATATCTGTGAGTTATATTATTCAATTAAATTATTTGTTTATATTTTGCATTGGTTAATGTTGTTATATTAATGTATTTTTATTAAAGATATATAGTTATTAATTATTGATTTTTTTTTTTTTTTTAAGCGCTAACTGTTCAACTGTTCATATCATATTATATTCGTGTTATTAGAATTGGTCTTATTGAATTCCACATACAATTTAAACATGAGATAGTACTAGGCCTTATAACATGTAGAAACGTCTTAGATTTTCAATATTTACAATTCTATTTTTTGTTTACTTATATTGTAATATTTTATATTTTACTTATATGGTATTCTATATCTGCGAGTTATATTATTTAATTAAATTATTTGTTTATATTTTGCATTTATTTATATTTTTATATTAAAGTATTTTTTATTGAAGATTTATAACTATTAATTATTGATTATGCCATTAATTTGAACCCAATGGCGAATGGTAGCTGAGTCGAGTCGAAAACCAGAAAAGTTTTTTTCACTTTTACTAGAATTCGAACCCGGGCCCTTCCGCATGAAAGGTCGGCACTCAACCACTGTGCCACCCAGCTGTTCAATTAAGCTATTAATTTGAACCTAAGGCGAATGGTAGCTGAATCGAGTCGAAAACCTTTCACATAAAAGGTCGGCACTTAACCATTGTGCTACCCAGCCGTTTAATTGAAAATTAATAATTATATGAGTGCGAATTATAAGTATGAATGTCAATGTTCTCAACATAAACTTTTTTCTATATATTCAAACAATTCACCTCATTACTTGTACCTTTATTTGTATTCATAAAATGGTCAGTTTTTAGTTAAATCTTATGATATTCATAATTTTTGTTTTTTGAAAAATGAAACTCACTCCATTGAATATGACAGTAATTTACACCCATTCACTAAAAAAAAAAAATTAGGACACGTAATTCTGTAAGTTATGAACTGAATAGGATTATCTATATTCATTTACTTTTAATTAAATTATTATACGTATACATTATAATATAATACATATATTTGTTCAAAATCCCAAAGGAAGAATACAAGGTTAATTGTTGGTAAGGGATTCATTCCAGGTCATATAAATGTGTTATTGAGAACATTGTTGACTTTTACAAAATATAAAATATATGTACTAAATTTTTTTTTCGTTGTTAATATAGTTACCCTAATTTATATATTTGGCAGTTTTTCTAAAGATTTTGTCAATTATAGGTATTATATAAGTAAATGAAGAAATTAAAGTCTGTTTTTTATAAAATTACTATTTTTTTAAAGTAGAAATTTATTTTAAAGTTAGTTAAGCAAATAAATTTAAAAATAAAAACAATCCAATTTTGCTGAGAAAGTTGTTACTCAGGTATTAAAGGAAAGTTGAAGATATATTGTATTTTTCAATATTAGTTAATTAAGGTTTGAACCTTGTGAAGATTTACTCATTTAGATGAGTACTTTGTGAAGGTCAAATTGAATATACAAATGATAATAAAAACCAAATGCTATAGCCATTGTGAAGCTCAGCTCAGCTGTGTGATTACAAGTGTGATTACAGGGTTCCCTCATTTACTATGGACACCACATAAATAAGACAGCTTATACATAATAATATATTAATAGATAATTTTTATCTACACCTAAAATTTAAAAACTTCTAATCACAAACTTTTTACTGGTACTGTGCAAAATTTAAAAACATTTTTGACAGATAATGGGAGTTTTTATTTTTGATGTAACAACGATATAAATGTGCATTCTCAATTAGAATGTAGACATTTAAATAAGACAGTTTACAAAACTTGATCTTTTCTTAATAAAGTTTGTGATTGTAAGTAGGTTTTTGAAATTTGAAGATTACGTATTGAAAGCATGTAATTAAAACTATTAAATATTTTAGAATCATTGTGAAAATATATATTAAAACAGAAAAATGGGAAGATCGAAACACTGTACTTCTGATGAAAGAAAAGTAATTTGGAACATGTTCAAAAATGGCGTTGATAAAAGCAAAATATCTAAACAAATAGAAAGGTCTCGTTGTTTCGTACAAAATCCTATCCGGTATGTGGAAAAAACAAGAGTTTTCTGGAAAAAACACAAAATAAAGAGCAGAAAAAACAACTGTTTGAAGATAGAAACAATGGCTTGTAGATAACAAAATTAAAATTCTGCGGTTGGCCTCAAATTCCAGACTTAAATCCAATCGAAAATTTGTGGAACGATGTTAAAAATATTATTAAAAATAAAGAGATAACAGATTTGGACGAATTATGTGTCGAAATACAAGAGGCATGGTATAACATTCCGCAGAGCCGTTGCCAAAAGCTAATCGAAAGTTTACCGCGAAGATGTGAAGCTGTAATTATGAATAAAGGATACCCAATTAACTACTAACTAATAATTTAATAAAACAAGTGCATTTTTTTGTACTCTTTAGAGCTTTTTATGAAGGTTTTTTAAGTATGTCTTATTAATATATTTTAGTTAAAACTTTCAATATTAAATAATAAATTTGTTTTTTTTTAAATAAATAAATTTTACCTTTAATTCTCTTAACATATGTATTGAAAATATTGGATGTCTTATTTATCTGGCCAACAGTAATCAAAATAAATAAGCTTTTTATAAACCCTTAAATAACCTTATATTATATAACAACCTTTATATGTTACAATTATGATACAAATTTGATTTAAAGATCTGTGATTAATTTTTTAATTTACTTTTTAATCTACAGTTGAGTTAGCAATAGCAAAATATATTAAAGTCTAATTTAATAACATATGACATTTTACAAATATTTCAAGAACAAAGATGAATATATAATATTAATTCTATGAGAGGTATTAAATTACCTGACAAATATAATAAAAAACAATTAAATAACTAAATATAAGTCAAAGTTATAAGTTCAAGATTAAATTATTGAATATGTATCAATTCTAAATTAAAGAAGTACATTAATGTTTATATATTTTTTATATTTATTTATTATGTGTACCCTGTAAAAGTTAATGTGTCATTTTAAAATGTCATCAATCATCTTTTGATCTCTTAATAAATTAAAACAATCATATTTGTAATAATAAAACATAAAAAAATAAATTATTAAATAAGTAATTTGTAAATTGTATTAAATAATGTCTAATACTCATTCAAAAACACTTAAACTGAGATATCAAAGATTTTAATTTTTTAATATATATAGTGACCTTGTTTTATAAAATTAAATTTGTAAATATTTTTAAAGTTATTTTTTAATTAAAAAAATAAAAAAAACACTAACTAGTTTAATTTTCCTTTTTTGTTTAAAAAAAAACGACGTGTATTTTATCACGATTCCAAAGGTTAATCGTGTAAAAATAAACACATTTCAAGTAATAAGTATATTAGAGTTGTTAAATGAACACTAAAATAGATTGATTCTTACCCCGTTCATAACAAAATACTTACTTACAATGTTAATATTTAATAGTTTAAAATTAATTAAAGACTACTGACAAATCCAAAATTTATTAATATAAATTGTTTAAACAGATTAAATAGCGATTTAAAATTAATTATTGAGTGACAATTTATTATATTATATGGACACTTTTTTTAAACCAAAAAAATTCAATAAGAAAAAAATGCTTTGGGAGATGTTTGTAACCACCAAAAGGAAGCAAGCTAGGTTTAGAAAACTTGCTCAGCGTCACCCTAGATTCTAAAAGCTTTTGATTGAACCATATGCAAATGATCATATCTCAGAAACCAGTAAATATAGATTCTTCAAATTTTGGTACAAAAGTATTTCTCTCTATTTCTCTTGTATCTTTAAGTTTGGAATTATTCGGATTAATGGTTCGGGTATCTCCCAAAACCTACTAATCATATCTTCGGAAATGATTAAAATAGAAACTTGATACAAAAATGTTCTGTCCTATTTTCTTTATGTTTCATTAGGTTTCTGAAATTTGAGAGTAGTGGTTCGGATAGCAGTCACATGCCTCCTTAGACCTCACCAGCATATCTTCGGAATTAACAAAATTACAAAATTGAAATTTGGTATAAGATTGTTCTGTCTTATTTGCTTGATGTTCCTGAAATCTGACATGAATCGAAGGAGGGGTTTGTGTAACTTTCAATTAAATTTGTCAGGTGTAGGATATTATACTAGTTCGGTTGTTTTTTCATTACTTGTTTTAATTTAATACTTTATAATATAAATAGATTCCTTTAAAATGATGTATTAAATTTTAGTAGTTATTTAGAAATAATTTAAACCAGATTTTAGATATTCCACTTCGAACTCCCATGAGATCAAACCAAACTGCATTTTGGCACACTTACCTGCAAAGAAAAGAAAAATAATTTGTTAGAAAAATATGACTAGTTTAAATTTTAATTAAAAAAAAAGAACTAAATAATGTTCATCAAAAATATAACAACGTTTCTTAATCAATTTTCCAAATAGAACAAAATTTAAAACTAAAAACAAGTTAAAAACTATAATAACACTTATCTTATATAAATTCCTATACGCTATTTGACATAGATGGAAAAATTGGGAAAAAAAAAATCAAGTTAGATACACCTAAAGAATTTCTTCATATATAGTTGACTCATATTATCTAAAAATTTCTATTAGCAAAGTTCAATATAAACCGGAAATTTTAAAAACTGTTGACTCACAAAAATTTACAATAAAGTTCAAAATAAACAAACAATATTTGAAAAGTTTTTAAGAAAATTAGAAAAAAATGATGTTACCTATTAATAATAATGTACTTTAATCAAAAATTAAAACTAATTTTAAGAAATAAAACCTATACCCAAAAAAATTTTACAATCTTTCTATTGTAATAAAAGCAATAATTTCTAATTAAAAGCTCTGTAAAATCTTAATTATCTATGTTTTAATATAAAATTAAAACATACTAATTTGATTAATATCAAATTTCACTCTTTCTTTAACCCTTATTAACGTTTCCAAAAAAAACTAATTTGTTTTAATTGTATGAAATTTATCAAATAGTTGACTTTTGAAAAATCAAATAACTGTTGATTTGTTCCATTTCAAACTACATTTATAAATATAAAATTTCGATATTTTATTAAATTATGCTAGAAATTTCTATTAAGATTGAAGAAACAATCTCCGGTTAAATGTAGACTTGATTTTAGTATAATTAATCCGAGTTTCAATTAAACTTCCCGAACTACGTCAAACTGAATTAGTTGATTGTACTTATATAATTAGTAATATAATTTTTGGTGCACTACATTGCATAAGTACTCTATAATTAAATTAACTATAGAAAAGACAATTTGTCTATATACTTCTAAAATTGAAAGAAGTTAAATTAAAGAATGGTGCAAAACGACCGATATGATTTGAATGTTTAATAACTTTTTAAATTTATTTATATTTTTTATTTTTATTTCAGAATTTTGTGAAGAAAACTTGGGGAATTGGAAATGGGACAGTACACAATAGAACAGCGATCAACAATTGTTGAATTTTATTTTGAAAATTAAAGATCAATTGTTTTGACGCAGCGTGCTTATCGTCGTTTTTTAATGTGCGTACTGGACCTTCAGCATAAACAATAAACCGCCTGGTTGCAAATTTTCGACAATATGGTACAGTAAGACACCTTCTATGTACCGGAAGAACACGTACGGTCCACACGGAAGAAAATATCCAACGGGTTGTGGACAGTGTGCAAGACAGTTCAGAAACATCAACAAGAGAAGTTCGGCACAGCTAGTGCTATCGCGGAGGTCCGTTCAAAGGATTTCGGCCACATTGCACATGTTCCCATATAAGGTTCAGCTTGTGAAAGAATTGAAACCGAAAGACTACCAACAACGGATTGATTACTGCATTTCATTTCGACAAAAAGCAGAAGAAAATCGCGATTTCATTAACAATTTGATAATGAGCAATAAAGCCCATTTCCAATTGAATGGTTTCATAAACATGGGCTGCGGAGAATCCAAGAACAGTTCATCAGCAACAATTACACCCTCTTAAGTGTAATGTTTGGTGCGGTGTATTGTCTGAAAGGATCATTGATCCATATTTCTTTGAAAATGCATATGGCGCCGCGCTTCAGTTACAATTACTGGTGCTGAATATCGAGCGATGCTGGACAATTTTTTGAGACCAGCTGTAGAAAACCATCCACAGTTGTGGTTCCAACAAGATGGAACCACAGCCCACACTGCAAGGAACACTTTTGAATATTGCCTAGGACCAACAACCATTACTGACAAAATAAAAAAATACACATTAAGGGTTAAACCATTAATTTCTAATCAAATATATTGTTGTAAACATTGGTGATTTTTCTTCTACATACAATAATTTTAAATGAAAATTAAGTTATGGTTTTTTTTTTAAATCTTCGTGTTCAATAGTATATAGATTAAACTTATTAAATTCAATTCATTATAGTTTTCTTTGTTGTAGTGAAATTTGCGCTTAGTTTTATTTTTAAATCAGTAAATAAATAATCAAAAGAAAAGAAAAATCGAATATAATAATGAAATTATGCTTGTTTTTTTTTTATATTATATGGTGCTTTTGATGAACTCATCCATGTTAGAAAATATATATAGCTAAACAATATATACATATTTGTATATATGTAAATATTATAATTGAGAAATTACGAAATCAAAATATATTAATCGCTTGACTTCAGTAAACATTTTACTTAATGAGATGTTTAATATATGCTTATGATTTTTTATTTTTAGTTTTAAACTATAAATAAACAGATTTACCGGCAATAATCAATGATCTATGTTAAGAGTATGTATAAGTATGTATTAAAAATTATTATTTAGAGATGTTTTGAACTATTAACTTATTGAGTTATGACAAAGAAATATTTTAGAACGTTATGATATAAAAACTAAAAACTAAGTATATGACTTATAATATTATCTTGATTGAAACTAAAAATTATTTTATTTAAATTCTTATATCTTGGGAACTATAGATAGAAGAGTCTCAGCTTAACCTTTTTCAGAAATCTTTCAACTAAGGATCCAAACCAACCTTCTCATAAGAATCTATTCGAAGGACCATAGCAATGTAGTTAATTGGTATAACATCTTGTATATATACTATTTCTACAATAACACTTCAAATATATACTACTTATTTGAAATAATAAATAATATTTTGAATTTATTTAAAAATTAAATAATATTTAAAAGCATTTTTTTAAAAAAGAAATAAGTCTCTCGCGCATCTAATGCTATTTTTGAATAAACACCATATACCAGGGATCAATAACCATTATTAAAAAATAAAATACACATTAAGGGTTAAATCATTAATTTCTGATCAAATTAAATGTTATAAAATATTTTGAGGTCAAATGGAATTTGGGACATCAAATCCAGAAAGCTACGATATCATATTAATGACCTTTTATAATTAAATATATTTTATACAAAATTTATATTCTAAGGTCAATTCAGATCTCAAATCCTGGAACAACCGATTTGTTTTCATCTAAATTTTATTAAATTCTTTACTTATTACTACAATTCGATTAGTCACAACACATCTAATACATTAATTACATTATTTAAAATCGTTGATTATATTTTTTAATTCAATACTAAAAATATAATAATGTATTTTATAAATACATCTCTATTATTTCCTATCTGTTAAATATGCTGTCTGTTTTCAAGGGTTAATTAATATTTATTATTTGAAGTTTGCACGATTAATGTTGTCATATATTTATTTTAAAATTCAAATATTATATGAAATATCTTAATTTCATATAATTATATATGAATATAAATATTTAATTTTATACTTTTATTTAAATTTAAATATTTTTATCACCTTAATAAAATAAATAATAATCTATGAGAATACATATATCGAAAATGAAATAAGATGACTAAGTTAACGAACTAATTTCTTATAATGAGTTATAGGTACTGGTATAGCCGGTAGGTATTCTTTCAATAAAAATTTAAGAAGCTGGTTTACTCCTACACTACTTATTTTAATTTAGTAAATATTTTAATTTAAAATAAATGAAATTGGAAATTTTTAGGAAACTTATTGAGCTCATATTTAAATAGAACTTTTTTTTTAAATTAATCTTCTTTTAGAATCAACAATAGCTATAATTAAAATATTCATTAATTACAACTATATATACATTGTTTTGGTTATAAAAAGAGTTTTCAAGTCTTATAAAGTGTTTCTAATCAAAATTACAATATAAATTACATAAATGTAAAATTGATTAGATAAATTAATATCGAAGATAGTGTATCTATATTTCCAAGTTAAAATGATAATTATTACAGCACAAATAAAGAACTATTAAAAAAAACCATATCAAATAACAATAGTTATTAATTACTTAAAGTAGTAATTATAAAAATTAAAATAATTATACAAAAAAAAGATAATATTAGAGCTAGTTAAGTTCACAATAAACAAATCAAAAACTAATTAAAATAGTAGACTTTTTGTAAATACATACTTTTAAAAATAATAAACTTTCGTAATTGACTATTATATTTATTGTTTCAAGCAATAGTTATTAAGACTGTTTATATAAATACTAAAATTCAAAAGTTCTTATTCAACATTTCAAAGAAATTTGACCGATAGCTTAGTGGTAAAGACGCGGCTTTTTAATCGAAAAGTTTCGGATTCAAACCCTAGTCGGATTACATCTAATAAAAAAATATTATTACAATACTTTAATAAGTCCAAATGTCAAATCGACAATTGATTAATATTATCATTTATCAGGCAATATTTACTATATGTAAATATTACTACAAATTAATAAATAAATAAATTTCAAAGATCTTTAATACACTTCAATACGCACTAATACTTATCTATTGTACCTGAAAGCTTAGAAAACTATACAACTTCAGGTTGCCAAAATTGAATTTTTATTTATTTTAAACAGACAGACATTTTTCTCTGTATAGGTTAAAAAAGAATTTAAATTTTTCATAAGGTTAAGAACTTAATTTAAAATATCACAGAATTAATTATAAAAATCATAATTTTTGAAACAATAAAGGTGGTACAATTCAAGTTATCAGTACTAATTTAAATTTGCAAATGCATTGCGTTTTTTAACTTCACTACAATTATTAAAAAAAAATTACTGTCAAATTGACAAATCTTAAATCTGAGCATAGCATGAATTGTCAAAAAAAATATCGTGTTTTGTTTTTTTTTATCTGACCGCTTAAAACTTAGTGGTTCCTGTTTTTTTTTAAATTAGAGCGTGCTCAGTTAAAATATGAGTATGGCTGATCAAAATAAAATAACAAAACAAAGACATTTTGACATTTTGACGTTTGTTTAAGATTTTACTTGTAAAATAAAAGTCAAGATGTTTTGGTTTTTATAAGTTATTAATTTTTAATTTAACCTTAATAATTAAATTTAATTTGTTGACAATTTAAAACGTAATTAAAATAAAAATAAGAGTTTTTTAAAATCGTGTTTTTTTATTAAATCTGAGTGCTATGAGTGTACTCTGTAAATGCTCTGCTCAGAGAATTCTCATTTAGTTCAGAACGTGCTCAGATTTCAAAATCGCCTTAAGATAACTTATCCTATTTTTATAAATACTTTTTTTTTAAATAAAAAATTTAAATATAAATATTTAAACATTATGTCTAATAATATTTAAGGTAAAATTAAGGTTTAAGGTAAATTGCTCAGGTTTAAGGTAAATTTAATCAGATTGATCAATAACTATATCTCTACCTAACATTACATCAAAATTGATTATTTTCAAATTTCTCCTTCCTAATACAATACTTTCTCATACGTAAAACTTAATATACCAATTTATAACTTAATAATATTTTAGATTAAAACTAATTTACAAATATAATATATTTTTTCATATTCAGAAAATAACTTGTCCCAAATAAGGACAACATTTAATATGACAAGAAAATAGTTAAGTGACAAAAAAGTAGATATGATGTAATTTATTTTGATTGTATAGTTACATACATATATATTATATGATGACATAGTTATAAGTACAAGTGAAATAACAACACCAAAATAAAATGGATGGATAACACATTTTTAAAAAAAAAAAAAAATAAAAAAAGAAGAAAGGGTGCGACAGTATTAAAAATATTTTATTTGTAAAGGTTAACTCACAAAATAAAAAAAAAAAACTAAAAATACGTACATAATAAGAAAATTAAAAAAAAAACAAAACAAAAAACGCAATTTATAGGCAAGGTATTTAAAATTGTAATTATTTGTCACTCATTTATTCAGATAAACTTAATGTTCATTGTTCTTACATATTGTTATATAAGTGTTAATATCTTATTTTCGAATATTGTCATTTGTTTAGAACAGTCCGGTGCAAACTTTTTTGACATTCGGGCCATTCTTACAACTTGGGTATAGCAATGGGCCGCATGAAATGCTATGATTAATAACATGAATTTAGAAAAATATATATAATATGTATATTTAAATTTAAATACAAAATAATTTTATTTTTTTCATTAGCATGAAATTCCACAAGAAAATAATATCCAAAAATCTTAATTTTGTATATGGTTGGTATGGTTACAAATATTTTTTGTGGTTACTATATAAATATAAATGTACCATGTATATATAAATGTACCAAAAGTTAATGTTGATCTTGTGATTTTTGTGAATAATGAATTGCAGTTTAATTAAAAAAATTGTAGTTTTTAAGTTTCACATTTATATATTTTAACAAGTACAAAATATCTGAGACGCAAAGAGATTTTGAAGTTGATCCGAGATTTTATACTTACACCTAAGGTTATACAATTTATGTTATACTTTACTCCACGAAACGTACATAATTGTGGTTTTATGTTTAAAAAAAAATTATATTTTGAAAAAATTAAAAAAAAATATTATGAAATAGTATGAAAAAATATATTATTAAATGGGCCGCACAATATCTTTTTTGGGCCGCAGTTTGCACGGGTCTGGTTTAGAATGTACTTTATATGTACGAACATATATAGATATTTGTCACGGTTTTCTGTCTATTTTAACTTGTTCGTTTTTTTTTTACTAAATAAATTGTTTTATACATATATATATATATATATATATATATATTAGTATTATTTATTACTTACATTTGCGTAAAATTTCTAATGAAAAAGAATCAAGAAGGTAAAAAAAAAATCAATTCGTAATTCAATATAAAATAAAAAAAAGCAATATCTAATCAAAACAGTTAAAATAATTTTTAGGGTGAAATAAACACCTTACACTTTCTATAGAATAAAGGAAAGGTGTTCTATCATAAATTTTTTTTTATCAATATTAAATACTTAATACCATTAAACTACTGTTAGTAGAAGTTTGATTGCTTTTTTTACTAATAAGGGATCGTCGTAATCTTTTTGAACAAGTTTATTATCAATTCAAAATAATTTATGTTAAATATAGTTATATGTAACTATTTGCTTATATACCTTAATTTTGGACAATTTAACTTCTTAAAAATTGTCCCGAATTGCCCTCAATATAATATTTACAAATCATATATTAATCTGTTCTGTTGATAACTAATTTCCAAATAATATAGTCAGACTTAAGATATTATATAAAAGGTAGTCCGGTTTGGACAGGAATTTTATTTCTTATAAAATATGTATTTTACTAAGACGTGGAATTTATTTTTAAATTTAACCAGCACAGGGTTAAAGAAAATTGGATTAGAAAAATTTTATATACTTATATACACCAATATCCATAATTAGTAAGTTAAGTTATAAAGCAATATGTAAGTTATTTTAACATTAGATGTGTTTTTTCATGCAGATCAGTATCAAAGTTTGAAAAAAAACGATGTGAGTCATTTAAAAAAAAAATATTTTAATTTGACATGTTGGCTACCTAATTTTTAAAAATTCAAATATCTAATGTCAAATGTGAAATCAGTATTTTATATTTGTTTATGGAAGGTTTTGTTTATTAAAATAATTCAAATTTTTATTTAATTATTATTATTATTAATAATATTTTTCTAGGAAATGAAATGTAATAAACATATTCAATTAAATGGGTTTTGTTGGATGTGTTCAATTATAAAAAAATAAAATATTAATGTTTTGTTGAATGTGTTTTATTTTAGAAAATAAAATATCCAAAATTATCATAGGCCGGCCAAAAAATATATTTTGTTTATAATTAATAAAAATGAATAAATTTTTTTATATAAATCATAGATCCTGACCCACATAAATATATGGGCTATGTTGTTGCTGTTTTTACGTATTATAAAGTAAACTTTGATCCTTAATCGAATGAAAGAAACACAGGTATTAAACCTAATTAGCCGTGTGTTCTCTAGTTACCAGACTTATCTGTTTTGTAAATGTTTTGTACCATATTTTACAATTCAGTTATACACAACGTTAAGATTGCCTATTCTATAACTATTTAACGAAATTCATTTTATATTTTATAAAAAATTTTCATTTTTCATTTTCATTACATAGTTTGTAGTTTTTGATTACGCATATATAACTACATGCTTAAGTATTTTACAGTTTTTTTGTGCTCTTGACAAAAACCTGACCTTTACTGGATTTTTTTTTTTAAATTACATTAATTAAACAAGTTAAAGTAATTACTTTTAAGCTTTTAAACAATATGTATATATTGTTTTTATATTTTTAATACTACTAAGCATATTATATTCATTTCAATTTAATGGATTTTTCAGAAACTTATATAAAAATTGGAATAGCCGAGTTTAAGATACAACCAAACTAAAAAAGAGTTCACTGTTAGAAAATTCAATCTAAAGTTTGAACTCTTTGAAATTTAGTGAAGCAAAAAAAAAAAGAAACTGAATTTGAAGAAAAAAATTGAAGAAATTTTAAAGAAATTTAATAACGTCCATATATGAAATAATATAAAACACTCTTTACAAAAGAAAAAATACAATAAATATACACTTAAATTTGAAGTGATTTTTAAATTATAATTGTATATAAGAAAGAAAATTTGTTTAAAAATTATAATTGAAATTTTTTTCTGTTTTTTAATTGAATTATAATGAGAAAGAGTACCAACTACTCAACAATTAATCAAAAATGTTTATAGTATTAACATAAATTCAAAAAATTTATAACCTAAGTGTTTTTTAACACTTTCATTAAATCAATCAAAAAAAAAATTAAATTACCATATAAATAAAAAATGAATAAATCCATTTGAATTTCGAAAATAAAAATAGAATATGTTGCAATTTCTTTTGATAGGAAAAGTGAATTTAAATCGAGTGAATAAAAAATTTTATATACATATATATGTATATAATATTCATATTAAATCAGAAATGGTTAATCATATATATTTTTAAAATTTTCACTTAGAAAATATGTAATTCATACGTACATATGGTATATTTCAAATTATTTTAAGTATTATTTTAAAAAAATTGTACCTATATAATATATACGTATATAAGAATATGTGTTATAAGTAAAAAATATGACCTAGATATTAAAACCAATAAAAAAACACAACACTAAAACTCTGTACTATATATGTTCAGAATTAATTTAAAATGAAATGAATGAATACATTAATGTTAAAACTACAACAGTTCACTCAACTATGCAAAATGATTTTAAGAGCAAAAATATAAATGTCAATTATTTTATAATAAAAGAAATTGTCAATTATTTAAAAATTTCAAAATGGTATCAAAATTTTCTTGTTAAAGAAAATTACATTTAAACAACGATCTTTGTTCGAGGTCTCTCGAATTCTCGGATTCAAACCTCTCTCTCTCATTGAACATGCAATAGCTATCCGAGAATTATAACTCCTGTATAATATCCAAATGTTCTTCGGTGACATATATGATTTCATAAAACGAAGTGGATTTAAAGGGAGTTTAAAAGATGAAGTAGTGTTGTAATAACCAATTTAGCCAGGAGTTTTTGGGTTTGAAATCCCCAATCTCTAAATTTTTTTTCAGAAACTTTTGGCTTGTTTGATACGTTGTTTTGGAACCGACTTATAGTGTACTACCAATGATAAAATTTTAAATTAAAAAGATAAATATAAATCTATATACTACATATACTTTGTTGTTTGTTATGAGAGATAAGCATGTACCATCCTAAAACGCAGGCCTTGCAGTCCGTTGTAAATCCCACTTCCAATACATTTTACTTATTTTTAAATGAGTAATTATATTTATTTTGTTTATGTTATTAGTATAAGTATTTGTATCTTTAAATTATATTTGATCACCAAGGAGATTTGAATAGAAACATTTTTCAATATTTTTTTTCAATTACCTGTAGTACGTAAATCGAACCCTTGGTTATTTAGAACAATGCTTATCCACTAATTCACTCCTGGTTTATTTATCAAAATTCTTACCCACCGAGACCCTAGCCACCGAACCTTACCCACCGAGTCGTAGTGTACATAATTACATTAATACTAAAGACTCAGTTTTATAACTTATTTATCAATTAAACAAATTTGATCAAATCGTACCGTTTTATATGTTTATTATTTAATTACTCAAATAAAACATACGAACTGAAAAAATTTACATTAAATAGTTCATATGAAACAAATGTTTTCGGTTAATGTTTTACCTCTTTAAAAAAAAAAAAAATAATATTAAATAAAAACCATTAACCGATTCTGGATTTATCTTTTAATAAATATCTATACCCAGATTAAAAAATATCCCAAATAGATACATACTTATAAATAAAACTCCCGACATCAATTATAAATTTGACCAATAATTATATATGAGGCTATGAGCAACAATAATAATAACAAAAGAGAAAACAAAGAAGGAAAGGCTTTTTTTTTAATGTACATGGGTTTTTTAATACTACTTATATATACAATTTACATTTACCTTCTAAAAAAAAATCTTGATATATTTGTACCACATATCGGATTAAATAAAATACGGTTTGTTGGTTTGAATTTTTTTATTCTTTTATTTTTTTTTTTAAAAAAACAAAATTACACACTAACTACACAAGATAGATTTCCTTTACAATAAGTAAACCAAAATATAATAAAAAACAAAAATATACGTCATAATATAAAATCTAACATATATATATATAGTAGCTATATAGATCTAGACAATTCGTTCCGACATGTAATTAATTAATGACTTTTTATTTTAATTTTATTTTAATTTTTTATATTTTATAGTAAAATATTATTTTTATACATTGTAATTTGTTTTTTTTTTTTAATATTTCCATATACTTAGTTGTAAGTAAATATGTAGTTCAAACTATTTGTTTGATATATATATATATATATATATATACAGTTTGTATTTATACAAATAACTATAAGAATATTATCTGTTAATTGAAAATAAAAAAAAAATTAAATCTAAGTTAGTTTTTCTATATAGGTTTTAAATCCAGTATATTCAGTTATTTTTTTTTAATTAATTAACTTTTTTTTAAAAAAAAGCGACAATTTAACGACTCTTTAAAAAATTATGTATTAAAAGCTTAAGCTTAAGTTACACTGTGATACAAGTATCGACACTTGTACCGAATTCTATAAAAAACTTTCAATATACAAAATAAATTCTAATGCTAAATATCTTCTATTTTCTAACTTTTAAATCGAAATTTTATAGATCTTCTAGTTTTTCAATAATAATTTTAAACATACTTAATTAAAAAAAAAAAACATCGCTACAATATGTTGGTCAACGAATTGATTCTTCTGTAATTTTTAGCACATTTTCAAAAAATTTTGTAAAAATGTGCCTATATATAGCTTCACTCTGTCCGTCCGTCCGTCCGTCCGTCCGTCCCTTTTTACCTACGATTGACAAAAAAATATCAGGAATTGATAGGTATTGCAATAAAAATAATTTAATGTTAAAACTTTTTTTTGTAGCCCCCCCCCCCCGTTACGGAGCTACAGCCCCACAAAGTTTAAAAAAGCCCCATATTTAAACAGTTATAATTAGAGTTCTATAAGGTATATCTCCAACCTGAAAACGGTAACAGACAGCTGCTTTTATAAGCTTTACAAATTTTTAAAAGCCAATTGTATAGGGTTACCATACGGTACTAAAATTTACCGTTATTCAAAAGTAAGTTTTACAAAATTTTTGGTCCCTCATAACTTCGGAACGGCTAAATCTAGAAACTTGAAATTTTGGGAGAAGTTAGATTCTTAGAAATAAGTAAGAGTCAGTTAACAAAATTTTTTTGTCACGCCCCCTCTTCAGGAGCTGTAAGGGGTCGAAAATTGAAATTTTGCTAAAAATTTAGCTTTTAAACACCCATAACTTGAATACCTGTCAAAATTTTTTTTTATTTGTAAACAAAATTGAAAGCTCAAAAACGAAAGTTTGAATTAGTGTCAAAGGTTTTTCTTAATTTTGACTTTGTCCGTCCGTCCGTCCGTCCGTCCGTATGTTTACAAAACTTTTACACCGTTTGAAATAGAGTAAAGGAATTTTAACCACGGATAGATATTACAAAAAAATTAATTTCGTAGAAGAATTTTTTTCTGTAGCCCTACCCATTACGGAGCTACAGCCCCCCAAAGTTGGAAAAAGTCCTATTTTTAAATTATTATAACAAGAGTTTTGTTAAGTGTATTTTCAATTTGAAAACGGCAAAAGATAGCTGGTTTTATAAGCTTCACAAAAATATAAGGTTAAAATGTATAGGGTTACCATACGGTACTAAAATTTACCATTAAGCTAAACTCAACTTTTGCAAAATTTTTGGCCCCATATATCTTCTAAACGGTTCAACCTAGGCTCTTGATATTTTGGGAGAAGTTAGGCCCTCCAAAACTAGTGGGAGTCGGTTAACAAAATTTTTTTGTCACGCCCCCTGTTTAGGAGCTATAAGGGCTCGAAAATTGAAATTTTGCTATTTTCAACCACCTGTAACTTTAACACCTGTTCAAATTTTTTTTACAAATATGCAAAATTTACAGCTGCAGCAATATATTTCAACATACGTTAAAGGTTTTTCTTAAATTTGAAAGGGTCTCTTTAAATTGAAGAAATTGTTTCTTAGTATTAACCATTTTTAGTTAGATAATAATATTCTAGGTAAAATTTCAAATTTTGTTGGAGTTCCAAATTGATTTCCTAGAACCGGAAAAAAATGGAAGGGTGAACACAGGAGGGGGGTGAGCAGATCCATCATAAGTTTGCTAAGCAAAAATTTGGGAACCTTCCCCATTGAAGGGCTACTAGGTCTTCAAAATTAAAACTTTTATGTTCTTATAAAACAGTAACTTATTCACCAGTGTAAGTTTTTCCAAAATTAAACGTTAACATTGAAGCTCCAACATTATATTTTGCACTTATTAACAGGTTTTCTTGAATGCATTGGGGTTGTATTCTAAGTATTTCACTATTAGTCATATAATTAATTATTAATGAAATAACAAAATTATAATATTATCATAATATATATTTTTATAAAAATAAATGATAAAATACTCAGTAAGAAACCGTATATAATTTTGAAAATGTGCTTTTTAAAAACCCTTGGTTTTTTTCCCTCACTTGTTTATATAAGGCAATTCGTTTTTAATTAATGAATACTCATACAAAATGTATACATACGCACATACGCAATATAGCCTAATACTAACTCAAAAGTATGAACGTATTTTGCATAGCTTAAAATATCTAATAACTTGTATATTTGACAAGTTGAAAGAAATGTATCTTAGTGTAAATACCGCTTAATAACTACTTATATTATTTTATTCATTTTTTCAATAATAATATTTAAAATTTCACTTTTCGACGGAAAATGACGGGAAATAAAAATTAAACATCTGTATAATTTAAGTAATAGAAAATAAAGTTTTAAATGACATAGGTATTAAATTATTTTTAAAAAAAGTTAAAAGAAAAAGTTGAAAAACTTGGTTTTATAATTAATAAAGAAATGTTTAACTAACATAAGTATCAAAAAAAAAGTAAAAAAAAGAGAAACATATGCTTAGACAATGAAATACAATGGAATAGTTATGTGTACAACTTTAAACAGACAAATTAAAGAATTTATAATTTTATTTCAATTGAAATTGATTACAATTTTAAAATTTGAAATAATAACAATGAGAAGAGTTTTTTTATTACATTTAAAATCTCCTCTCGCCTCATTTCTTCATTAAATAATTTGTTTTACATACTTTGATATATAATTTAAAAACAATGACATTTAAAATTATTAAATTAATAAATTAACACTTGCTTAAGTTGCTATCGCAAATGTTAATTACTTCAAACCATTTAGGCTGCACTAACAAAGATTATTTAATTATAATTCCTAACAAACTATATAATACAAAGTTATATGTTGATATCGACCTTAACACACAATTACTAATTCAACCACCATAACAGCTTGAAAATTATAAATAGAATGACATGTGGTCAAATTTCTTAAAATTGAATACCTATTATAAATTCTTTTGTAGATTCAATGCAATTTTTTAACAAACAAAATAAAAAACTTTTCAATTGAAAGAATTAACAAATTAAATAATAAAATAAATAAAATAAAAATTAAAATAAAAAAAATGATTAATTAAAAAAATGCTATTGGTATATGATATACAGTAACTATACAGTATACCCATAAAAATTCACCTTTTTTCTTTTACTTGAATTTAAAACGAAAGTTTACCAGAAAAATTACAAATTAACATATGTACATGTCATCTGAACTTAAATACCATTAATAATTAAGGAAAGTACCGTTGTATAAAAAAAAATACTTAATCAATTTCCACTTTCCAGTATTTTAAACTAATGTTCAATCAACAGTTTTCGGTATTACTTTTCTTTAATTTTAAAATACGAAACAATTTCAGAAAAAAATTTTTTTGGGAAATTCCCTCTAAATTTTCTCCAATTTTTTTTTTTAAATTTTACTTTTTACAATTTTTTAAAAAAAAACTTACAACATTAATTACAATACATAAAAAAGTGTTAGCAGAATGGGTAGAGGAGATTGTGTCAACTCTACGACAACCGCACGAACACATTATAAATGTGCGATCATTTGAGTAACTACTTTTCGTAAAATTTTAATTACACAACTAAATATAGCAGTCGAATTCTGCATAAAAGAAAATATAAATTGTATAGCAGGTATTCGAACTATTCTGCCAAAAGATCAAATATGTTTTGTACAGCCGTTGGTCAAGGAATATGTGATACAAATGTACTGTTTGATTACAGGGATGGGAATATGAAAGGATTTTGGGATTGTGTGTAGGTTATTTGGGAATTTAAGATTATAGGGGAATGGAGAAAATTTGGAGGGATATAGAGGAGAAAGATGTTGATATTCTTTTTAAATTTAATTAAGTCGTACACATACGAATTACCAACTTTAAGAGACACATTGGACGGAATATGGTTCAATAATCTTGACATACGCATAACAAACGAATTTCCACAAGTCGTGTTATGTAATACTTATGTATGTAATATTAAATATAAACTAATGCTCATATAAAAGAGGTTATTACTTTTTAAAATCCTAGCTCCATTTCGATTCTGATCCGACCCATACACTTGAAGTTATATCTAACTCCACTCTATTAGAGCGTCACAAAAGTAATGTCAAATTAAGTATAGTATACTGTTTGAAATACATTTATACGGGAATAAAAATTGATAAACATTTCTATAAAATTAAATTACATACCTATATACTTAAGTAAATACATATATGTACTTCTTTGAAAAACTTGTTTACATTTATCAAAGCAATTTAAGTAAGTAGATACATATATAATTACAATAGATGTAAAATAAAAATAAAAACCCACTATTATGATATCGTGTTGTGAGGAAATTTCCTGTCAAACTATCATTGTAGACAGCTGTCCAAGTTTACCAACAAAAAGAAAAATTAATGTGTGAAAAATTTAATAATAATATTTATATATGTACGTATACATATTTATTTTTTTTATATGAATTTTTACTTTCCAAAAAGCAGATTCGTTAAAATTAAAAAAAAAACAACAAACTTGACATTTAATATGCGCCTATTTACCTATTAAATTGAAAAAAAAAATTTAGGGTGACCATGTGTTTAAGTATTAATACCAACTTAAGTATTTTTATAATTCAATTCTTAATTAATTAATTTAATGTAAATTTTATGAATGAAAAATACATAAAATAGCAAAAAAATTTTAAATTCGAGTCCCTATAAAAGTTGAAAACTTTTATTTGATTTTCAAACTAATTCGACCACCATTTGTTATATAGTTCTAATTCGTTTAATTGATGTTTTTAATACAAAACCAATAAGTATATAATTTTATTAGGTTGGAATTTATACAAAAACATTCTACATATTGAGATAATACTGTCTAGCACTCTTCCACGTATAGCAATTATGTGTTTTAATTCATTGAGATCTATTTATTCAGTATTTCGTGTCTTGTTTCAATATGTATAACTAATGTTAAGAAGGGCTTGTTATAGTTTAAGTTAAAAACTTTCAAAATCATTTTAAAAATTTTTATAAGTACCTGTACTTATTATGTATTTGTATAATACATTACTTATGTATTTAGTAACCCTGTACTTATGTATTTATTTTTACATTCGATACTTATAAAAACAATTGACAATGGTGACACTCCTTCGGAGCTTTTAAAATAAGAAAGAGCAGACAAAGCATTTTCCATTTAATCCTAACGTGACGCAATCAGGGTTAACGGTTGTAATTAATTTGACATTTCAAACATCGCATTGCGCAGGAACGTCATCAGTTTCAAATACCATACCAGGGTTAAAATCCAATTTTTCATATTTTCATTTAGAAATAAATTTAATCAAACTAATTTTTTTGTGTATTTATTTTCAAACCACCTGGTCACCTTAAACTACCTATAGGCTTATATCATAAAAATTAAAGCAAAAGTAAAACAATCATACAAACAAGTTCTATCTACTAAACAGAATGTGTATGGAAGAATATACAATCGAAATTGCAACAATAAAAAAAAACTCGATTTAGTCATTGTCTCATCTCTTATAAATTATAATGAAAGTTTACACTTTAAAGAATAAGCTAAATTTAATAAGTAAAAAACAAAACTTTCCATTAAAAATATTTAAATAAAAGATACACATGGAAGAAACAATAATAATAATAAACAAAAATAAAGTTAAACTGAAGTTCATGTGAGTACCACCTCACATATAATTTTTTAATTTTATTTATTTGGACGCCTAAAATAAAAATTGTAAATAAACCAGTTGCCATATAAAGAAAGAGATAAAATCAGTTTTAAATGAAAAAAAAATTTAAAAAAATATAGGTATATTTATAATAATCAAAATATTTTAATAAGCTAGATAAATACATTTTTACCATTTTTTTTTTTATTTGGTACATTAAAAATAAATTAACAATTGACCAATTGGTGTTTTAGGCCTAAAACATCATATGCAAACTGCGAGTTAGCAGTTTTTTTTGTGAACAAATATTCATGTAAATTTGTCATTGCTTATTCGATGTGACCGCACTGACCACTTAAATGAAAACCGATATGTTCGAACTTTCAATTGAAAATCGGTTCATCACTGCGTCTCCGAACCCGTAATACAGTAATTTTAATTAAAAGGTTATAAAATTCAAAAAAAAAAGTAATAAAATTCATAATTCTTGCTGAAAAATATACAAATTAAATTAACAATTTAATATAAAATTTAGAGCCAAGACCCAATACCCCTAACTATATAATAGTCATATGAAGTCATATGATATCATATGTTTTTGTACGATTGTATGACATTTCATATAACTAGCTATCATTAAGAAGTCATCCGTTAACCAAATGTTTATTTTTGACATTTTATGCGTTAGAGTTATAATTTTGTACATCATTTGTAATCATATCGAATATTTATCGAAATATGACATCATATGACTATAATATTTAGGAGTTATCTCAATCAAACCAAACAATAATCAAAAACAATAGATCGCCAATTTGTTTGTTTAAATGTCCCTAATACACTCTATAAATATTTAAGATCGAAAAACAATCAACCTATACGTATACATTTGCAACAAGTAATCAGGAATTTTTGGCATTGCAGAGTTTATTTTAGCGGAGATAATATCTCAAATATTATATGATAATTAATTAATAATTATTTTAAAAAAATACATGCCAAATATTCTATTACTTAAGTTTTTTTATTCCTTTTTCACTCCTTTAAGAAGTATAGGGCATTCACCAAGTTTATTTTAAACTAGGCTTCATTTTACAATTTTACAATATTTTTTTTATTAGATATGATCTGACCGGGGTTTGAACCCGAGACCTTCCACATGAAAGGCGGCGTCTTTACCTCTACGCCATTGGTCAGCTATTCTATTAAGTAAATGGAATTTGCATTATATTTTAATTATTAAGTAACTCTAAGATTATATATACATATACTTATTAACTATCATTGACTTTTTGAAAAAAACCGTTCCTTAAAGATTGTTTATGAGAAATAATTTTGTTTTAAATTATTTTGACGTTAGACTAGACCAGATACTATATGCATGTACTACATATTTTAATCAGAATGTTCTGCGAATTTCAGTTTCAGTTTCTAATTTAGATTTGGCAAAATAATCAATTAAATTAATCAATTAAACCAATTCTGAGTAACAAAGTTTCTAAACTTTACTTTAATTTAATATCATATGACATCAAATTTAAAAATTTAAATTTGCAGACAAAAATAATATTCGAAATATTTAAAGAAATGAATTTATATCTCTGAAATGAACTTATCTTTAGTTGATACTTTATTACTTCATCAAAAAAATGTTTACCTTGCACAATCGTTTATTAAAAAAAATAAATTTTGAAAATATTTATTTTTGATTGTGATCAAATAAATTTTATCATAAGTAAATTGAGGAATCAAAAAATTTAAAAAATTTTTGAGATTAATTAAGTAACTTGGTATATATATAGTTAGTGATATTTATTAATACTCGTGAATGTGCAATATGTTGAAGAGTTCAAATTTCAATTTCACATTCTACTTATATCATTAATAATATTATTTATACGAACCTATTTATATTTTATGAGAAAGTACTTAAAATCTGATTTAATATTAAATTATGTTATACAATCTTTAAAACTTTCAAAATATTTACTACTCGTCTTCTTATCGATTTCCATAAAATTTATCTTTTTGTACATGTACTTAAATATTTTATATAAATATAACTTATAAGTACTTATATATGTAAAAAATAACTATAAGTACTTATTTATTGATTTTAAAAATGTATTTTAAGAATATTCGCAACATATCGGATACTCGTACATTCATTGAAATAAATTGATTGTAAAATAATTCTACTGAGTTCAAAGCATTTTTAAATATAAACAAAACAGGAACTCATAACTTAATATTGATTTATAGTATGACGTATCAGTTGATTTTACATTGTGTCAGTTAAAGTACCACGGATTCGAATTGCACAAATGGATTATACTAAAAATATACATATAATATAAAATTTCATAATAAAAAAAAAAAAAAACAAATATTAAAATTTAAAAGAAGAACATTCAATATGCTTAAAAACACTAAAAATTAATAAGTTAAATAATTATTTATTGTATCAGAAAATATATGGTGCGGATGCAACACAAGCAAGTGTTTATGTTGTGATGATTCCTATAATAAGTATACAGTTGACCAATAAACAGTTTGGTACAATTAGAGTTTAGAAAAGCTTCCAACTTTAGTCTTATTTGAATTAAAAGAAACAATATTTATTATTTAAGACTTATACGATTTTCAAATTATGGTCTGTGAAAAAAAAATGTCTAAAAAAACTTATAAAATATTCATTCTAACTAAATATGTACTAGTTAATTTAATAACTGCTAATATCAATATTGTCGCCTATATTATTTGTGATTGTGAAGAATTAAATTTTAACCGCACCCGTAGACGTAGATGAAGGGTATGGCATTCAATGGCGACTAAGAAAGCATTTAAGCCATTTAAATAATGCTGATGATGTAGTTTTCATGGCACCACTCTTTGTCTGAACGAAATGTGTTGAAATCTGAACACATATGACAAACGAACTGATCTAAAAATAAACGCAGCGAAGACTAAAAGCATGCGTACAGAACACTCAACACATTAGCAAATCTTATTAGAGAAAATTAAAATTGAAGTGGTAGAGCAGTTCAATTATTTAGGAAGCATGGTAACATCAATTGGGGGAACACAAGTTGATGGTGACAGAAGAATAAATAAAGCTAGACCTGCTTTCGGACCACTCTCAAACATATGACAGTCCAATAATATCGCCCTGCGCACAAAGCTCTAAAATCTTTGAAACAAACGACGTCAAATCAGTACTTCTATACGGCTGTGAAACATGGAAGATAACCGCCAATATCACCAAATAGTCGCAGACGTATATAAACCGTTGCATATACCTTGAGAAAACCATAAGAAAACATTGCTAGGCAATCATGGAGAAATACTTTTTTAAAGAAGCAGAAGTGCAACCCAAAACATGGTTACAACTAAAGGGAATTGCTAAGGATCGTGAAAGATAAAGAATAAAGAGGATTCGTGGACGGCCTATACCACAGCAGGGGTTCTAGGATCCAGTAAAGTAAAAATATCAATATCAGAATAATTTCAGCTAATACTTCAATTACTTACTATAAGTAATTATAACTACTTACTCACATATAGTTAAGTACTAATTTTATATTCAATCTCATTTTAGTTAATACAATGCACAAAAATTTAATTATCTGACGCTGAGTATTCATTCTTATTTTACAATTTATCAATTTAAGTATTTAGAAATTTTAAAACTTATTACTCTTACTTTGTTTCACAATTATGTTAATAATTACTCAGAAACTCTTAAATTTAAGATAAAGGCGTTTGAAAAACAATTAAGAAAAAAAAATTGATTACTTAAGTGAATTTTTTTTAACAATATAATTTATAAATATCTTTTTATCTTTAGAATTAGAGTAGGTACATATGGTTAATTGAATTAATTTTTTTTTTTTATTAATTAGTTCTTATAAGATTTTTTTTTTAAATAATTAAGTACTTTATTAAGACCATTTAGATATACAAAAAAAAAAGTAAACAAGGTACAGGAAAATAATAAACAACATTCCTTCATTTTCTATAAACAAAAAAACTTACAATTCAGATTCAAATATAAAATTTTGGAAAAATGATCAAAAGAGTTTATATAAAAAACTTTCGTTTTAGTTCATAAATTAAGAACATATAAAAAATTATAATATATTATAAAGTAATGGCTTTAATGAAGCTACAGAAGACAAAATATATATTTAACTTAAATAAGGTACCTTACATGATTAATAAAACTTAATAATGCATTAAATTATAAATAAAAAAACGAATGCAATTAGAATAAGTATATTAAAACTGTGTAATATATATTAATGAAGGCAGTATACACTAATAAACTGGCAATTGAGTTTTAGGAATCATTGAATCCTATAACTGAAATTTATTTTCGTAAACTTGTGCAATAAGAGCTGATGTGTAAGAAGAGTTTTTTAAAACCTATATTTAAATATAAACAAAATTATTCCGAGGTTCTTACACAACATTATACAAATTTAAGTAAATTCAAATGGTAATATTATAAATTATTATTAGAATTATATTTAAGTACTTTATATAAAAAAAAGCAATGTACAACTGAATTTTTTTTACACCATGAATTCTTTCTTGAAAAGCAACCTGATACTCGTTTATATATCAAATGTACTATTCTTAAATAAATCAAATTATCAGAGTTTTTTTTTCAGCTTAATAATAATAATATCAATAGAATAGGGTATAATAAATCCATCAAATGCATATATAAAAAATAAGATTTATATACTTATCATACATAAGTAGTTTATAAAAAATGCATTTGTTAAAGATTTTTCGATCACAAATAATATTTCAAGGAAAGCTACTTATTTTTTTTTTTTTCAATGTTAATGGTTTAATTTTTTTATTATTGTTTATTATAAAATCATTATGCACATGATTAACATTTCTGGATCTTGCCTTTGTTTGAATTTTAAATATTCTCCCTCACTTTTTATTTTTCTCTTTGTGATAATATAGAATGTCTGTCTGTATTATTTCTTTATTAGTCATAATTTGATTTCGAAAATAAAAATGTGAGTCACGATCATTGGATTTAAAATACATAAATTACTTCTGATTTGATAATATATCATAATTCTGATAGAAAATTTTTATACTCAGATTTAATAAAACTAAGTATATTATAATGTAATAATATTATCCGAAGTAATTAATTTACTGGTCTGCATTTTTTTTTTTAAAAAAATGTTTGTAGGTATCTTATATCTTTTTTAAAAATAAATATGTAAAACTATTTAATTTAAATAGGTTAATTCATTACCAAAAATTATAATAATAAAAGAAGTTAAACAATAAGTATATGTATCAATTATTTGAGTTATTAATTTATTAATCAGATAGTTATTAGTTACTTGTAACTATTAAAAGTCAAATAATCATAAAAATTAACATCACAACCTTGGTTCAACAATTTTAATTGATGAAGATGGACTACCCTTCTTAGAGATTTTAATTTTGTATTCTAAAACTATGACTTACTTACTTTAATCAAATAATAGTTCATAAATATATAGCTATAACATGAGGTCTATTGCTATTGTTTTAAAATTTAAAATGTAGCTAAACTAGAAGGACTAAAAGAAAATGCAAGTATTTTTCATACAATGGTGAACTGGCTATTTATTTACCAAAGATGTTATTAATTAAACACAATAAAAGAAAATAAAATTATTAAATACTTAAATATTAAATACTTTATTTAACTACATGAAGTTTTGTGAAAGTTTGCAAAAAAAAAAAAAAATTTAATTTTATCAATCGTTGCATATTCAAAACGCAAACTAAAACATTTAAAAAAAAATTACTTAAAATAATTAATAATATTATATTTATGCAAATTTGTTTAATTTGAAATAGAAAAATATGAAAGCATTAAAGTATACAAATAGGTAGATTTAATTAATAGATTAATTAGGTTAAAAAATTATATTCTATATTAAGAAACAAATATACCTAGTTAATATGTATTTGGAAAACCAACATGTGTATAAAATTTCATTTCTTTTTTAACTTTCATTTATTGAGATTTGTAGGTACCTATATTTCGATAAAAATATGAAGAAAATATAAATACATACTTACTTAAAAATTTATTTTCATATTTTTTTCTTAATATTGAAATAAGTAACATCTGTTACAAATATGTAAATTTTAAACACTACAATATTCCATTATTTAATACCTACTAAAAAATTTTTATCTCACCAAAAAATTAAAGAAAATTATGTGTGCAGCATTTTCTTTTTTTGGTGATAAAATTAAAAAAAATCACCTACCTATCATATTTTAACAAACCAAACTATTTTAACTTCTTATTTTGTCATACGACAATCATTTATAATTCGGCAATGTTTACTGTTTACATATGTCAGCGTTAAATTTGATATTATATTAAGTACCTATGTCTTTTTTATTTTGGTTTAACCATTCACCATCAAGTATTTACATAACCAATATACGTATACATTTTAACCAATTTAGAGATCATTAACATTTTGAAAAAATTTTTTTGACATAACTAACTTTGAAGTTATAATATATTCAAGTTTTATCAATAAATTATAAATACATATAGGCTATATAGGCTCTTATAAAAATTTTATTAATCAAAAATCAATAAATATATTACGAAGGTTCAATTTAAGTGACAAATTAAGTACAACCAAGTCTGTAGTTGACAAATAAAATGTTTCATAATTAGTCATTTACCAAAGCAAAAAAAAAATATGTTGATAAAAATTTCAATTCACACGAATCATAAGCTATAATGTACATTCTTTTCTTAGAAAAAACATTATGGAGCTATATTGATAAAGCTTCTTGAATGCTAGTAAATGATTCACTGTTAAGTAGTGCATATTTTTATCCTATAAGAAAAATTTTAAAGGTTTAATAGTTTAAATTACTTACTATTATTAATATCATTTACGTCACCAAGTACCTACAAACGAATAAAATGAATTTCATTCATTCGAAATTTTATTGAAATTTTTTTCCATTAGATAACAATCGCAGAATATCAATAACTTGACAATTTATGATAACGATAAGATATGACAATTTTCGCCCAAAAATTCTTTTAAATAAAAGTAATTTTAATGAAAAAGGTTAAATTATTGATTTTATTTTTTATTTGAAGGCATTTCTTGATATAAACTTATTAAAGATAAAAAACAAATTTGAACATAGTTAAATACAACTTACATATTATGTTATGTAGACATTTATTTTAGAAAACAGATATCTGTTACCATACTTGATCATATATTTTTTTGGCAATTTTAAGTGTTCATGCTAAATGATTATACCAAAGTAAAATGATTTCTAAATTGTTAAATTATTTCGCATATAATAACTACTACTTTTAATTCATAAATATTACCATGAATTAGAAAAATATATTAAATGTGCACATTTAACATTTGATAGTTTTTAACATTGTGTACCAAAATAATAAATAATGGTTATTTTGTTGGAATTTGAATATCTTATCTCATCACTGAACAACTTATGTATTTGCATTTTATATATATTTTTTGTCCCCTATCTAACTAACTTGAAAACAATGAATTTACACAATAAAAAAAATTTTTCCTAAACATATTTTTAAATATTAAGCAGATGATGTCATAATGCATTATTTGTTTACGCAAGTGAATAAATATATATTATTTAGAAATACCATAACTATAATAATATTATTAACATATTTTGTTAGTTTAATTAACTTTGATGTTTATTTTTAAGCTTTTGTTTTTGTTTTTAAACATATGAAGTTACGTTGTTTATAAGATGAAATTAAACAAAGTAGAAAGATCTAGTAAAATTAGACCGAAAATATATTTGATATTCCGAAGGGTATTTATATAAATTTCTTTTTAAATTAAAGATTGTATAATTGTGAAATATAAGTAACTTTCCATTCTGTTCAAATCAAACCAAATCTACCAATGTTAATTTTTGACATCTTTTACTCAGAACAACTTTATTCATTTCTATTAATTTTTACACTTTTGTTTGAATCATGCGCTAAAAAGTTTGGTTTAAAATAATTCCATTTATTTACATTTTTTAAAGTGTTTTTTTTTATCATACCTATCTAGATAAAAAAAAAATATATAATTTCTATGTGTAGGTAAAAATTTGTATTCTCCAAAATAGTGAAAGTAAGTATTAAAAAATTTTACAATTAGCATCTCTCAAAATAATTATCAAAGCTTAATTATTTATTTTACCTGAAATACAATTAACATTTGGAAAAGTCAATTAAGATTAAATTATTTTAATTTTTATAGAAAAACAAAAACTGTTCAACTTATCCAATTTTAATAATATCCTGATTGGAATTAATCAATAGTCAATTTAAAGTCAAACATATAATTAAGCTAAGTTCAATTCTAGTGTTAATAAAAAAAAATTTTCGAACAAGAATTTACAGAGGTATATTAGGGTTCAAATATGTTGTTTGGCATACAAATATTGTTGCCTCAGAATTTTTTATATTTTTAAATTTTCCACAAAACTAAATCTTATAAGAAAAGAAGAAATATACATAATAAAATTGTAATTGTTTGCACGTAGTTAAATATTAAATTACATTATTCTCGTATTAAAAGCATATTAATTATTCAACAAAATTTGATTTTGATGGCAAAACAAAATTAAAAAAAATAAAAGTTTTAGTGATATGAAAGCAGAACTAAAAAGCATTTGTACAATTTTAAAATAAAAATACAATTAGACATATTTTTAAAACTGAAAAATAACTTAAGTTTTAAATAACATGCTGAATACACAGTTTTTCATTCTTAAAAAATTAAACTAAGTACTTTGTGTAAGTAATTATGGGTTTAAAAAATGTTACTTCTAAAATCTTAGTAAGCGAAAAAACACATTATATTACTTTACTGACATAAATTTACAAAATATCAGATATATGTATGTAATACCTATACATATACTTATAAACAAAATCCAGCTAGAATTAGAAAATTCTGAATGAAGTTATTAAAATTTCTAATTTACACCAAATTTTCAATTAAAATGCATTAACATTTTTTTTTTTTTTTGAAAGACAAAACCAGTATAACTCTAATTGTGAACTCCCGCAGAGAATCCAAATATTATTCGAATAGGTGTGGGTAGAAAAATATTTTCATCGACATTCAAAAAAAAATTTTTATATTTATGAATATTTACTTTAAAAGCAAATCCGTGAAAAATTTCAATTCCGGTTTTTTTCGTATAAAGAATATAAGAAAACAATCAGAATTTTTTTTACTTTTGATGAAAAAGTAAAAACTCAGATTCTATCATAATTATATTCATCACCATTCACCAATGGATGTGTGATTCATTCAGCTACTTTTTTTTTTTGCTTAGTTAAGTTTTTTTTTCTTTTTGTTCATAAAAAGCCGCTTGTAATTTTCTTAAATTATACTAAAATTTCAATATGTACAATTTATATTTGTTTAAAAAAAAAATATTTTGTTACATACTTCATCAAATTTCTCTCGAATTTCTGCCTTTTGTTCACCCGACAATGTTTTCATTCTATTTGCTGCCATTTTATTCTAGTAAAAAATTATAATTTACACAAAAAAAAAATATCACTTCTTTTTATATTATTATTTAAAGGATATTCTTTTTTTTCACACCGACAAAACTTGAAAGGGTAAATTTTTCAATATTTTTTTTTACAATCTTCGTTTTATAGAAGTTAATTATGAAGGAAATATTTTTAACACTACTTTTTATTTACACTAAAATTTGAATAATATTTTTAATATATCGATCGAATTGAATTTTTATAAAAAAAAAATTTTTTTGCTTATTATATAAAATTGACAAATTCTATATTTTATAATTTTTTTTTATTTCTTTTTTTTTTTTTTTTAACAATACAAAGTGAGGTATTTTTCGCGACACGTTAAAATAAAAAAAAAATAAGAAAACTCGTCTTGACGTTATTTCGATGAAAGTTAAAAAAAGTACCACTTTTTAATTTTTAATTTGTTGTTCTGTGCTCTCTCAAAGTAATCACTGCACTGCACTGGTCTGTCTGACTTCAATTCAAAATGTACTTAACAATATGGAAAGAAAAATCTACACTTTCAAGAATTGACTACAATACTGCTTTACCACTTTACAAACAATTTCACACAATCAAAGTAAAATTCAAATACGAAAGTTAAACAGAAAGCCTCTTTAAATAACAAAAAACAAAAAACATTGCCATGCCATTTGCCAAACTCAATGTAGTTTGACAACAAAATTATTTAAAAAAATTAAAAACAGTTTTATACGTTAAGCATCAAATTTCAGAACTCTTGAATATTTGCTGTTTAGGATAAAATTCAGATGTTTCAATTCCTTTTGTTTCAATTGGATTGGAATGGAATTTATTGATCGATTACTTTTGTTTTAAGTACTTTTTTTTACGTACTTTTAATCTAAAAAAAAAAATAAGTTAAGTTAAGTTACTTACCTATTTGAAATTCGAATTAATATAATTATGATAACTTTTTAAAGACTTATAAATAATATAAGAAATATTATTCAGATCAGAAATCAGAATTGAGATATAATTTTTATACAACATTTTGAGATACTGGTTACTTTGCTATAATTTTAATCTTTGATATAATTTTAAATTAGAACCTTATTAATATTTTATATATTGTAAATTATAAAACATACATATTATGTTTACATAATTTTGTAAAAATATATTTTCAATTTAAAATTAATAATTACATTTTTATTTTGGAAAAATGAAACAAATTTAATTTTGTTTCAATTTGTCAAAATAAAAAATTAATTTCACTCCTACTTGAAATTTGAATTAAATTTATTGTTTTCGTTCTTTCTTTTTCTAACCTTGTGAAAGCCGCTAAAAAGATGTTCTTTTCTATAATGTAGATTTCTTATTTATATATGTATATATATATTTATAATATATGTATACAGCATAGAATTACTATCTAGTAATTCTATGGTATACAGTATATGGAATATGAATAGAAAAGAAATTAGGATTGGAAGGAGACTTTAGTTCATATTTGAGAATTAAATTAATTGACATATTAAAAAAAACAAAAAAAATTTAAATGGGACATTTGGAAATGAAACCAAGTAAATAAATTAGAATTTAGAAACAAATATAAGGAAAATAAAAGAAAGAGAGAAAATGAAACTTTATGAATACTGAAACGAAGTTTGTTGTTTTTATTGTATTGTAGTAGGTAAAAAATTTGGTTGGAAATTTAATTTCAATATCAAAAGTGGTATTTTCGTGGCTTGAATTGAATAATTATTCTTAATAATTAATATTAAAATTTAAAATTATATTGGGCAAAATATTATTATTTAAATAATTTAAAATATATAATATATAGAAAATATACGTTATTTGACCTTCATACTAACTTTAAAAAATAATACATATTTCAATAAATTCTTTCATTCATATTACATATATGTAAATCAAAAGATAAACGTTTAAACAAGAATAAATATAATAAAAACTACAAGATTTTGTAAAATTTTTAATACATTGTTGTTTATTTAATTCAATTAAAATTATTTACCCAAAAGTCAATATGAATGGTTTTAGTACGGGGGAAGAGGATTCAAGGGATGTGCAACAAATATGTTGTTTATTAGATGGTGATATAAGATGTAGAAAAATTGGTAAATTTATAATTAAAAATGTATAAAAATTTTTTTTTAAAATATAAAATTTTTTTTAGCTGGAAATGCATCATATAGTAAACGTGTACAAAAAAATGTTGCTCAGCGAAGATTAAAATTAATGATTGATCCAAATGTAAGTAAACTTTTATATTAAAAATTAGAATTAGATATATATATTTATATATATATATTTAAAGTATTTTTTTAACAATCTTCAGTTATATATTTTATTTCCCAAAACACTATAGCTCAAGTAATTGTGAAAAAGTACGAGTAACAATTATCAGAGCATCATTTAAAGAATAAAAAAATTTAACAATTCTTTTATTTGTACAAATTTTTCATTAAAATCATAAAATAAATATCAAGAACTTTTCGTTTTTACATAAACTTTTATTTTAGGCGCATCATACTTACATTTGCGACTTTCATAAATCACGTATTCAATGTGCACGTACAAAGCGACGACGAAAAGACTCAGAAGATGATAGTAATGAAACAGATACAGATTTGCCAGAAGTTGATTTATATTCTCTTCAAGTAAATACATTACGTCGTTATAAACGTCATTATAAAGTCGCGACTAGGCCTGGTTTAAATAAAGCTCAATTAGCCGACACTATAATGAAACATTTCAAAACAATTCCTATCAAAGAAAAAGAAATTATAACTTATTTTATTTATATGGTAAGATCTAATTCAAATAAATTAGATCAAAAAAATGGAATTGGAAATGATACCACGTGAAAAATAATATCAAATAGAAATAACATTAAAAATAAGTTAAATAAGAATATGGAAACTCTCCCTCCAACGCCATTGTACACGTCAACTTTAAATTTAAAAAAATTTAATTAGATTTCTTTGTCATTTATCTTTTTATAAATTTATTAAAAAAAAAAAATATTTTGTGATTGATAAATAACTCATAACAAATATAAGGTTAATGCTATTATTGTAATAATTATGTAACATTAGTGTATTTAATAACAATGGATAAACAAAATAGCCATTTAGTTACAACCAATATTTTGTATAATAGTATAAGAATTTTGAATCAAAATATATTTCATTTTCTTAACTTTAAAAAAAGTTAAAAGTATCAAAAATGTTACTTTATATGATAAGAATGTATTGTATGTATAAATTCATAGTTAAGTAAAATAATAATTAAAACAAAATATATTTTATAGTTTTTATTTTTTATTCTAATTTAAAACCATAGTTTTTTCTTCTTCACTTTCTTCATCAGTTTCTTCTTCTAAAAATAAAAGATTCTTATATTGAATTTCAAAAAACAAAAACGAAACAAACTTTTAATAACAGGATCAGCTATACTTTTAGACTTTTTAACTTGCTTCGATTGTATGTTTTCACTAATATTTTCCAACTGATGTTCAAATTGTTTGTCATCAGAATCACTCCCGTCACTCAAAAGACTATCTAAATCATTTGACATATCGATATCGTCTTCACTATCAGTTTCTGGTAACCATTTAATGTTTTTCTGGTTTGAACTCATTTTTCCTGTCTCTTCATCAATTTTTTCAACTGATAAAAGAAAAAAATTTTTCATATTAAATATATTAAACTAAAAAAAATAAATACCTTTGATTGTGGAGTCGTCTGCAAAAGTTGTCTGTTCTTCAACATCCATGTTTGCACCTGAGGATCTATCAAAATATGGCATTGCAAAGTAAAAATGTTTAATTTTCAAAGATAATTTTTCCTCTTCAACAGTATTCAATTTTTTATCTTTAAGACATTCTGCAAAACCAACAGTATCATTGTTTTTTCGACTATCCAAATCACACTGAATTTCATACTTTATTAATTCTACAGTTGCTGTTGCATGAGCACTTGCCTTTTTGGCACATTGAAGAAGAAGATTTGAGGTTGTAAGAGTTTTTCCCGACATATTAAGGCAACATAATTCTCTATACGAATTAAGACCAAATATCATTTCAGCATCACATATACGTTCTTCTATCAATGACGGATCAACTACAGCAACAGATCTAAAATAAAATTCAGACGTATTTTTTTTTAAATTCTTATAAAAAACAGTTTCAACTTTTACCCATCGTTGAAGGTTGCATAAGAAACACAGACTGGAAAATGATGTAAAACAATAGATATATAATCTTTTTCTGCTGCTGTGTGAATTTTTACTTCATTTCCATCAACGGTAACATCCGGTCCTTCTAAAATGTGCCAGAGCACTTAAACATGCAGCCGCACAACAATCTTAAATTTTATTTAAACTCTTGTTAAATTTGTTTTTATTAGTTACAACCCTATTACCAATTAAATTTCCATCGTGATTTAAAACATTTACATCAACTCTTAAAATCCACACCCTATCTTCAGCTATAACACAGAGTGATTCAAGATCAACACATTTTGAATCTTTAAATGTTTTTTCGAGAATACGGTTTATACGAACAGTAAGTTCTGAATTACGACCAGCTTCAAAATGAGGTGCCGCCATTGGACCAAGTTCCACATTTATAAATAGTATGCCTTCATTGGGACGTGTTGTTTGGGATTGTCCCAATTCACATGAAACTTGGGCTAATACTCGTGTATTTCCTAGAGAAACATGAACACTTCCCCAATCTGCACCAAAGCTTATTATCATAGAACGACTTTCATTTAGTTTACGACCATCAAGTCTCTAAAAAAATTAAAAAATTATATACATATATAGAATTTATTACATTATATATAATAATATATACCAGATTTTGTTTCAGACATTCTAAAACAAATTTTTTTTCGCAATTAGAAACGGGTGTTTCCTTCATTATACAGACTTTTTTTTTTAAATTATAATCAAAATTTATCAAAACCGAAAAATTAACAAATTCAAAACAACACTTTAAAAATATTTTAAATTTGAAGGTTATAAATTAGAATTGTCAACTTTGTTTTTATTTTCGTATCATGTAAATGAAATGAACATGAAACATATTATGTTTGAATGTCAAAATACAGGGTCAGCGTAAGCGACTAAGATTAATATGTTTATAAAATAAAATAAACCTTTAGGCTCTAAGCAGCGCGAAAATGAAATAATGCGAAGCATAGATAAAATATATTATTTGTATAATATTATAAATATAATACATATCAAGGCGTTTTTCATTGGGAACGTTTCGGGATCAAACAAAGCCAGAAAATCAAGCCAGGAAAGGGGCAGACGTCATTGAAAAAACCTTAAATTAAAAAGGGAAACAAGATTAAAAAAGTTCAAGTATAATTTTGTAAGACCATTAGTTTTAAATTATATCGGTTTGATTACACTGCGTTTCGAGACAACCGAATTTTGGTTTTTTATTTTTCCAAAAAATTTTTACCGGAAGGAGCTTTATTATCCTCGGAACTTTCTTTTTTTGGTTTTATGGGAACAGTTACAAGTCAAAAAAGAACGTTACAAGAATTTAATTCGAATAAAGTTACAGAACGATATTTTTGTTGCTACGAACTTTTCATTTTTATTTCTTTCCGTTCCGGACAAAATAATTAATAAAAATAATCCGGTTCTAAAATAATTTTAATATATTGCAAATACATAAAGAAAATGATAAACATTTGAGTAGAGGTTTTAATTGTACCATTGGAGCCTGATGTTGTGTCTATAATTGAATATTTCCTAAAATTTTCAACTGAAAACGAATTTTACCTAGCCCGATTTTATTTTTTGATCCGAGTTTTAGGAGGAGATAGTATACTGATTTCTTTACTTAATGCCAAAGATAATGTCAAACCTTTTGAACCACGTGAAGTGTCAAAAAAGTTTGATGTTATGAGACCAGACAAAATAATTTTTATATTCTAATTTTCACATTTTAAAAGAGTCAAGAAAGGTCATCACAATTTTTTTTCATAGAATTGTAATACGTTGGTTCCAAGGATAGTAGCCATGACGCTGTATCGAAGTTGCAAAATGTCAAAAAACACAGTTATCAAATTTTGCAAGCACAATGCAAAATGTTGAAAACGTTAAAGTGACAATTAACGCAAAGAAATTAAGTAAATAAACATAATTTATTTTTCAATTCGCGGAATTTTAGTTAAGCTTAGTACGCTGTCTTAACGACATTTTCGGTTTCGTTTTTTTTTTTTTTGTTCTCTGTTGTTGTTGATAAGCAACAAGCCAATAGCTTGGAAGTAACACCCTTTGCCAATGACCCAGGAATCATAACTAGTGTAAATTTTAATTCAATTAAACAACTATAATATTGGAAAAGCCGTATGCAAACCTGCGTATCGGAGAAAATATGCGTATTGGGACGCATATCGCAACGCAATACAATAATATATATACTGTCAGATATACCCCTTCAATTTTGCACTTTCTATTAAGGATTGGTCAAAAACTAGTTTGGCATACTCTGACGAAAAGAATAACGTGGTTTGATCAACGCAATTTCTAGCGTCTCCCTAAATCAAATTTGAGGACATAATACGAGTTGAAGAAAATATTCAAGAAAAAACTTCAAAAAAAGATTATCTTGCAAACAGACACTCACTGATTTACGAAATTTATAGAACTTCATTATATTTTTCAAAAAATTGATAATAAAAAGAAAACAATTGTTGTTGTTGTTTAGACGGGGGGGGAAAGTAAGTCTCCCTTACACATAGGCCTTGCGGCCCGTTGTGCACCCCTGCTCTTAGAGTCGCTCGTAATACTTACAGCGCCTCATTGAGCCATTTTATCCCCTTCATGAAGCTTAACAATTTACCCTGGTCTAACTCCCTTACCGTGCTGAAGTCATCCCAGTATGTTCCTCCTAAGATTCTCAGTCTTAGGTTTTCTAGGGTTACACATTGGCATAGGACGTGGAGAACTGTCTCGTTCTCACTTCCACAGCCTCTGCATGTACTCGTAGTTGCCCTACCTATTTTTGCTGCATAGGCTCTGAGCATTAGGTGGCCCGTGCTTATCCCTGTCATTAGTCTAAGATCCTCCCTTTTTAATTTTAGGATCTTTTTCGTTTTCTTGCTGTTTGTACCTCCCCAGAAACTCTTGGTATGAGTTGATCCGGTGGAATATAGCCATTGTTCATTTGCTTGGGTTTTAGCCCATGTTCTTGTAAACCGTTTCACCTCTACGTGTGAGAGCCCTATCGGTTCTGTATCCGTCCTATGTTATCTTATAGAACTCTTCGCTATTTCATCTGCTCTTTCATTGCCGGAGAAGCCTGAGTGGGCCGGGATCCAGTGTAGTCTAACTGCATTGAATTCCCCCCCAGCTTGTTCAGGGCTTCACAGCAATTCAGTGTAGATTTCGATCTATGCAGACTACCCTCCATTATATTTATAATGGATTTGCAGTCTGTATAGATATTTATCATTTTGTCTCGGATTCTTCTTCGTTGCAATTCTTCCACTGCTTTCTCTGTAGCAGTTGCTTCTAGTTGACGGACCGTTGCGTGGCTTGAAATTGGTTTAGCAATCCTTACAACTTATTAAGGAGTAGGTTATAAGGTTATAAGGTTAAGAAAACAATTAATAGGTTTTTTTTTATTTAAATTCTTAAAATATTTATTGAATGTATAATTTTATACATATTTGTAGAATACAATAAATATATAAATTTATTATTCGAAACAAGTATACATTGTTATGTTATTTTAATATTTTTTTTTTTTTTTTTTTGAAACAGTTGATTTTTTTTTTTTTTTTATTTCATTTTTATTAATTTTTATATTTATTTTTTTTTTTTTTTTTTTTTTTTTTTTTTTTAATTACTACCTTGAACATATTAAAATAAATTAAAAGTTTTTTTTATTTTTTTCTTATTTTGTATTGTATAAATACAAATATTACACAAAATATTATTTTTAAATATGCTTTTTTTTCTTCTTTTTTTTTTGTATACCACTTAAAAATATATATATACAACTATTAAAATAATATATGTAATTATATGTATATATATATATATATCTAAATAAACATAAAATAAAAAAATTAAATTAAAAATTTTTGAATTAAAATTTTTAATGTATAAAAAGTTGTTGTTACTTTTTTTTTTTTAATTAATATAGTTTTTCATTTCATAAAATTTCTACAATTTTTTCAATTCACATTTTATTTAATAAATATTACATTTTGTTTGTGTTTTATATTTTTTTTTTTTTTTTTTTAATAATTACTATGCAAAACACAGAAACCATTGTAAAAAAATTGCCAAAAAAATTAAATTATCTTAGTTTAAAGTTTAATTAATTACGACATATAAATATTATTTTATTAAATATTAAATATATTTTGTATATAAATTTAATTTCATAGAATGACATTCTAAAACAAAAATCTATATTAGTTTTATTACATTTTTTTTTTTTTTTTAAATTTAAATGTAAACTTTTTAACTTGAAAAAAAAAAAAAAAAAAAAAAATATTTGCAATATTCTAATACAGTATTTTGGCCAATATTGTATATATATTATAATGTTCCGCGATTTTATTTAGATTCAGTGCGGTTTATAACATATATGAAAGCTAATTATCTTACCATATATATATATATATATATATAATCGAACTGCGTTAATTAATTAATGTAAAAAAAAAAATAATTAATTTATTATATTGACTATATATATATATATAAAGATTTAAGATGTTTTAAGCTTAAACTTTATAAAAATAAAGTGCTAAAGTTACTAATTATACAAAAAAAAAAATATTTCCAAAATTGGGAATTACAATTTATGTATATAAATTTTTTTTTACATATAAATGTATATATGTATGTATTTGATTTTTTTTTTACTTTTTTATTTTTTACATTATATTTAAATTTATTAATTCAAAATTATTTTTAAAACTATAACAAAAATTGTTTTTAAATTCTAATTTAAAATTATAAAACAAATGTGTAAAATTAAACTATATTTTTCATTATGATTTTTTTTTTTCCTTTTAATTTTTGGAATTTTTTTTTAAAAATATTTAATATATAAAAAAATAATTTTAAATATTTATTAAAAAAATAATTATAGAATTTAACACCTATATTGTTTTTTAAAAACATGATAATTTTTACCATTACATATATATATATATATATATATAGAGAGATTTAGGAAATTATTCATATTACAAGATGTAATATTAATTATTAATTAGATGATAGTGTTGTATATTATTAATCAAGTTGCATTATTATTATATATTTATTATCTTGTAAAATTAAAAGAAAAATAGGATTCAATTAATACTTGATATTTTCGTATTACATATATATATATATGGTATGTATATATATATTTAATAAAAATTTCTGATCATCGATTCATTATTTATTAATTTTATAATTATTATTATTATTGATGTTTTTGTATTTGATTTTATAATTTTTTTTGTATTTTAAAATTTACTTATATATTATTTTGGTTAAATTTATTAGTTTCTTTGGTTTTCTTGTTTCTTTTTTAAAAATATTTTTTTTATTTAATTTCATTTCGGGATGTTAAGTTTAAAATATGTTCTATTTTTTTATACTTTATATATTTATGTATATATAATTGTTTTACAATTATTGCTTTAGTTTTTCCTGTGCTTTAATAAAATTTGATTTAATGCATTGTTTAAATTTATATATATATATATATATCTATATATAAATTTCTTTTATACATATATAAATGTATATAACAAATTATAAATAAATATATTTTATTAAAAAGTTTTTTTGGTTTTTAAATATTTTTAAGAAAAATGTTTTTTTTTTTTTTTTTTTTTTTTTCTGTTATTGAATTTTTAAAGCATTATAAATTTTGTTTTTTTTTTTTTTGTTTTTCTTTTCTCTCTCATGTTTTTTTTCATTTTCATTTTCATAAACTTTTTTAATTATTAATTTTGAACTAATATATTATATAATATTTATCTATATACATGTATATTTATATAATTTACGAACGGGTATGTTTACAAAGAGGTTTTTTTAATTTTTTAAGCTTATAAAAAAAAAAAAAAATTAAAAAAAGGTTTTATTAGCTTTAATATAAGTTGAATATTTAATATTATTATTTATTAATATTATAAAAATTTTAGACTTAAAATTCACTTAATATTGAACAGAATTAAATTAATATGAAATTTAAAATTAAATATATATAGAAGTGCATATATATAGTATAAATTAAATATTTATAGAATTTTAGTTGATCTGATTTTTTATTTATTTAATCAGAGATTTAGAGTTTTACTAAACTGAGTTTTAGATGTAAACGACTGGAAATAATTTCTAAAAAAAAAATTATCTTTTTAAATGCTAAGGCAACATTTTATTTTATTTTAAAATAAGTTTTTAAAAATGGTTTAAAATTGGAAAAAAAAAATTACTCTAATAAATTATTATAAATTTTCATAATATTGCAGTTCAAAAATGGTACAATGGTAATACTTTAAAAGTTTTAATTGAAAAAAAGTGTTGCCATATAAAGATAATAAACTCGACTTTTACAATGAAACAAACGACAATGAAAGTAACAACAAAGTTTCAATGCAAAAGTTAAGTTACACTTTTAGCTTCTGCACTACTTTGACAGCTAATTGCTTATGTTTTGTCATTCATTTATATTTATTATTACTTTTTAGTTTGAAATTGGAGAATGTTGATTTATAAAAATTAAAAATTAAATTTATTGAAAAATTAATTATATTTATTTACTTAATTTGTTTTCATTAAGTGTTACTTTAAAAATTTGATAGCCGCGTTTTTTGCCATTTTACAATTTTGTTGCTGCGTCATAACTGCGATCATTGTGGTTAAGGCATTAAAAATCATACTTTTTATGGAATATCGAAGTGACATAAAATTGAATAGTCATACACATTGAATTCTCATAATAATTAAAGTCGTTTCATGTTATCTCACTCTAAATTTTTGAAAAAAATATGTATAATTGAGTCGATTAAAATGCACCATAATTTAATACATAAAATGAATTTATTTATTTTGGATTAAGAAAAATTTTTGTAAATAATTTAAAAACAGGATAAAAATTATTTATTTATTTATACAATTATAAATATTTGTACGCAATTTTAGGACCCTTTGCCAAATAGACATGTGGGCCAGCTGATAGATATTTAATTATAAATTATTTTTATATATTTTTTATATATTGTTATATCCTATTTATTGAGTTTACCCAGCCAGGGATCGAACCCGGATAAAAATTTATATATAAATATTTTAATAAACAAGAAAAAATTTATATTTTTTTTTATTAAATTCTTTTTTATATCATTGTAAATTGGTGTCATAAGGTATTTTTAATTTTGGAAAAATAATAAATTAAATTAAGTAAATTTTAAGTCATTAAAAAAATTTGACTGTTGTAAAAATTTAAAATTTTTTTAAAACTAAAATTAAAAAAATTGATGTTATTATTCAATTGATTTTATTATTATTTCTTTTGTTTTCGTCGTTTTTTTTTCTTTTGTATTTAAATTCGTTACAACATGGACTGACTAAGACACAATAAAATATTTTTTTTTTTGGTTTTTTAATTTAATTTTTTTTTTTTTTTTTTTTTTTTGGATTTTGTATTTAATATAAGTTGTTTTAGTAAAATTTTTTGAGTAAATATTTTGTTTTTTTTTTTCTGGTTTTATTCTTTTGATATTATTGTTACAGTATATATAGTTTTTAAAGTATGTATATATATATATGTGTTATTACAATATAATTTCTTTGTACATATATATATATAAATTTTTAAATAAAATATTATATTTAATTAAAAAATATAAAATATTATGTATATGATTTTGGTTTTTGTTTTTTAAATTAATTTTAATTTTCAATAAAAAATCAGCCATTAATATACTTTAATAATTTTCCGAAAGTTTTATTCTTTCTTAAATAGTATATAGTTATAAATTAAAAAAGTAATAATATTCTTTAAAAATAATTTAGTTAGAAAAGTTAAGAAAGAGTTTTGTATTAAAAACAAATTTAATACAAATTGTAGAGTATATATACCTCGGATGAATAAAATAAATCTAAACTGACATTTTGTAAAACATAAAATTCATTTGAATGTTACACAATTTTAAAAATTGAAATACATAATTATATAAATCACGAAATAATTTAAATTAATTTCTATTTATTTCTTATTAAAAAATTTTTTTTATCAGAAATATTCAGAAATAGACTTGATATTTGAAACGTATATATTTATATTAAAATTTTTAATTTAATGGCTAATTTTTTATTTTAATATAAAAAATGTTTGTTTTTTTTTATATTTTTTTTCTGTTTTATTTCATAAATAATAACTAGGATAAATATATATATATATATATATATACATATATATTTATTATTTTAAATAATTATGTATAGGAAAGTTATCCTAAAAATAAGTATAGGTATATAAGTATGTATATTAACATTAATATCTAAGAATCATTATATACTATATTAATAGGTATATAATTATTAAAGTTATTATGATTTATATATTAAATAACTTATAATATGTGCATTTTAATATACATAAATATATTATATATATTTATATATATGTATAGATGGTTAAATTTCCTTTTTTTTATATTTGCTTTTTTTTTTATATATGATATGTCGAATTGATCTATATATATATATATATATACGAAAATTATGTGAAAAATATGATTTTCTTTTGTTAATTTTATTCAAAATTTGTATATTAAAAATTTTCTAAACTTAATTAAAATTTCATAAAATTAAATTTTTTGTTATTTTTAAAAAATTTCATTAGAAACTATTTTATTTTGGCTGTTAATTTGTTCCAGTTTGGTTTTTTTTTTTTTTTATTTTGTTTTGGATACTAAGAGAGGTTATTTTTTTTTTGTTTTTAAAATGTTTTTATTAGAAAAGAAAGAAGGAAATTTAAAATAAAATTTATTTCTTATTAAATTTCTTTTTTTTTTATTTCACATTAATAACATTTTTTAAATTTTACTGATGTAAATGACATTTAAAATTAAGTCTTTAATAAGAAATATATATACGATTAAGAATGATTTAAGGATTAAAAACAAATAATTACAGTAATCCCTGGATAAATACCAAATTAAAAAATAGGGCATTAAATCGGGCCTTTACCTCGAATAGGCTTTTACTTTAATTAAATGCCTCGAAAATGCTTTTGTCTGAATATTAGAATAAACAAAAGCTAATAGTAGATAATGAATGTAATTAAAAAACAAAATCATATAATTAATATAATATTTTTATTTTATTAAATACCAATTCATACGCAATAATTAAAAGTTAATCATGCCTATTATCAAAATTTTTATCGTACGATACGCGATGTCACAAGCAAGCTTATCGTTATCGTTTTGTTTTCATATTATGAAATGATACTCGATAAAATCGAGAAAGCTTTTCACTTAAAATGATAAATAATTATAAGTATGTATGTATTGCTTTATTATTTGGTTAAAATTTTTTTATGTCAAATTAAGAAGACAATCAGTTAATTTAAATTTTTTGAATTAAACAATATGTTGTCAACGGAATTTTTTTTTTGATGATGAAGAAGTAGAAACATCAACGCAGAAGAGGGTGACATCGTAAATGTCGTAAAAAAACTTCAACCTGATACAATGTGAAAATAACACAATGTAAAAATTTTTGAACACATTGTGTCGAAAATACAATGTATTTTGTTTACAATTCTGATTGCGTCAAAATGAAATGTCAAAAAATTTAAATTTTTTCTACAGAAACTTTCTTTGAACAGTATAAATTAATATTTAGACAAAATGGATATTAATTTCGTTAAAAAATTTTTCTTCAATTATTTATTGGACTGTGGTGAAGAAATAAGAGTTTCCATGACCACAAAAATAAAACTTAACTGACAAAAATTCAAATTAAAACTTCAAAATTCAAATAACTTTAAATTTTTTTTTTGTATATCCAAAAAATTTTCGATACTCAATTTAACAACACGCGTCGGGAAAATGGGTCGCGAACACAATGTAAAATGAATTTACGATCATGAGACAATGTGAAATTTTTAAGTTTACATTTAGCAAATAACTTTTCGAAGAAAAATAATTAGAGATTTTTCGGATCATCTGCAATTCGACAATCAAATGTAGGTATGCATAATTTATTTTACTGAAATTTTTTTCAATTTGTCATCTTTTCCAGTTTCGTTTAAAATTTTGAGTATCCAAAAATGTATTCAAAGAATAATTAGATGAAATTGGAAGAAAGTTAAGAAATAGTAAAATAGATCGAGCTATTCCAAATGTAATTATTTTAGCAGCTTAAATTAGAGCTGCTATTCCAAATGTAATTAATTAGCAGTTTAGTGCACAATTATTTTATAAAATTTATTAATTTTACTTAATTAATTTTGTATGAAATTACTTAAATGTTTTTTTGAATAAAAACAAGTGCACCCTTTCAAAACTTAAAAAAAGTCTTCTCTATCATATAAGAAATATTTTGAATGACAGAGTAGTTGATAATTAATATAAATTTTAAGTTCGTAATACGAAAGTTAATCGTTTACATTAGAAACAGTATTAAAAAAAAAGCTCTTACGATGTACGATAAAAATCGCCGATATACAAATAAGATAATATCAACACATTATTTTTACGATAAATTATCGCGTATCGTACGATCGATACATTTGATAAATAAATCTAATTTTAAACAAGAATATTAATACACGAAATTGTAGTAAAGTTTCCATAAAATATAAAATAATTTTATTTGTGATATATTTTATATTGATTAACAATTATGCTTTAAAGATACTTATTAACAATTCAGCTGATAACCGCGTAAAGCATTTAAGTGAGAGGATATTTACATGGGGATTATTGTAAGTATATACAAATTAAATAAAAATTAGAAAATTTCTTTAAAAAAACAAATTAATAGTTTAAATTGATATTAGTTTTTTTTTTTAATTTCTATTTAAAACCAAAGAAAGTATAATTAAATATTGTGCATTTTAGTTTTAATGTTTTTTTAAATTTTTATAATATATTAAATTAAAAAAAGTAAAGTTATTATTTAAAATTAACTAAAAAAAAAACAAAATTACAATAACAATGAATACGAAAAAAAAAAAATCTCGCTCTAAATAATTTTTTTTTTTATTTTTATAATATAATTAAATTATTGTGTAGTTTGCTATATTTATATTATAACAATTTTTTGGAGTTTTCAAATTTTATTATATATATATAATTAATTAAATATACGTATTTCTATTGTGTATGTAAAATATTTCAAAACTTGTCTAATTTTATATATATATTTTTTTTTACTTAAATTTTTTTTTTTTTTATTTTTTTTAATTTTTTTAATTTTTTATTCTAATAAACTTTCTAAAGCACATAAAATATTTATTTATTAAATTTTTTTTTTTTTTTTTAATATTTTTACGAACATTTTTAAAAGTTAAAAAAAAAAATAAAATAAATAACACGATTTCATAATAAATGTGTGTAAAAATTTCGTTAATGATAATTTTGTATCTTTAATATTTTTATTTTAATACATATATTTATTAAATATCTATATATAAATATATATATTTGTATATATAAGTTTATATTAACAACAAGAAGAATTTAAGATTTTTTTTTTTAAAGAAAAATTAATAAATAAAAAATACATAAGATCGGTCTGACAATTTTATATTTTATTTATTTATAAAGGTATATAATAAATGTGTATTTGAATATGTACTACTTTAAATATTTATTGTGATTTTTTTTTTTTTTTTATTATTATTTTAAATTATTTTTTTTTTATATGTAAAATTGAAGTCTTAGGAATTAATATCTTTTTGGCCTAGTTCTAATAAAAAACAAAAAAAAAAGAAATAAAAATGTATGTATTTTATATAGAGATGTTTTTATATACTATTTCATTGTATTTTAGAATTTTACTGAATTAATATCATTATTTTATACTTTATTATTGATATAAATTTTATATATGCTATTTGTATATATTTAATAAAATTATAACATATTAAAATATATATATATATATATACATATATATAGTTATATAATATATATAGTATATATATATAGTATATATATATATATGTATATATTATATTATATTGATATTATATTGTATCAAGATAATAATAATTATATATTATAAAATGATCACAGTTAACATTGAAAGAGTATTAACATCTGGATCAAAAGTATATGTTGCGCATATAAGAAAATATGCGCGGCAATCTCAATTTCAATTGTGATATATAAAGCTAACATATGGCGGCTAAAAAATTTTTATTCATTTTAATTTTTCAGTGAATTCAATATATAAAAACCCATAAAAATTATTTCAATTAGAAATTTGATTGCGCAAATGGCGTTACTAGTGTATCTTGCACAGTATTTAAGAATAAAATTAAGATTTTTGTCAATATATATATATATACAATTTTTATAAAATTGTGTAAAATTTTCTGTATATATATACAATAAGATATTGTATAAAAATAAAGCAAAAAGGAAGGCATATTGTTTAAAAAGTTTATTTCAAAAAACCTGCAATTTGATTTTATCATACTATAATTTATTAATATATTGTATATAAATTGTAGTTTAATTTAATATAGCAAATATATCAAGCAAAAGATAAAACAATGATATAAATTTAGAAAAAATCTGTGATACTTATATTATATTTTGTATATACATAAGTACTTTTAGTTTCTGTATTTATTGTAATTAATAATTATTAATATATAAATAATGATATCTAAAATTTCATGTATATAATATAGCTTAAGAAAAAAAAAAAATGTTTTAATTTATTTAAATTTATGGTGTTTATTTTTTATTAGTTTTTTTTCTTTTATTTCATTGAAAAATTAACATTAATTCGTAAATATATTTTTTTTTATTATTTTTTATTTCATTTTCATAACGTATTATGTATTTATTTTTTTTTTTAATATTTTTGTATATATGTAGTACTTGAAATTTTGTTGTTAGTTTTTTTTTATAGAAAAGTATTTTATATTAATTTATTTATCGTCACTTGGTTTATTTGTAATTTTAATTAATTTTCTCACTATTTTTTTGTTTTTTTAAATTTTAATTTAATTCAATTTGTTTTTTTTTTGTTATTGAAAAATTGGCGACTTAAAATTTGATTTAATATTAAAATGAAAAACAAATTACCATAATCATCAAACTCTTATGGTTTCACAAATAATTTAAATATATGAGATATTTTACATTTTTTAATTTTTTTTAAATTAAATAAAAACTAATATTTTTTATGAAATTTCAAATTTACGAGTACATTTAAATTTTTTTTTTGTTTTTAATTTTGTTTTTTTTTTTTAATTTTATATCAATTTTTCATGTAACTTAAAAGAATCTTATAATAAATATATTATAATAGTATATAGTAAATAACAAAAATATAGCAGAAAAAATAATAATAATTTTTAATTTTTTTTTATAATTAATTAAAATTAAATTTTAAAATTTTTTTTATAAATATATTTTTTTTTAAAAAAAAAAAAAAAAAAACAAAAGAAAAAATGTAGGTACATAATAAAGTTTTTTTTATTCATGTAAAAATTTCACAACCATGAATTTTTAAAGAACATTTATGATTGTTAGTATGCTTTAAAATATTATATTGTTCCAAAAAGTGTTTTTTTTTTTTTTTTATTTTAATAGTTTTTTATTATTAATAATTTTGTTTATAATTAAAAGATAAACTTGACAAATATATATACGTATTATATAAAAAAGAGAAAAAAAAACAAAATTTAATATTATAAATATAGGAAATATACAATATATATATTTAAAATATATTTTAATTAAAAATCATGTTAATATTAAAATTAATTTTCCATTCAGATTTTAAACCATTTAAATTTTTTTATTTTTAAAAGTAGATGCCTCAATTATGACAGTCAACAATCAACTTGAAACTTGATAGTTGAAAAGTATCAATCAATTTCTTGAAATGGTATTGTGAATTGCAACTTTTCAACTATGTTGGAAAAATTGTGAATTCAGTTATCAACCATCAACTCAAAATTACTATTACGAAATACAATCTACTTAGTTTTAAATTTGTAAATTTTACAAATGTCAAAAAATTAGTTGAATTCACAATAGAAAATTATTTATCAATACTCACAATGAAAAAAAAAATTTTTCAATTACATTTCACAATACTAATTTTTTTGGCAGTTCAAAAAATAATAGAGGCCAAAGTGTCGATCAATAAAAATTTGTTCAGTATTTAAAAATAATAAAATTATTAATAGTTGAGCATCAAGTATTTATAAGTAATTTATATAATCATCAAGTAAAATATTTTGTTCAATCTGAATCAGAGTTTTAATATATTTAGTAAGTCCAAATTATTTGAAATTTTATTTAATTAATATTTATTTTTTTTTTTGTACATCTATAATAATTTTTAATATTCAAAATCAAATGAATTAAAAATTTATTAAATTTATAAAATTTACAAATTGATATATCAGAATTAATATTAATTTTACAGACAGATAAAGTTACTGTGTTTTATGAAAAGATATTTAAAAAGATATATTCAATATAATAGTATATATTTTACATACAACTAATAGTTTTTTTTTTTTTTTATTTATTTATTATATTGTTTAATTTATTTCTGAATGGAAATTTTATTAATATACAAAAATATTTAAGCATATAAAAACAAAGAAAAAACTAAATTAAACTTAAATAAAATAATATAATTATAAAATAAAATATTTTAAATATTAGTATAAATGTATTAATATTTAATTTAAAGTTTAACTTTTTTAAAAATTGTAATTATTAAAATCAAATTAAAATAAAAGGCATTTATTACTTTTCTTTTTAAAAAATTGCAACTTAAAATTATCTATTTTTTTTTTTTTTTTTTTATTATTATTATAAAATATAGATGTCAACATTCTATTCACTTTTATATATATTAGATACAATTAATTAAAAAAAACTATAAATATTATAATATTATGTCATTTCTTAGTTTTAATTTAGTGATAATTTTGTATTATTAATTTTTGTTTTTATATTAATAGTTATATAATTTTTAATACATATTGCTTATAATTTTGGGTTTTTTTTTTTTTTTAATTTTAAATATTTTATTTGTTTTAAATATTAAATTATTTAAGTTTTTAAAATTAAATTTGATTTTATTAATATATATATATATATATATTTAATACATATTGTATATGTATATATTTATTTTGTTTGATTTGTTAAAATATTTTTGAAATTATATGCGTTTGGTTTTTTTTTTCAATGCATTCAATTAGTATTTATCTTTTACATTCGTTCAAATTTTTAAAATATTTAGTAATTTGTATATGTATATATATATATATGTAGGTAGTATATTTGTTATTATTTTTTATTTAAATAAAGAAATAAATTTTGTATGACAATTATTATACGATATTAGATAACATTTTATTATTGTTTTCCTTTTTCTTATTTGAAAAAAAAAAATTAAAAAGAAAATAGTATAGCATTTTGTTTTTTTTTTTTTGAAGAAATATAATATTAATATTTTATTAATATAGCTTTTAAAATTTTACATACTTACATTAAATAAATTGTATAGATATTTATATATATTTAAATATAGTTTACATAATTTTATTATTTTTATTTTGTTTTTGGTTTTATATTCGTTGAAATTTTTGTTAAAAATGCATGTAATTTGTTTAAAAAAAAAAAAAAATGAGTTTAATATTTCGTGTTTGATTGTTTAAAATTTATAATGTATATATGTTTATTAATTAACTATATAGATAATGACTTTATATTAAATCAGCAAACTCAAGTTTAATATAAGGTAATAAAGGTTTTAACTTTTAAAATTTTTTTTTTTAAATTTATAAAAATATTTTATATTTTTTATTTTTGGATTTTGTTAGGTTTGTATGCATGTATATTGTATTAATAAAGGGTTTTTTTTTTCAGTCTAAAGTTTATATATATATGATTTAAAATATAGTATTGACAGATTGATTTTTTTTTTTTTATTTACTGTTTATTATTTTTTATTTTATTATTCTAGTAGGTATTCAGTTGGTTTTTTTTTTTTTTTGTGTATATTATAGAAATTAAATTAATAATAATTATATTAATTTCTATAACACATTATTTAAATTTACATTTAAAAAAATAAAAAACAAAGGTACACTTAATTAACGTTTTTTTTTTTGAATTAAAATCAAGTTTGCTGATTTTTTGAAAGTTGTTTAATTGTAATTTTTTTTTGATATATGTAAAGAATTAATTGATATTTTTAAAAATATAAACTTCATCATTATTCGATTAAAAAGTATATTAGTATATACAATTATTTTTATATCTTTTTTTCTTGATTTGTTTATTATTTAAAATCTTTATTTTGTTGAACTTGTATCTTTTTTGATAATGTTACAATTCGAAATTAGTTATTATTTTCATAATTCTTATTTTTTAAAAAAAAAAAAACACATTTTATTAAAGGGCGGAATCGAATTTAAAATATGTATTGCCTTTATATTATTTAGTATGTATGTTGTAGATAAAGCTTCAATAAATTAATAAAACAAAATTGATGAACGATTAATTGACTTCTTCTATACAGTTTTTATTAAATAATCTGAATTTTATTTTAAATATTAATTGTAAGATTTTTACATTTTTTTTTTAAAACAATTGTATATTAATGTACTTAGTAGTTAATACAAGAATTTTGTTTATGCGAATAAAAAAATAAAATAAAAATAAATTCCCATGTTTATAGAGCAATTTTAAGTGGAAAATCATTCTTGAGGATTGAATAAATATTGAAAAGCTTGTAGTACTGTATAAATATATGTATATTTTATTGTACACTATAAAACTCTAAGTTTTATTTTGGCATTTAGTATTTTATTTAAATACGAATGTGTTCGTATGTTTTACAAACAATACTGTTACTATTAAAAATGTATACCTACTTAATTTTTACAATTTACATGCAATTTTCATTTAGTTTTATTTATAACATAAAATTTTTTTCATATATATTTGCTTTAATTTTTAGTTCAACGTTTTTGCATTTGAATGTGAATATAATTATAAAACTTTATATTTAATATCACTAATTACATATAGGTATACCTATGTATTAATGATATTAAACGTAACGAAATATTTAATTTATATACATATAATATATAATAAATATATACAATATACATATATACTTTTTTTCAAATTTTTCTCTTATAATTTGTTTATTTAATATAATATATATATGTATATATATATTTTGTAGGAATTTTCTAAAAATATCATAATATATATACTTATTTGTTACATATTATTAATAATTTTTTTTTTTTTTGTGTATATGGTTTTTATATTTATTAATTTTTTTATTATGTTAATTTTTTAAATACAAAAATTCGTTTTTTTTGTAATTTGCTCATAATTAAATAAAAAAATAAATTAATAAAAACAATTTAAAAAAAAAATTTTTTTAAAATTATAAATTTTATATTGGTTCTAGGTATGTAGGATAATATTTATTACATTTAATTTATATGTTTATTAAATATATCGTATAAATAATTTTGTGATTACCTAATTATTTATTTTAATTATCATAAAAACTAAAGTTTGTAAAGTTTTTTATAATATAATTTAATTTTTTTTTTTTTTTTTCTTAATTATTTTAAAGTGGTGTTTTTGTTTTGTTTTATATAATATTAATTAATATTATAATATTTAAATATTTAATTAATATATACATGTATGTATATATATTTTTGACATAATAATATAAGGAATAGGGCAAATAACCCAAATATAATATAATTAATTTTTTTTTTTTTGTTTTTTTTTGTCTTTTAATTTGAAATATTTAAATATGTTTTTTTTTTGAATTTTTTTTTTGTTTTGTTTTTGTTTTTTTTTTTGACAAAATTTGTTTTTAAGGAAAATATCCATAAAAAATAATTCTGGTCAATGGCAATTTTAAACTTGTTTTTTTTTCTTATTAAATATACAAGATAATATATATATATATATATATACTTTAAATAATATATTCTAAACACATATATTTGTTATTTTATTAACATATATATTCTTAATTTTAATAATATTATTTGGCTCAAAACGTCCAAAATTCACTTTGAAAATATTAAAATATTAAATTTATTATTAATTCATTGTTTTGTTTAAGAGTTTTTTTGTAGTTTAGTTTTTTTTTGTTGTTGTTCTTAAAGAAGAAGGGTTTCAAAAGCTTTGATTTAGAAGTGTTGATTTTTATTTTAAGAATTATTTTATATATTATATTAATTAAGAATTACAATTTTCTATTATTAAATGTATTGAATGTATATATTTTGTTTTATTTTTTTTTTTCTTGTTTTTGTTAATTTAAAAAAAAAAAAAAAATTGAACATGCCTTTTATAGTTTAAATATATATATATATATATATATATATAATTTTTTTTTTTAATAATTAATAACTTCCTCTAAGTAAAATTTATATTTAATATATAGTATTTTGTGTTGATTTTTCGGAACATAGTTTTGTTTTGTTTAATACATAATTTTAACACATTTTTTTTTGTCATTTTATTTTGGTTGTTTGAATTTTTTTTGATTATATTTATGTTTTTTTTATATGTATATATTTATTTAAAATTAAATTTTACTTTTATTAAAATATATTTTTTTTTTTTTTTATATTTTTGTTGAAATATATTAAAAATAAATAATTTACATACATTATTATATTTTTAAAATTTAATTGACCTGAAATGTTTGTTTTTTTAAAAAAAAGCAGATTTAATAAGATTTTAATATAATTATAAAAGAATCTGGTGAAAAAAAGTTGCCAAATGTTGTTTTTTTTTTTTTTTTTTTTTTGAAACTATGTATTAATATAGTAATTATATTTTAAATAAATATATTTATTGGTTTTTGTTTTTTTTTGGAAGCTCGTTATTTAAAAAAAAATTTTTTTGTTTTTTTTTTTTTGACATTGTGTTTGATATAGGTTTTTCACTTCTAATTCAAGTTTTTTCATTTCAAATTCAATTTTATTTATTTCAAATTAAATTTTTTTTAATTCAAATTAGATTTTTTTATTTCAAATTCCATAAATATTTGTAAAATTTTTTTTTTTTTATTTTTGAATTTTTTAATTCTTTGAAAATCTTCTTTTTTGAAAATTCCGGCTGTTTCACTTGATTCAATTATGGTTTTGCCTTCCTCATAGCATTTTATTAATATCTTTTTTTTGTCAAAGCTAAGTTCCCTATGGTATTCGCTACGACGAACAACCAAGTTAGGTGTATTTTCCGCGCTGCTACCATCAGAAGATTTTATTGGTGGGCGAATTCGTCGATAATTCCGCCCATTGGGAATTGGAAAAGGACTCGATTCTCTGGAGGAATTGTTATCCACTTGATTGTTTAATTCCGTATTAATTTTTTAGGATATATATTATTAATTTCAAAATATTATTGGATAATGACACAACATTTTTGTTATAAAAGCAAGACTACTACAATTGCTTAAAGATTAATATTTTATCCTCAATATATATATATTGTTTTGTTAAAAATACTTAGTTTGTTTTGTTTAAAAAATTCAAAAATAAAAAAAAAAATTTTTTACAAATATTTATGGAATTTGAAATAAAAAAAATTTAATTTGAATTAAAAAAAATTTAATTTGAAATAAATAATATTGTATTTGAAATGAAAAAAACTTGAATTAGAAATGAAAAACCTATATATATAATTATAAAATAGTTTTATATTATATATTTTAGTTATATAATATAAATAATTACTAAATAAAAAAGGAAATAATTTAAGAATTTCTTTTAATTTATGTTTAACTTTTATATTTAATATAAATTTTTAAAGTAAATAATATTCAAAAAAAAAAATAAAATTAAAAACAAAAATATATATATAAAAATATTTAGGAAGATATGTATATAATAATTAAGAAAAAACGTATGTTATGAGTAGTTTATATAGAATTAATATAATTAATATTATGAAAAAAAATTAAATATAATATAAATTGAAATACCTATAGATAATTTATTTTAATAAAAGTAAAATTTATATATACGTATATTTATATTTATGTATACATATTATGTTTTTCTTTTTATTTTAATTTTTTTTATTTTTAATTATTAATAAATGTAAATTGGAATCAATAAAAAGCCATAGTAATTAAAGAATTTTTTTTTATTTTTCTATACAAGAATATTTTTTTTTTATTTAAATTTAAATTTTTTTCTTTAAATTTTATTTTTGATAAAAAAGGCAGAATATATAATGTACACTCATCTAAATATATATATGTATGTATTGTGTATGGTAGTAATGTTTTTTTTTTTTTTTTTACTTTATTTTTAACAATATTTTTTTTTTTTTTTTTGTTTAATTTCTTTGTTTAATTCGCATAAAACACACTTATATTAATTAATAATTATTAATATTAATCATTTATAGTTTTGTTTTTTTTATTTTTTTTTAAGAAAGATTTTTCAAATTTTGTTTTTATTTTCTTATAAATTTATTGTTATCGTATATATTGTATACATATATATATATATATTAATATATATGTAAATATTTTTAAACCATATTTTTATTAATTTATTTATTTTATATACATATATTATACACATATATTTATTTTGTATTTATATATGTATTTATTTATAGTTTTGTAAAATTTTTAATAATTTTAATTGATTTGTTTTCTTTTATAGTTATTTTTCACAATGAATAAAATATTAATTTCAATTTTTTTTTTTTTGTTTATTTTCTTCAATTCACAAACACGTATATAACTTATAATTACATTAAAATATAATATTATATAATGATATATGTATATTATATTATTATATAATATTATTAATATTTATGTATATATTAATTCTTATATATTTTCTATGTATATATATATATATATTCATGTAATATATATACATTTATATTTAATTATTATTGAACTTATTTATTAATATTTTAATTGAAGGCCAATAATCAAATCGTGTATATAAATATATATGTATGTATGTATCTCATTTTCTTAAAACGCTTTGGGTTTTTTTTTTTTTTTTTAATTAATTATATATATATATATAAATTTTTTTGACAAAAAATTTTTAAAATTTATTAATGTAAAGCCAACAATTTAAAAAAAAAGTTAAAAAAAAAAATTCCCTAAATTTATTTATTAATTATTATGCGTCCTGTGAGTTTTAAATGTAAATTTAAAAAAAAAAACTGTTATTTTTTTCTACTACATTTTGACATTGACATATTTTTTTTTGTTTTTATTTAATAATTTTTAAATTTAATAATTTTGAATGTCTCTATAGATATTTTTTTTTATATAATATGTACATGACATGTATATATATATATTTAAAGAACTGGTATTTATATATATAAACGTACATAACATATATTTAAATATATATATATATTTGTATTGTCTCACCTATATCTATTTATTGCAAATTTTGGTTTTTTTTTTTTTATTAATTTGTTTTGGGTGAATAAAATTATATAAATTTAATTTTCATAAATCTTAAATAATTAATTAAATTTTGTTGTTTTTTTTAAACAAAAAAAATTTAATATTTTTTTTTTTGTTTTTATTTCTTATTATTTTTTTTTATGTTGTATAGTAACTTCTACAATATGAAACAGCCATCCAAAATACGAAAAAATATATTTATTAATTGTTAATATATATATATATATACATATATATACTATTTAGTATTTATATTTATTATATATAATTATTATTTAATATATTTTTAAATAAATACATAAGTAATTTACTACACTGAATATTATTTTTTTTTTTTTTTTTGTAAATTCAAAGAAAACTTCGAATTTTTAAAATTTTATGATTTTTTTTTTTTTTTTAAGTTATAATCAAAAATTTGATTGATTTAAATGTTAATTAAAGTTTTTATTTATTATAATAGTTAGTTAGTGAAATTTTAAATTATTATGTTTACATTTTCATTTTTGCTCAATAAAACATTATATGTATATTATGTATGTATATATGTTAAATATGTAATTAATGCGAAAAATTTTCAATTTGAACATATTATGGGCACTTTTTAAATCAAATTAATAATATTAAGTATAATATTTAAGAAAATAAACAATCCCTGACATCGTAAATGTGTTTGCGACGTCGTGAATACAATGTCACATGATCGCAAATGTAAACTTCAAAAATTTTACATCGTCTCATTATCGTAAATTCTTTTAACATTGTACCGCGACCCAATTTCACGACGCGTGTTGTTAAATTGAGTATCGAAATTTTTTTGGATACACAAATAAAAAAATTAAAAGTTATTTGAATTTTGAAGTTTTAATTTGAATTTTGATTAGTTGAATTTTATTTTTGTGGTGGTGAAGTCCCTAATTTAAAAAAAAAAAAAGCCATGAAAGAAAAGTAAGTAAATTTTTATTTTTTGTGAGATGCTTAAGGTTTTTGTTACAATTGTTAAAATTTTTAACATTTCATTTCGACGCAATCGGAATTTCAAACAAAATACATTGTATTACACAATGTGTTCAGAAATTTTATATTGTGTTATTTTCACATTGTATCAGGTTGAGGTTTTTTAACGACATTTACGATGTCACCCAATATATTAATATTTTATTTAATTTATTATTTTCAATTGGTTTCATTAATATATTTTAAAACTCTCTGCAAACTCAAAATAAAATTAAGTTAAAATAAAGTTATATTAAATTAATAATTAAGTTTAAAAAAATTAAAAAAAACACATAATATAAATATTAATAGATAATTTATATAATGAATTATTAATAATTTAATAATAATAATTATTAATTATTAATATCGATTGTTTGATTTTTAATTTTAAAAACACAATTTTGTATATAGTTGTATATTATTAGTTGTATATACTTGTATATTATATAACATATTACAAAAAACAAAATTAATATAAGATAAATATTAAAAAAAAAAAAATGTAATGTAAACATGATAACTCTTATATTTTCAGTTTTTTTTTTTAATGCAAATATAATTTTTTTTTTTGTATTTTAATTTTATTAAATTTTAAAATTTTTTTTTTAATATATATATATATAAAGTTACTTTTTTATGTTAAATATTCAATTTTAAATTGGTGATATTTGTTTTTTGTTGTTTTAATTATAATTATCATTTTAAAAATACTTAAAACCTTCTATATATTATATATAACTATATGCATATATAAATGTATATAATTAACACATAAAAACTACATTATATAACATTATTTTTTTTTTATTATAAGTTAAAATATTCTGCTTTGGTTTTCATGTGGACACAATTTTTTTTTTTTTTTTTTAATTTGTTATTAATTACAATATGTATATACATATATATATATAAATATTAATTATATTATATAATATATATTAATACATATATTTATTTTGTTTGATTTAGATGAAAACTACATGTTCTATTTAAAGTATTTTTCGTTTTTTTTTTTTATAAATATATTAGTTTTTAATTATATGTAGTTAAATATGTGTGCATATTGTATGAATATGCGCGCAAAATAAAATAGTTTTTTTTTTTTAAAAATACTAATTAAAAAAAAAAAAAATATATTAAAAATGGGATTTTTTTTTTTTTTTTTTTAAATTGTATATAAAAGGTTACATTTTAATTATTTTTTTTTTTTATTTTACTCTTAAAATTTTTTTTAACATTTAATTCCTCTTTGGTATTCCATGAAATAAAAAAACATCACTTTTTGTTTTACTAAAATACGATTGATTGGTTATTTCTAATATTAATATTTTGTAAATAAAATTTTAAAAATTTTTTTTTTATTTGTTTTTTTTTTTTTTTTTTTAGAATTTAAATATATATAGAAATGTGTATTAATTGTGTATCTCAAATGTGTATTACTAAAATAAACATATATATATATATATAAATGTATAAATTTATATTAAAAATGAATTATATTATTTTTAATCCGTTGCCCGTTTTTTTTTTTTTTTTTTATTAACAAGAAGAATATGTAAAAGACAGAAATTATATAAATAATATTTATATTCAGAAAAAGTTAATATCATTTAATAAGATTTATATATATACGTATATGTATTAACCGCGACTGAGTAAATGAGTAAATATTTAAAAAAAATTCTTTTAAATTTTAAACATTATGATAATAAAGAATGGAGAAGCATGTGTTTATGATAAATAGATGCAATTTTGAGTAAAGGTTAAACTGTGATAGTTATTAAAGTTATTAAATATAAACTGTGATAGTTTTTAACTGTAACTTGATTCAGAATTTAATCTTAATTTTTTTAAAACCAAATTGTTATCTGCAGGGTTGCATACTGATTCAGGGACAATGCGTCCAAATGTAAACACGATTATCATATTTATACTTTGACAACCTATTATGCAAAAAATATTTGTCTGTCAAAATTTTGTAACTTTTTTCTTTGTATTCTATATGATATTATATATGACAACAGCGTAAATGTCAATAATCTAAGGTAAATGTAGACACAATTTTGATAGTTTTTGGTCACTTATGACTATGTGCGGAATAATAAACGTAACTGAAATTTAAAACAAATTTGGAGAATAATTTTCTTCGCTAAAATGCCTTTTCATAAAATTCTGCTACCATTGCTCCCCCGTACTACCATATTTGAACTGCGTTTTTAAATTGCACAGATTAACATACTGCTGTACTTGCATCCAGCAGTTCTTTCTTATCACATGGATATATCCAATTTTTGAACGATATAAAATGCATTTAACTAGTTCTTCTTTAGTTTGAAGTGATAAGCAATAATGACGTCCTAGACTCACACTTACTATAGGAGTACTTTTCCCGTTTATGCGATTATATATTAACGTTAACGCTGATTGGATCTCCATAAACTACTTCGGCTTCACGATGTTTTTTTTTTTTTTAATTCTGAACATCATGGACCCAGCCTTTTCAATATCCTCTAGTTAAAAAGATGGTGGGGGTATCTTCTTAATGTAATTTCTTAATATTCTAAGTGATAATATTAGAAGAAATAATTATTTAGACGCATTTAATATCTAATTACAAGAAAAAAACCATTTTTACATTTGGCCCGTTTTTGCGTTTACATTTACCTCAAAAACAAATTTAAACTCGGTAAATGTAAACATCTAACAAAAGTTTATTTTTTCATTATGCAAGTGCAAATCAAGTATTTTTTTTTTAAATTTAATTAATTTTTAACTGTTTTATGCAAAACATAGGTTCTTATCTGATTCCACGATATTGAAAAATATTTTTACTTTTTATCTAACAATTTTATATCAACTTTTTTTGCGACTGTTTGCAATAACAAGTATTTTAGAATTGAACTGGTGATCTATTTTACGTAATATAGCATTTATATGGTATAAAATGCATTCAAACATTTTACATTTTATGTATTTTGTTCAAAAAAATGTTATTAAATTTTAAAAGTGTTTCCATTTACCCCTTGTTTACCCATTTGGATGCATTGGCCTTGGTAACTATATATTTATATATATATATACTTATATAAAAACTTTTTATATACTTTTGTATTATATACAAAGTAACTATATACTATATATATAATTCTTATCCATTCTTTATTTAATCATAATTTAAAATTTAATAAATATTTAATTTATTTTAGTCGTATAGTAGTTAGTACTTAATTGCATTTTAAGATGTTTTTTAAATTTTAATTGTTAGTTTTTTTTTTAATTTTTGATGTTATAGTATTTGTTGTAAAAGTTCTCATATTATTTTAATGTTTTTCTTCTCTATTTTTACTTTGTTTTGCAATAAAATACGCTTATATATAATTCTTTTTAATTGTTTTTTTTTTTTAATTAAATACTTTTTTTTTTCTACATTAATTTAGTTTTGGTTTTTGTTTTATTTTTAATTTTTAATTTTTTTTTTTTTGTTTCTACAAATACACCATAAGAAATAACTAGGAAGACATAAAAATGTGAGCCATTTTTAATTTTTTTTTAATTTTAAAAATTTTCATTTATACATAAATACTTTTACTAATAATATTTATATTTAATTTAATAGTTTTCTTTTATGAATTTTCTTTCAGGTTTTTAAAAACATATTTTCTTTATGTGCACACATACATTTTTGAAAATTTAATTAAATTTTATATTTTGGTTGGTTTTTTTTATTAAATCATTAATATTGTAAAGTTCAGATATTTTATTTAACTCATAATTTTAAGTTTTGATGGTATTTTATTTCTTTTTTTTTTTTAACTTTAGTTTATTATGGAATTGATATACCATATATTGAATTTGATATATATAGTAATTTCAATATATACTTATATTTCAAAATTTATATAAACCTATATATATATATTATATATTAAATGTATTAATAAATTGTTAAAGCGCAATAGCACATTAATATACAATCTTAAGATTTGTTTTTTCTTTTTTTTCTAAATTTTAATTTTTTAAAGTTTCAATAAATAATTAATTAAGCTAATTAATTGTTTAAAAATAAATTAAAAAAACAAAAAAAAAAAACAATTAAATGTTGTTAATAATGTAAAGCCTTTCAAATATATTATTATGTTTTTTTTTTTTTGATGTTTAAATTCAAATTTTATATTGTTATCAAATAATGTTACGTTAAATTTTTTTTATATTTATATAAATATAAAAATAATTTTTTTAAATACATATCTATATTTATATATATATATGGATATATATATATAAAAAAAATTATATATAAAAAATAACACAGCAATTTAATTATTAATAAAACCAAAATGGTAAATTTTTGTTTTTTTTAAAAACAAAATATAAATTTTATTATTAAAAAATTGAAAAAATTCATATCTTCATATTTTGTGTGTTTTTTTTTTTTGATACATAGTATATAATATCAAAATGTAAAAGCTGTGATTGTACAACTTTGGGAATGTAAAATTTATTGTTCAAGCTTCAAAAAAAGTATTTCCAAAAATTAAATAAAAAATTGTTTTACCCCCGATATAATAATATGTACTCTGGCCAATACATTTAATAAGTAACCCTCCTATCATAACTTTTATGCCATAAATTGTTAAATATGAAATATTTTTA